>JARGYA010000156.1:0-306800 GCA_029204335.1 Mycena vulgaris
AGTGTGTTGATGGTCAGAGACATCTATGAGTGCGAATGAACCTCTAGTCAGTCAGACGAGCGATCAGTTTGAACACAGCCCACCTTTGGCTCACTCCGTACCACCATTTTCGGCATTGAATATTGAAGCTTCATGGGCACCTGGCCATTCAACCGGTGGACTAGCCCGGATGGGCTGGTCAGGTCGCACAGGGTCGCAGGCGTACGGATAGTGGTGGCTAAGGACAAGCCGTGATGGGGCACGCGGTTTACCTACTGCCTAACACAATCACACGCGTCCGGGGATAGCATGGCCCAAGGCCACTGCTACACCAGTCAAGATCTCAAAAACATCCTTGACGCAATAACCGTCAGCAAACAAATGAGATATGAAATATGTGCGAGCGGCCGACTGCCTCAATGAGCGTGACAATAGGTGTCTATGGTGTCCCCGGAGCTCTGCCGAGCGCGTAAGACGTGAACTCCGGCATGATCTGCGGGGAGAAGAACTTAATATCCCCCACCGACTCAAACGGAGCGCGCGCACCTGTGTTAAACTCCCCATGTAAACAAACTTTCTCGTCTTGAAAATCGACATGAGCCCCTCATTCACCGTATGCTGATGCCCGCTGGAAGCCGGGTCCTTGAGCATGCGCAACAGCGCCGTAACCAGGGCAGTCTGTAACGTCGCCGACGACGTCGACGGCGTGCCCGCTCATCTGATGCCCCACCCTTCCACTGCTGCCGCCCCCGCCTACTCCGCCGAACCCGAGCCCGAGTACTCCTCTGCTGCGTGTGCCCAAAGCCGGTAACAAGCCAGGACGGTAGCACGTCGCACCTCGGGCGCGTCGTCATCGACGGCAGTGTAACCCAATAACCCTAATCCTAGTCAATCCCCAAATCCAAATGCGAAAGAAAAAACCCCACGTACCGCTAAAATCAAACGTCCCTAGCGTATTCGGCGCGAGCGTTGGCAGCTCCTTGCTCGGCTGACCCTGGGCCTGGCTCTTCGGTGTGGATCCCGATACAATGGGCAATTGGCAGCGCGCGAGCCGCGCGTACGACGTCTCCGAGAGGATGTAGGTTGAGAAGTCGGTCTGCAGGTGCGTTAGCAACAAGTTGAGGCTTTGATTAAATATTTAAGAAGGCGGAAGTAGCAAGTGAGTATGGAACGAACTCCGGGAGGAGGAAGCAACGCACCCCGAATGATGCCCAAAGCGGCGGGATCGCTCGCGCTATCTGCCCCAGACAAACTCGCTGAACTCGCAGCGAAGAGGTGCTCGGGCAAAAGCATGGCGAGCACGGGCTCGACAGTCTCGGCGAGAGATGTCCGAGCGTCGCGAGAAGCGGGTCGGGCGGCGGGAGTGGGCGGCTGGGCGTGGGGTTGAAGAAGAGGACGGATTTGGACGCACCCGCACGCGGCGCTAGAGGAGGCTATGCCGGCGGCTTCCTTGAGGCGCCCCTTGATGGGGCTCCTCTTCATCTCCGCCCCCAGTGCTGCTGCTGTAGGGCTCCAAGTACAATCAGCGCGAGATCGTGTATGGGAAGGGGGAAACACCTTAGTCGCGCTCGTGCGGCTTCTCGAGCCGAAAGAGGAGGCCCTGTCCAGGGTCTGCCCCTTTAACGCGAGCGGGTTGTAGCTGGCGAACGTCAGGATCATTGCGAGGACCATCCTGCGCACCGTCGAGTCACGATTCGCCTTGAACGCCACGATCACGTCGCCGGTCATGATGAAAGAATTGTTCATGCACTGCGCCGAAATTAGATGAGAGAGATTTTCAGGACACACGCCACCGGCGTGGAGAAGGAGCTCGCAATAGGTGAGCAGCTCCCGTGAAAATCTCGGGCTGCGTGTACATGTGCCCGCCTGCGCGTCTGCGAGCATTTTGGCGGTGTAGAGCACGGCGGGAGAAGGTGTGCGTGGAATTGCACTGGCAGATTCAGTGAATATCGCACCATGCCGAGCGCGTCGTGCTTGCCGCTGCCGCTGTGGGTCGACGTGGTGAGTGCTACAGCGACCGCCCAGGTCAGTGGACATGACAAGATGTTGACATAATTGTACGAACGGGAGACATTGGGTGCTGTGTCGGTGCCAGTGGCTTTGCGTCGATGAGATTATGAGGCCGTGTCTCGACTCTCAAAGACTGGACTTACCAAAAGCCATTAGTTCTCTTTAGCTTTCCCAGGCTGCCCTCCGAATGCATGGGCTGACAAAGCTGGCGGTCAATGTTGTAGTAGTCGGCTGGAATGCTGCAGCTGACTAAGTACTACCACAGCACTCGCGCTCTAGGAACAATCTAGAAGGATATCTATGATCCGGATTCTCCGTCAGCCTGTGACAATTAATCCAGGGACAATTTGTCGGTCAAGCTTGGACTAGGGAAGCAGAGTGAATGAGTTGGTAAAGACTGAAGAGAGTGGCTGACCGCCACGTAAACATGCAACAACAACGTGGAGCGCTGACCGGTAGTGTTGGGAAAGTTCGGTCCGACCTTTCGGTTCGAACTCGAACTGAACCGAACTGAACGCGAAGTTCAGATTCGGGGTTCGGAAAATTGCTGAACCTGAACCGAAGTTCAAGTTCGGGGTTCAGGCAACTCCAGCGAGGTTAATGATTCTCAGGGCCCGGCTCGGCCTGAAAGCCCAGGCTCGGGCTCGGCTTGGGCAGGCTTGGGCTTCAAATTCTCCAGGCCCGAGCCCGAGCCCTGGATGCAGGGCCTGAAGCCCTGAGCCCGGGCCCAAGCCCGGGCTTTTTACATAGCAGTACAAAAAAACACTATACTAGATTGCACATGTACTTTATGTGTCTGCAGAAGGTACGGGAGGACGGGTCGGTGACCGGAAAGCACGAGTCAGGTGGAAGATGGTTAGGATGGCACGGATGGCAGGGAGGGAAGCTCATCATGACGAAAACATGATGGCCGAAGCTCGGCTGATCGGTAGTCAATTCGCAATTGTGAATTTGAACGTGCAGACGGTTGTCCAACGGTCTTGCGTGGGGTAAGTTAGCCCAGAATTGAAAAGGTTTAAATGGTTTAGGTTAATTTGTTTACGGTTTATGACCCCCCCATAAACTAGATAAATATATGTATATATAGGCCCGGGCTTGCCGGGCCTGGCAGGCCTGGCATTCCTCAAGCCCGAGCCCTGGGCCCTCCAAAGCCCTGTGTCGGGCTCGGCCCGGCTTGCTCAAGCCCAGGCCCGGCTCGGCTCGGCTTGCGGGCCTGGGCCGAGCCCTGTAAATCACTAAGCGAGGTTCGAACCGGACCGAACCTTCGACCGATATTATGCACCTGGAACCACATTTCGGTCGAAATTTTGATGGTTTCACATGGGGAAAGCCATCTATATCTACCTATATCTACCCTAGTAATATCCCAATTTTTCTAGGTGGGGTAGCGGCAGTGTGAATATTGTCCTGTTGGTTGATGTCAACCCAATGACTTTTTGGGTGGACTTGGTTCAGAAGGAAATGTGTACAAACGTCACCTGTGTCCCTCCAAATGGTCAGAACCATTATTTTTCAATAGAGGGAAGGAAGCCCCAGTCATATGTACTCAATATCGTCCACCGATTCTGGTCATTCAACGGCTTTAAACGGTGGGAAAAAAAATCGAGTTCGAACGCGTTTGAACCTGAACCGAAACTGAACTTGAGGTTCAAGTTCGAGGTTCAGCAAATCTCCGAACCTGAACGGAAGTTCGAGTTCGGGGTTCAGGGAAAAGAGGCCCTGAACCGAACTGAACCGAACTTTCCCATCACTACTGACCGGTGGCAGTGCTTGCTTTTGTTCCTGCCAGCACCAGCCAGCACTGGCTGAAAGTCAAGGTGGCGTATGCGGCACTTCAGCGCCCGGGGACGCACTTCTACTCAGCGCTTTCAGCACGGTTCCTTTGTCTCACCGCGGCTTGGATCCTAATGGCTCACCCCAAGCGTCGCGGGGATCCACTAGGAACCCGTGCACTCTACTACTTAGTTTGGTACACCTCTTTTCTCGTATTCACAACCCCCGCTGACTTCAATCCATCCACAGTGCCTCCACCATGGTTCATTTGTAGCTGACTGTACTTCTGCGCTAAACTCGCGTATTTAAGTGCTGTACTTGAACTTTGGTACATCTTTATTTTTCTTTGGAATACAATCTTTGCTGACCTTCATTTCGTTCACAGAAATTTCAATACGGCTTCATTATACCTCCCTGGCCCGGAATCAACTCCACATATTGACCGCGACCTCAATTTAATCAATCTCACTTATGTGGTTGGTCTGACTTCAAGTCATCCCGACGTGAATTACAGCGAACCACATAGAATGGCTTGTATCGGAACGCGACTTTGCGCAGACGCCGAAAATATTGATAAACAGTTCCGGGGGTCGCAGATGTCTATCTCTTGTGATATGAAGTTCGTGCATATATTCAGACTATGAACCCAACGTTACCTTCAATGCTTATTGCTTCACAAATTCAATTCCGCGACGGGTGACTTCAATAGGCACGTTCCACTTTCGACTTTCAAAAGTCTTCGTTTGAGGTTAGGATCCCCGGTGTATTCCCTTTCTATGTGGCTGACCTGTTCAGACTTCCCAGGCTCGTACGGGGTAACATTGTGGACGCCTCGGCTCGACGCTGAGACCATCTTCAAATAGTCTCGGCTCTGTTTCTTCAACACGGTGGTATGTGTGGAGATCTCAATTCCTCGATCTATACCGACTCCGTTGCAGATTCCGGAGTGACTTCGTGGAGCGCTGAACTGTGACTTGGATTCGAGTCGATGTTCAGAACTGCAGTCGATACGAAGTCAATTTCAATCGTTTCCAAGTTCAAGCAAGGCAAGTCCTATTCAATAGCATCCACTGTACATTAGCATACCATCGCTCGAAGCATCGAGGGAGCCTCGCATGCATTCATATGTACGTATGTACATTCATTCATCCCCCCCTTCTCACGTTCTCAACTCTATCTGCGATTCCCAGCGTGACGTTTGCCTTGATGTTTCAGTATTTGTTCAATCCAATCCCATTCCGACGGTGTTCTTGTTCAATTGCGCGGTAAGCAAGGTCCCCTCTTCCACTTTCTGCGGATTGACTTGACTTCAAAGTCGCCATCAAATATCCGGGGACGAACCGTTGAATTCAAAGGTCAATTATCGCTTGAATCCCAATTCTAATAATACTAATTACAACTCTGCACTCGCACTCATGTCAGATTCTCATCCCGCGGCCTCAACGCACCTTCAGCAGAAACATCAACGGGTGATCCCCACTGGTAAGCACTCATTCACTCATTATGCAGCACGGCGCTAAATCTTTCAAGTACTGTACTATTTAATTCAATTCGCGCGCCCTGTGACCCGTGACATCGAGCAACAAACTTTCATATTCGTCGATTGCCCCTGGGGACCGTGACACAAAAAAAAATCGCGCTTTGCTCTAGAACATCCAGAATTCCATTCTAAGCTCAGCTGCCTTGATTCTGAGGCGAGATAAATGAAATGGTGCGCGCTCAGCAAGTTTCTATGACCTAGTGCATGAGCGAGCGGATCAGAATGACGTGAAATAAATCGTATCCCTGTTCCTGGTATTGAGCTCCCTTATCTACCAAGTAGTTTCAATAGAACTTGAAGGCTTTGTGAGCTGCCAGTCCGATTCACAGTGCTTTAGCGTCGAGCGAGTGGGAGCGGAACAAGTTGAGTTTCTCCGATCACGTCAGAAATGGCAGCTGTGTGAGCGCCGCGGCCATTCCAACATCAGGGCGCGTCAGCGAAGAAAAAGAATTGATTTTGGACGCGTTTTTTTTTTCGCGATTTTGTGACTTTTTTGACAAGTTCGCGCTCAGCCTCGGTGACCTGTGACAGGCGCGAAATTATTCGTCGATTTGGGGGCCCGTGACGCGTGACCGACGAATTGAATTAAATAGTACAGTAGAATCGAAATCTATGGAAGAAATAAGGAATCAAGTACAGACTAGCTAGCTAGCTTTCTCCGCAGGGTCCCGCTCGGAGGACGCAGTGTTGCTGCTATGTCCGGGAGCGCTTCATCCAATTCGCAGCGCGGTAAGTCTGCGTCTGACCGCGCATCCCGCATGCTCATATCTCGCGCTCACCAGCGCGAGTGCGGAACTCGGTGTCTCTCCGCGGCGTCCGCGCTCGCCACGCTGCTCCTCGCCCTTGCCCCCCAAAACGCCGCAAGCGCGAGGAGTCGGTGCAGCGCCCCGCGCTGCGCTCCTTCGTTTGCAGCGTGCGCCTGTATCCCCGCGAGTGCGGGAATTTGACGCCTCACCGTGCGCGCTTTTGGTTGCGCCCCATCCGAGCACGCGCCGTCAAATGCGCCCAGCGCTGCGCTGCTTCGCCGCGCTCACGGCACCTCGCCCCGCCCATCTCCCCGCAGGCGGAAGCGCTCCCCGCATCCCTGAAAGTACGGGGACCCCAGCGCGGACGCATTGCATGCATGCGCGCGGGCCTCGCTCCTCCGCGCACTTGCATCCTATCCGCGCGCGCCTCATTAACCGCATTCCGGAAAGGAGATAACTCCTCGTTCTACCTGTACCCCAATGCCGCGTTTCACCCCCCCGCGCAGCGCGTGTCTCGCTCACCGCGTCCCCACGAGTACGGGGCCTTGGCGCATCCCGTTGGCCGAAGATGACGTACCGATCGTCATGTTGGGGGACTTGGCTGAAGCTCTAGAAAGATGGTGCGACCGGGAGCCAGCGCTGAAGGCAACGTTCGCTGCATATACGTTAGACGACGGATTAGAGAGATCGAAGAGCGGTTGTCTGACAACGCGATGCAGAGCCCGAGCAGAAAGCAACGCAGTTGGAGATGGTTCAGCCACAACCCCTGTAGAAGCAACGGTCGAAGCTGGAGGGGGGTACCGCCGCTGTAAAAAACGGCGTCAGTCTCAGATCCAGATCGCAGGATGGAGGAAGATCGCAGACCGGAGATCTCGCCGAGGGTCGCAGAACGACGACGAGAATGACGACGATCAGCTAGATAGTCTCAAACCCACAGCCGAGTACTGGGGCCTTGAATCCCCCTCCTAATATTCATATCAGTATGGAGAGGTTCAGGAAGGATTGGATTGAAGCTTACGCAGCCGACATGGAATTCGCAGAGATCTGGGCGGATCCACAAACCGCGGAGGGCTTCTGGAGCCCCGGTCAGCGGTTCTTCAGGAACGATAAAGGATTACTCTTCTTCAGAAACACCGATTATTAGCCCTGTATGTATCACCCATACCGGAGTCGAGAAGGAAGATGGTACTCACCACGCCGCCTATAAAGGGATGGCCGTCGCCCAAGCCTCGGCGAGAAAGAAAAGCCCACCCCGAGCGCGAGGCTCCGAAGCTTAAAAAGCAGGACAATGGCGCCGAAGACGACCAGACCAGACGCCACGATAAATCCACATAACATAATAGTATCCTTGTGCGTACGAAACAAAAAAATTATAACTAAAGCTCGCGTTGCGCTCCCATCAAACGTCTACCAAACCTGGAGTGTCGGCAATTCTGTAGACCAGCTTCACGCCGCTGATCTATGATACAAGCATGTTCAGTTCAGGGTTCCAGAGGAGAGGGGAAAAAGTCTCGGCGCACCTTGTGAGCTCTCTGCCTGTTCCAGCCGTCGTCGACGCTGAGAAGTCCTTTGGGCAGCACTTCAATCTTGTTGGGCTTGAAGAGCTTGGCTTCGAGAAGAGGAGCCAGGATTCAGACTCCGCCGCAGATGCCGGCCCTGCCGGTCGACCGGGACCCGGCACAATACATCATATGAGCACACTCAGAGGGTGTAGAATTTCGAAAATTATGTTGGAAGATAAACAAAGCATAAAGTAAAGCAGATCCATTTTCTGGGGAACGCACGCTGTACAATCCGTATTCAAGCGAGCTGATTTGCTAGGGCTACAGCAAGGTGCAGTCTGCTGCAATCAAAACTTAAGCCCAGAATTCTGAACTCGTTCATTATAGCACTGCTAGCAAAGTTATGTTCGGCTCATCCTATTCTCTAGGCAATCATTTTCTTGTAAGCAGAACTATGCTCTGAGAATAGTTGCCTGCGCAATCTGCGGGAGCCCCGCTCACCCGCTGAATGCGCGCGCGAGAATCATGGAATGCCAGACATTGCTTATGATGAGCTTGCCACGTTTCGTCTATTAAAGGGTTGTGGAATGGCCTGAACGAAAACTATCTCAAACTTACGGCTTCCCATTGACTTGGGAATCACCGTGAAATGATTAGGGTACTTTGGTCTGCTTATCAGAGACTAGAAATGGACTTAGCGCATCCCCTGTTCAGTGCTACTAGTATCAAATAATCAAATGTGGAGGAGGGGGAGGAGGATTGCCTGTGCGGTCCCAAATTGAAACAACAGGTAGCCGTACTAGGCGAGGGGAGGATCCAAATCTTCCATTGCTCGAAGACTGAGAACACGCCGTACACAAACCGAAGTTTCGAAATGACATAAATTCAAAATCTGAAACCCGTTGTGCAGCTCACCCGAAATGACCCGAACGACGCCCAGCAATGTAGGAGACGGAGAATAAATATACCGGGCTCCGCACAAAGACCAGGTGAGTATGCCAGCTGTCTGCCGTGAGCTCGCGCTAGCCAGCAGAGGAGCGGGACGGTACGGTCACACGGCCGTGACGGCCGCGACGGGCTCAAACTACATTTCCCAGGCCTAACAGTCCAAACTTCAGCCATTTTGGTACTGTACGGGGTTCACTACCGATTTAGCCATCCCAGTGGGAAGAAAATGACGAATTTACCCCGAATATAGTGGGTGCCGAAAAAGGATTTGGTGGTTCGGCAGTCCCGGCTTCTCGTCCGGCTTCGTCGAGATCATAATTTATTTCACTACATTCATGCCATGAACCTCAAAGCTCTGAAGAATCTGATCAGGATAGTGTCCTGTGGTGCAGAATGAGGTATAATGAATAATTGACCCTCAAACTCCCAACATTTTTTAGGACACCCGTGCACCCGTCGACGGACCTTTTTCGACGGCATAAAAGAGGTCGCACATATGCCGTGACCGTGCCGTAGATGAGTGTTCAAAAATCACCGACGGAAAGAACACGGGACTCGTTTGATGGGTGCCGTTGAACCGTGCCCACGGCAACAGGCGGCAGCGCTAGTGAGTTCATACTCCTACATACACAGTTTGATCCCATCTAAGAGTAACATCGGCCCTGAGATTTGAGTAGGGTTGGAGGTTTACCAGATACATAGTAAGCTATCCTGTACTGAAAGGAACCATCAAGTGTTTAAAGTTATAATACTGTTTTGCGGCGTTCGCCGAGCCAACTGATCGGAGATCATTACGGGCCGGCCCGGAGCATTAGCCGGATCCGAGTGGCAATCCCGGCGAGAGTGCGGCGGATCAAAGGCAGCCGTTGATGCGTTCGCCCCTGGGCTTGACTTCGGCGCTGGAGGCAGGGCAAGCGCGGGACTGTATGGGATTGGAATGAGTGGCGACGCGCTTGGGATCTGGGCGAATGTACCGATGGGCTTTGAGTTGCTTCGAGTACGTTCTCTTTCATCGCTTTTCCTTGGAATTTCTGCCGTTTCTGACAGCGCCTCGTTAGGGTGGATGACTGAGACGTCTCCTTCAATGATGAGCGAATTGAATGAAGGACTCAACGCGGGAGGCACCCCGGGGTGAAGATGTACATTTGGATATTGAGGTTATTTCTGCTATTATACTCTTTACGTTCTTGCCACTCCATCAGGGCTCTTTCAACGCAGCGAGGTATCTTGTGAATTATTTCGACCCTGCGAGTGAACCAGCTACTACAGACACGGCGTTTTTCTGCATTGTGTGTGCTGAGCTATGGTGAATTTGGCGATCTTAACCGGACGAATCTGTCCTCGCTCTGTCCTGACATTCTCGACATGCCATGCCACTCGTTCCTCTTGCCATCGTTTGCGGAATGATTGTCCTTGAACGCAAAGACTGGATACGAGTGCGGGATGTTTCGTTCCGCGGTGAATGGTGTAGTATTTTCGGTGCTGCGTCCCAGTCCAACACGAACGAGGATGAGCGTAGGCACAATGTTCAAGGGAAAGGTCAAAAAAATATCGTTGAGTAGCACGGAGAAGCAACTGAAAACTCCGAGCTGAAAGAGACCCCACGCCACGCCATTGAAGATCATTGCCTGGAAAAATCGAACAACGGTCACTACTAAGTGTGGTTTCTTTTGATATGGGCTCACGGATGCGGAACCGGAATTCAGCGAGGCGGAGATGACGTAGATTATCGCGCACAGGCAGTAAAGTAGACCGGATTCCAATCTGTGGGATTGTGCCATGGAATAAGTATTCAGTGTGGGTGCCGACTTCACATACATGATAGCAACTGCGGTATCGTATTGTTGCCGGAATCTCTGCCCGGTCACAGTTTGTGCCTGAAGCCCGATATACCAGATTCTACCGGCTACAGCATTCGTTTCAGCAAAGAAAAAACGCGCTCAGGGTATTATCATCTTACCTGTCAGACACATTAACAGAATATTTGTAGTCGTTGCCATAGTGAATGGCACCCTGGGGTCAATGTCGACAGCCAGACTGATCAATCTGTAGTACCCCAGACCCGATATGAATCCAAGGACTGAAGGATAGAAGTTAAATGTCGAAAAGGAAATATAAATAAATCATTGACTCACTCATGGTAGCCAGAATGAGAATCCCAGGAACCAGAAGTATCCTCTTCCGTGATCCCCAGATCACATAACAGCGGTATAACTGCAACACATTTGAGTTGTCAGAAAGAGCGGGACCAGAAGAGAGGCTCACCAAAAGCGAGTCGGTTAACAAACTGGGTGACGTGTGTTAGTGATGGCTCAAACGATCCACGGGAAGTGGAAAGACCTGTGCTGACTTGTTTATTGCCAGGACAATATCCTGAGTGAGTGCGAGCGACTGGTAAAGATACAGCAGCCGAGCGGACTCGGCACTTGAACCTTGAACCAGCAGATATACCATGCGCATCGAGATTGCGGTTGAAACAATCCCACTCACGGTTCCGCAGGTACCAAGGAGGAACATGGCCCATGCGGTGCCGATGAGGAATTGAGACACGGCTGGGGCCCGCTTGTTGAGGGTGTGAATGGAGAAAACAAATAGGATCACGTAGAGTGCTGCGCCGAGCGAGGTTAATACTATTACTGAACGAAGATGGTGCGGGGAAGTCTTTACCGTATAGCAGTAGCACTGTCTGCGAAGGATGAACGCCTGTTTCGTAGCCATATATGAACACGACTTACCGAATTCACAGAGACGGTGAAGAACATCGTTGACAACGGGTCCTCGAATGCGCCGGAATCGACGACATCGTTCATGGTATTGTATGGGCAGACTGGAAGTGTTCTGGAGTGTGCTCTGCTACGCAGATATGTGAGGGGGCAAACGAGCTCACACTGCCTTACACTGAAACTTGCCCTGAGAGGCTGTGATGATATATCCGAACTAGTGACGCCATAGGATCGGATCTAAGAAAAGATCGGCCGGCTATCTACTACCTTCCGTTAACGGCCGAGGACCGCTGTACATGTAGCTCATGTAGACGGAAATACCCATACATATAGGCGCTGAATTCCCGACATGAAAGCAAGTGTCATTTTTGAGGGGTGGCGACACCAGCACTGCACCACTGCGTTTCAGAATCACGGACGGGATCACCGCCGGTGCGTAAAATCCTTCCAACAGCGGGGCTTCAATCTGATGGAGGCTGCCATCCAAGGGCAACATCGATCATCTGCGGACTCAGACGGAATTACAGCATCGCGACAACAGGCTAGATCTTACGCCAGGGCTACTAGTAACCTGATCGTACTCAGCGCCCTCAGGTTATGAGCGGTATGGATACCCAGGACAGATGTTGTATTTCGAAGCACCTGAGTCGGCGGCGCTTAATCGCCAATCGATTCTGGAATCGGCTAGCTTCGCGAGCCA
Organism: Mycena vulgaris; assembly: GCA_029204335.1. Lineage (NCBI taxonomy): Eukaryota > Fungi > Basidiomycota > Agaricomycetes > Agaricales > Mycenaceae > Mycena > Mycena vulgaris. The sequence goes on from JARGYA010000156.1 coordinate 11,922, forward strand.
CTGGGGTACTAGTATTTTTAAGAGTGGGCCAGCGAGATGAGCCCAGGTGCAAAAGCCCACATGTACAGAGGCACTGTGTGAGCTCGGATTGTGTGCATCTATCTTGTATGTTGATCAAGGGTTGGAGAACTCACCGATGATGGTGATAAGTACTGTCGGAGACTGGGTAGTTGACCACCCTAGGTAGTTGACCACTTGGTCAATGGAAGCCGTTGGGCTGCAGGATACTGATAGGTTGTACTCGAGGGAGGGAATAGGACCTCTGACGCTGACCCATTTGTGACCCATGCTAAATTTGGAGACAAACTGATGGGCTGGTCCGAAGTTGTGGCAGGTTGTGGCCCGGCCGATCACGAGCCGAAGGGTGATGTCATCATTTCCTTAACTCGACCGGCCATTAGTCTCTCCTAGACAGACGCTTCAACAGATGCAGCTCGTACCTCGCTTGTTGAAGTCTGTTGGTTACCGCGGGGGTCCGATCAGGGTATCCCGTTATTACCAATCATCGGAGTTTGAATTTGGATACATTTTGGTTGCAACTCACTGAATTTAACGTCGGCCACTCAGAATATATGCACAGATGTTTGAGCATCGATAAAAGCCTTCCAGCAATTTTTTCGTAACTTTATGGGGCCCAGATCTCGACTTGTCATGTTTTCTGGTTGACAAAGGCCTGAGTCACATGTCATTTTCACTATTTTTTTCTCGCCCGTTTTTAGCATCTCAAAAAAAATATGAAGAGATAGAACATTGTACACAGGTTCCGCGGAGTAGTCTGGGTCGTAATCTGGTGAAAAAACGCGTCTGGTATGAATTCAACTTCGCGCCAGGAATTTAAACTCCGATGATTGGTAATAACGGAATACCCTGATCGGACCCTCGCGGTAACAACAGGACTAACCGGCCATCAAGGATTATTCTACTGAGAAACCCGGCTTTCAAGAGAAACCCCTCATAAAACAATTGTACTATTTGGAAACCCGGATTCCAAGGGTTTCCCTCACCGGCGGTGGGCTGAAACGGGAAGTGAAACCCGGAGCCAAGCACCGGCCCGGGGCTCATGTTTCAAGTAGAAAATACACAAGATATTCTACGATTGAAGAGGACATTTGGAACGATTGTGTCCCTCCTCCCGACACAGAGTACACTTGTAAGTCCTGCCAACCCATGATCTTTTGGCGGCAGGACCGGCCGTCTCAACACGTGCAACAGTGCTACTGTTCCGAGTAACACCGCCTCCTCTCTGTCGGCCCTCGCGCGCATTTGTAAGTCGCATTGTACGTGGACGGCCTTTGTGAGAGATCACCGGTGGGTCAATGATTTGTTCTCGGCAAGTCTCGTCGAGATTTCTCTGACTGTTGGGTGTTAACTCAGTATGTGCCCAATCCAAGAAAATGAAGTGTACTGTAAGCCTTCGAGACTGCTTATGACCTGTTCACGTCAGCAAATATTACCTGGTTGGTGGTGAGATGATCGTGAAACACCAGCCGACCTGTTGGTGTTACCATAGAGTGAGCAGCCAGAATGTGAATTGACCCTGAGCCCCACTAGTAGCACCGCGTCCGCTTAGATATTTGAAAATTAGGTACAGCCAAGGGCGGTTAATGGCAGAGAGAGCAGTGATTTGAGCACAGGGAAGCCAATTTTACGAACCTCAATGTATTGGATTGCTTTGCGGAGGGGTAAACACACTATAAGTTCGGGATTTTCGGAAGTAGCGTATCTCCCAGAGTGGCACGGAACATAGGAAAATTCCGAGCCTAGAAATACAGTGCATGGAGATGGAACACAGCCTAGTTTAGCGCCAAATGAAACAGGAGCTCCCTTGATTGGAAGGCACCGTAAGCGTTGAAAACCGTCCACGGCGCAAGAAGTCCGCAAGACCCTGATTTGGACATGCAAAGGCGGTCAGTAACGTTCAATGCACTTGGCACTAGAGGGCGAAACCCATGTGCGTTGATTGCGTCTGGAGGCGCGAGCATGGCCGCGACGCGTCGTTTGACTTACTTTGGTCGGTGATCCGGACTTCCAACTCCGCTACGCGATCGGCCCTGCATCGGCGACGCCGGTGGGGCTTCCGATTAGACACTTTGAAGGAGTTCCTCGGCTACGGGGGTTCAAGAGGTGGGCGCCCCTGTCTTTTGGAATATCATGCCCTCTTCGGCGATCGGACCGGTGATTCTTGATGGGTGTTTTCCTCTCGCACCATTGCTCCTACGGGTAAGTTTCGCTTTTGACCCCCCCCCATTTATTCACCCTCTCTGTCCGCCCATCTTTTTTTTTCGGCTGAAAACGAACTCGTTGATGCGTTACGGCAAAAATGATGGAATTCCCTTTTATAGGTTTAAGTCTGATGCTAGCTCAATATCTCACCGACAAGTGCAGGGCGGCGACCAGCAACTTTCTTAACCCCCCCGAAAGGCATCCGTGGCTACCCGCTCAATTTTATATCGTATTTTTTGAATCAGCCGTTCCGGAGAAAAAACCCCATCAGTGCCCAGACCCCCCTACAGGGCAACAACCACTGAGAGGAAAAAAAATGTTTACTCAAAAACGTGTTCTCCGGACCAGAATAACTCGATTAAAGCATGATATCTTTTATTTTTCGTCCGCCCACCTCTTGCGGGGGTTTTAATTGAAAGCCGGGTTCCTCAATAGAATCATCCGGCCATCAACAGACGTTCAAGGCTCTTTCTCCACCAATTCTTCGTCAATCCAGGACTTTTGGGGCTCGTTTTTGAGCCCTGAATCCAGCCGTTGATTGAGGCTATATTTTGCGTCTATGGACCTGCACTTACAGGGCTCCCAAAAGTGATCCCAATCTGATATTCAATCGCACAAGGTGACCACCCGTCTCCGAAGCGACCTTTCTGAGCTACATATCTGGGGCTTAGGAAGCAACATCATAATGGGCCATAATTCCTATTAGTAGGCTGTTCATCATTATTTGCATTTTATTCGTCTGTCACAGCCGCCAATTACCCCAAATGACCCAAATTCTGTGGTCCACACCTCCGAGTTTTTTGCAGAAGCTGGATGTATCAAGGGACCGAAACAGGCACTCAAATGTGTGTGTACACTTCTTATGAGGCCAATCATAGCTTATTTCAACCCAACCAGCCCCCTCTCCTTTGCGCAGCAAGCAATTAGTGACCCCTTTGATCCCGCCTGCTTCGCCTCCCTTCCGAAGGCGATTATGCATGACTCTCATGTGGGTTATATTGAAGGTTTAACGGAATGGAATATTTGATTTGGACCTCCTACCCACATTCAGACTCACCCTGGTCAATATCTCGTCTTGAATGTTATCATTGAGTGGGTGGTCAACTACCCCGGGTTTCGCCTGTTTTGGCATCCCGCCAAAGAAAATTGAGATAACGAACAGGTCCCGATTTAAATTCGACCAACTTGGTTTATCTTATTCATAGGATGTATGCCTTCGTCCTAGACCCCGCCGGGCGGCGTCAAATGAATCACAGGCATTGCCTATTGGGCTAAAACTCTTAGGTGGTCAACTACCCAGTTTCCGACAGTAATGCAGCGCCTGAGGGTCACTTGTGCTGGCTCGGATGTAGGTCTCCGATGGGTACTCAAATTAACTGATGTGTCGAACACACACCAGCTAGTGTTAACGTTTGGGTACAGCCTTGCCACAGGCAAATCCATACGCTTGTCGCCGCCGCGGGAATGGTGCAGGCAAAATGAAATATATGGCTGCGGAGTCAATATCATGCTGAAGACCTTGGATGAGCAGGGCGGCCCAGCTGTTGTACACTTGGAAAGAGAAGCATGCTCGTTAGCTCTTGAATCGCTGAGCCGAATTCGCATTGCAGCCAAAAGCAAAACATTACAATTTCAAAGTTCATATCGGGGAAACGCATATCAAACAGATCGCATCGTTCAGTCATGTTTCTCGGCGTCATTTACTGCTGTGGGTGCCAAAGGCGTTTTAACCTGTGTGAGGCGGAGGAATCTGACGCACGACAAAGTACATGGCATTGCTCTAGCCATCGTGCAGCTCCTGGTACGCACTGGTGTACGAACCGTGCTTAGAGGATGGCCTTTCCGGATCGGACACCGTGTCCACTTGTCCTCCTGACGTTGCGGTAGTGCGCCGAGACGGTTTCACGGGCGTTCGGGCCGATTAGTCAGCTGCTTGTGCGTGTTGTAGACAGATTCTACCTTGCTTCATCCCAGCATCGCGACACTGCGGGATTCCTCTGGCGGCACCAGAGAGCACATCTGGAGACACTACCCCACATGGTGATGAGAGTGTGATTCGAACCCACGCCCGGAGGACCGACGAGCTTGATCTGTGCTTCGTATCTGCGCGACTTCTGGCCCGATTTGGCCCGGACGAAAAAACGCGAAAAACATGTCTTCGAAGAGTCGAGCTATAGGCGACACAGAAGACGAGTTCCAGGCCGCGTTGGTGACCTACACCAAAGCGGGAAACAAGACGGCCGCGATGCGGCGACTATGGAATGCAGCGTACGAGACAGGAAAATCAGCTTAGGGCCGTAGTGGATCCTCGAGCGTCCAGCCACCTTGTCGGCATCTGGCAGGGAGTGGATTAATGTGGAGAGCTGAGAATAACGGCACGTACAATAAACTGGAGCGGAAAGAGAGATGGCCGGGTTGGAGCGCGTGTATACATGGCAGAGGTAGAACGAGAGAGTTTGCAATTCATCGGATCTAGAAAAGAATTAGATGCAAAGAGGAGGCAGAGTAGCCGAGGCCCGCACGTGAAGCTACTGTCTTGTAGATAAAAGAAAAATGCAACGTGAATGGGCAGTCGGAGGCAACACAAGGACGCGTACGTCATGCAGCACCTTGAGACTGTAATTTAGCCTGTAATCAGAGTTGGGGATCCGCGACCCACCGAGTAATGAGTCGGGTGGCTAGTTCCGCGCACGCCTAAGGAGCCGCGGCTCTGTAGGTAGAAGTCAAACTGGGTGGGATGTACAACGTCGCGATCGACAGTGGTTCCGGATAGACAGTTACTTGCAGAGTCAGTGTCAAAGTATCTGTGATTGAATTCATATGGAAACCCCCAACGCGTCCTCGAGAACCCACCGGATGTGGTGATGTTTTCCGACGATCACTAAAGTAAGCTTGGGATTGATATGTAGCAACTGACAGGTCCCTACGTAAATGTCAAAAGAAGCATTGCTGGAGAGAGCGTAGGGGAGAACTCTGGATCTGAGGCAGCTCTAAGATGGGAGTCGGTTAGCATCACATCTCGTTACCGCTTGATCTTCCACACCTTCGTGCAGCACCGGTTGAATTGGTCTTGAGATACTCCATCTGGCGGCAGGGATTTCAGCAATGTGCGGCGCCATTCCATCGACAAGCACGCGCTCGGGCGCTTTGGTACAACAAACGTTGGCCTTCAAGAGCAACCACACCATTCTTGATGAAGAATTGCAACCCCCAATCTTTCGGCGCGACCGGCCTTCCTGTTTCCCCCCAACAGATCCCATACCCGTCGCGGTGAATGGCGCGTCGAAGCACAAGGAGAACAAGGAAATCGGGGCCGAGAGACCGGTCAAACGGATGAACCTTGACCCAAAGAAGAAGCGGAAAGGTGGGGGGAATCACCGCTTCGAAATGCAAGGGAGACGACGACATTGACGACAAAAAACCGGCAAAACGTGCCAGAACTCACCAGAGAAAAGCCCAGGAAGGTGCGAGCAAGAGGGCGAACAAACAGCTCACCTCGAGGCCGACAACTCGGCGCACTCGTGCGGGAAACAGGTAGTGTAGATAATCGGGCAGTGGGGAGCAAAAGAAAAATGGTGTAAAGATGTCCAAAAAAGATATCCCATCCGACTCGGCGCGTTCGTTCAAAGCGTAGATTCAATTTGCGGGGTAGAGTAGAATGCTCGTACTGGCATGAATTATTATGATTCTATTGGTACGGTATGGGAGTGGTGGCATTAGTAATGATTTCCGTCAAATTAATCCAGGAAGTGTTTGGGAAGTGTTCGAACAAAAGGAAGAAACGTGGTGTTGCATCAATGAATATAGTTGACTTGCTTTGAATTGATTTCGTGGGACACTGGGAGCTGAGATGTGGTTATAATCAACCAGAAATGCCAGAAAACTGGCTCGCCGGAGGCAGTGAAGGGCTCACCTGCTCGATGATTATAATGCCATGTTTCCAGCCGGCAAAGTTTGTAGCCTGGGAGACAGTAATGGACGTAGGACGATGCCGATAAAGGAGAAAGGCATGGAAGCATGCCAGAGGAGATATTATCGAATTACTTACAGTGGAATGGGTTGGTGTTAAACGAGCACAAGTCACGCCACGCCGCAAGCCACGCCCGCCGCGCCCGCCCAGCCAAATTCAAACTCCGCTAAGCGGGGCAAGCCAATCGGAGAAGTCTGGTCCTTCTCGTGCTCGTCTCGCCTCTCGGCCTCATGCTTCTCGACCTCCCGCTCGTGTTCTTTTCCCCTTCTCTCCCTCTTTCGCACTCTCTAGCCTTGTGTATTGTACCCCATCCCTACATATTATGTATTCCGTCAAAGTGTTCGCCACACAATTTGATTTATCATATTTTCAATTGTGCGCGATCGCCTATGCATGTTTACATATTCTTACTTGTATCTGGGGCCCTATCCTGTGAGCCGACTCCGGGATCATGACTTGAGTGATCAACTGCAATTTTGTAAGCTGTCCAGTCCTTGTTTCCATACTGGTGGACAGTCAAGGCAGTTGGCGATTGAACGTTGAACTTCTTGCCCGTGGTAAAATCAGTCCCTCCCTCAAAGTCGAAGGTGGCAAGGGTAGCAGATGGGACCCCCTTGTACGGAAGTATCTGCTGGAGTATCGCATCTGGTATCCCTGGTGTACCTGTTCAATATACGGGTCGCAAGTCTTCCGGCCAATCATAAATGAGGGAGCGAGCACAGATCAACGGTTCACTCACCAGTCCACCGATGCTACCTCCATCGAGACACGAGTTTGGCCCTGGATTGCCGGAGAAATTGCAGTTGCGACGTCCCTGCAAACGCGTCCGTAGTCAGAACAGAGATTGAACCGTACACAGATACGACCATTCTGAAAATGAGTGAGTTTTATATCTAAGATCGATTGGCGCAGCCGCTCACCCAATTGTTTGCGACGGAGAAAGTGATATCACTGAAGGGCGGCGCCTCCCATCTGAATATCCATGGACATTGCCAATGTAAATCGTCACCAGAGAGTTACCCACCCAGTCGCCTGGATCGGCCGCATACCAGCAGAGGTGTAGAGCGAACGGATAGTCAGTCAGCCGATGCAGCCCGCGCGATGTTTTAGATACATACCGCCGGCCTACAATGAATGTTAGGCTAGCGAAAATAAGACGACCTGGCACGTACCAGATCGTGAATGGACATTTGTTAAAAACCTATGTATTGTGAATTAGATGCAAGCAGAGTGATGGGTTTGATTAAGGCGTACCGTAATAGAGCGCTGGGCGACAGTTCCAGACGTCACGACGAGAGTGATCAGTATGAAGGCTTTCATGAGTCGGATCGTCGGAGGTTAATTCCATGATACCCTGGTCTCGCATCAGGCTTTTAAACAGCCACAGGGAGGGCATCATGTATTCATGTATGTACAATGCTGAACGGCTGAAAGAACTCCCCGGGCACGGATACGGAATCGAACCTTCCCGCCACACAACTTCGAAATTCTGTACTGGCTTGGAGTGCGTTATGGGCGGAGGACGCGTTATTGAATCGTCTCAGCCTTGTGGATCAGTGGTGCGCGATTCTATCGAATACCCCCCTTGGCTGCGGTGCCACGCTGAACACGCCAGGAATGCCCTCACCGCACAACGGCCGTAAGATACAACCGCACCCAGTTCGATGTGAGCCCACGATCTGGGGTCTTCTGAGCGAAATCACCCTCGTGCACGGGTATTAGTATAGGTATCTTCTCCAATGCTCGCATCCCGCTGCAAGTGCGCATAATCGAACACAATTCAGGCATTCAGAGCCTGGTAATTCCCAAGGTACGAGCGCGTTCGTTGGATCGAGAGTGATTACTGACACATTGCACTGTAAGACTGGGGCCGGGTTTATTCACCCATTCACCGGGTCAATTTCCCCATTCACCCGATCAACGGGTTAAAACCTGGTGGGCTACCTTCGGGTTAGATTTGACCGTTTTCAGCGGGTGATTCGAGTTAACCCACTTATCCCGTATTTTTCACCTGTTCGCACCTAACCAGGTAAGTCAACCGTTCATAGGGTTGTTATAACCCGGAGAATCAAGTGAAAGTACCCCAGTTTCCTGTTGAATTTCTGTTGGTAAAAATAATGTTACCGTTCATCTCACACTGTATTCCTTTCGCTATTTGAGCTCTTGAGAGTGTCAAATGCCTCCTTCGCTTAAACATTATTGGTTCAACGCTCACGGAAACCTTTAGACCCGACGGCACGTGCTCAATTTGATGAACCAATCGCCATCGAATGATGCTGATGGATGTTCATTGCTTGCTCTCTTCCCATCACCATCACCTTCTCCTCCCCACTCCTCCCCAGTCTGCAGCCTGCTGCTTGTCGATGCTCAACCCTGGTGTCTTTACTTCTGTGGCTCGGCTTTCTAGGCTTACTGGTCTGTTCCCTGGCTGGCTGTGCTCTTCGCGATGCTCTTACTCAGGCTTGATGTGCCGCTTGCTGTGCTGTGCTGGGATTTCCCTTAGTTTAATACTCACCTTTCTCTCTTTACTTTAGAACTTCTGAGGGATGCATGTGCAGGAATCTCAGGTATGCGACCTTCCCTTCACAAACTACGCATACTAATCATCTTCATCAGCCTTATCATTCTGCCACAATCGTGACGAGTCGCGACGTCGATGTCCATACCGAGTGGGCCTCCCCCCTTATCTTCATTTTACTGTACGTCGACATTTCTTTTCCTTTGCTCTTCTGACTAACCTCTTGTGGCTGTAGGCGTATTGCTTGCACTTTGTATGATATGTCTTACTTCATTCGTTATCTACTACATTTCGTTGTATTCCTTAGCCAATATATTTGTTTTATTCATTATTTTATTGGGGGATCAAGAAGCAAAAGCAAGTATGGAAGCGGGGGAAAACAACCCGAAGCTAAACAGGTACTCGGGTTACGTGAGTCACCCGACAAACGGGTTGGGAAAACCTTGCCAAAGGTAACCCAAAGACAGGGTGAAAAGCAAAAAAAAATTGGTCAAAGTCACCCGATTACAACCCATTGCAACGGTTTATTTTCACCTGCCATCTGAACGGACCTGGGTCACTTTCCCCAGCCATCTGGTGTATGTTCATCCGTTTACCGGGCTAATCAACTAGGGAAGGTAATCCAGTCTGGGTCTTACAGTGTTGTGTACCTCGTTTTCCGTTAGCGCCGGCGCGCTGATAAACCAGAATCGCACCATGATTGCACATTCTGGTGCCATGTGCGCGGTTGAGAAGAAACCAAAAGTGTAGGACATCGATATCGTTCGGCGATTTTTTCATCGTTCGTCGATTCTTTCACCGGGAGTTTTACGTCCGGAATAAATGTGCTACAAAAAGACGCGTTGTTCGATACGCTCTGTTTCGTGGGTCTTCGGGTTGAAGTGAAGTGTCAGCGCCGACTTCTGAAGCGAGTGATCCAGCGGCCATTATTCTGACGGGAGAGTCGAGACGAAATTATTAGGGTGCAACGTTGATCGAAATAATGCCAGTGTTTATCAGGGAGCATAAACAACGGAGGGGGGGCGGTACGTACGACACAGTCCACACTGTGGTCGATAGCAAGTACAGTCCTACGCTGCAATGCGCTTCGGAGAGAGAGGCAAAAATTTGAGGAATAGGTGCGAACCAAAGCACCACCAATTTCGAAAGTGTTAGCCAAATTTGTAGGTCGATCGTGCAGATGTCGCGTCGCGAGCGAGGACGCGTAGTGATAGGTTCGGAACAAGCCCCGTTCTGACGATGCCGTGCGATGCCGGGACAGAACAAAGAGCGGCAAATACAGAACAAACAGACCAAACACGCCTTCGTCTAGTCTCCCGTAGTCAGACCATAAATCAAATAAGATTTTTTTTCAAAAAAGAGAGTGGGAAAAAATCTTGATTATGGTCTGATTTCAGTCGCGCCTCCGACACTGGCGGTCGAGGTTCGGCAAATGCCGTGCTGAATTAGGAAACCATTGCCCGATTGAGAACTGTCACGTGCCCGCTTAATCGGGCCTTTCCCATCACTCGTCGCGGCGCGTCGACATTCAGCACCAGTCGCGTCGTTCCGACGCGTTTTTCCATGGACACAAACGAAGCTATGCCCGGGTGGATCGTGCCATACACGCCCCACCGCCTCACCAACTCCATTTCCTCCAGCATGGCCAGTATGTCTGTGTACAGTCCCGCCGGCCAATTCTTCACAAACACGGCTCCTACTACACCCACGGACGGCATGCTCTATCCCAGTAGTTCAAATGGACATATCAACTTCTTAGACATCGAAACTCCACAATCTGGGGTGACCCCGCATACCAGCAGCAAGCGTCGTCGCCAAAATTCCCAGCCCAATCTATTCGACGCCAATGCCGAAAATATCCCTCCGACACCGTCAAACCCCTCCCAGAAGCGCGCACGAACCACGGGAACATCCACATCGACTTCTAAGCCCATATCTGGCAGCCAATCTTTCCGGCCTGACAACGAGAAGATGAAGAATGTCCTGAGTACCATCAAGGACCAGGGATGGACTCTCGGCGAGTTTCTTTATAGGCTATTCCGACGAAAGGAGGAAGATCAAGCTCCTCGGTCAAACCAGCATGCCCAGATGGTTTCCAAGTTCCTCGCAGGCGATGGGGATTATACCCCGTCCGATATTCTGACCTGCTGGATGACCTCAGTCCCTGTCGAGATAATGGCCTACAACTGCCGCATAGGCACGATGCCATCGTACTCGACAATCTACAACAATCTCAAAGGCCTTTCAACAGAAGAAGCGTTGGTAACAATCAATCACGGCCGTGACCCCACAAAAGCCGGCATTCTCCTCTTCGACAACGTCCAAAATCTTGCACGGGTACGAGACCTCCGCATTGGACGAGAGAACCACATGAATGTGGGCATGTCGGGTCTGTGGGTCGAAGCCGGGACAAACATCGATGTTTCTGTCTTTGATTTGAACGACAAACGGCGATGCATTGCTGAGAGTCGGCGAGGGAAGCTCACGGTGGATATGCTCCTCAGCTTCCTTGACCAGGAAGACGCCGATACAACAGGGTATCTCGAATGGCTGGAGGTGGTGGTACGCTGCATAAAGGAGCTACAACATTACACAGCTCAGGTCAGTGCTCGTTATCGAGTGACCGCCAAACTCGTCATTCCGGTTCAAAAATTCGTCGTTCATCCCCTGGCTGCGAGAGGCAAGAAAGAAACCATTACATCCGAGCTGAAGGATGGTCTACTCGATTTTCTTGCACAAGTTGGGCAGGTACCAACCGACTACATTCGCCGGAAGCTCATTATCGGCGGCGACGGCCTTTCATATGCGATGGTACTCCAGCTACAGGCGTACCTCCAGTTTCACCAAGATCCGTTTAAATCCTTCGAAATCCTCGAACCGCAGCTACAGGTTTGGCACACCAAGTGGACAGATCTTATTCGGATTTTTCAGACACACTTTGAACGAACATCTGGCAAAAGCACGAATCCCGCGAGCTTGGGACCCAGCGCCGGGAAGATCGGGCGCACAACTCCATCGAACATGAAGAAAGTCGAGTTTTACCCCGGAACGCAGCTTGTTAATCTGGTTTTGGATGCTCGCATGCTTGATTGCTGGTCGTACGTCGCTTTCACTCTTACATCGCGCCGCGGGAAAATTCACGAAGCTCTAGTTTACTCTTGGGAACTAGCGACATCTTGGCTCACTTCACAAAACTTGCGGAGTCCAAGAAGCTCCCCGACTTTGAAGAACTCGTCCTGACAGCCAAGAAGTTGCATCGGACATATTCAACGGCGCGAGCCCGAGATCACGCCATCTTCGATACGGGTACCACAAGTGAATGGGCGAAAACAATTCCGACGGGCTCGGAATGGGTACCAATCGACGTTGAAGACTCTAGCCTTGACCAGACAAAGAAAAAAAAGTCGAAGGGTAAGAAGAAGGAACGGCCCATTCCCCCGCCTTGCAAGGGTGACTTCGTACTCGGTCAAGCCATTGACTTCCTCCGCGACGGTCTCAATTCCCGGAAGGCCACATTTGCCGTGGCCGAAGGGGATGTCGGGCGTTTATACGAGGCTATCAAGGTGAGTACTGATTCAATTTTCTCCGCCAAAGTTACTCATTTATCAAGTACATGCTATTCACGTTCGCCGGATCAACACATACCAATTATATGGGCTACATCCTCGAGACCATCATCAATCTCGAGCTCGAGTCCAGTCCAGGACTGAAAGAGGCCCTCCTCCTCTGTCTCCTAATCAATCTGACTGGACTCGCTGGTCATTTCGAGGAGGGAGATTATGTTGTTAAGTTTTTCAATCGCCTTCTCGAGGATGTCGTGCAGCACAAGAACGCGCAGTTCGACGACACCTTCATCCGGAATGTGGTTTCCCGCAATCTTCGGCATATTGCAGAACTCAAACTTGCATGGCGCACCGGGACGGGCATGGCACAGAAGTCCAAAAAGCACACTGACCCGCACACCAATCCCGAGATGTTGATTTTACTTAAGACTTACCGGACCGAGGAACTTCACTCTCGTCGTTTGGGGCGGCAGATTGATGATCGTGATACTGATAAGTTTTCCCAAGGTATCAAGAAGCTCCGGACTGGCGGCCTCGACAAGTGGATTAAGAAGTCTTTACACACACGTCAGACGAGCCGACCCGCCGAGCCTCAGACCACTGCGACAGCGGAAGCCGGTTCCGCAGGTGATTCTGAGGAAGAATGTGACGAAGAGGATTCCGATGATGACACGTCCTCGGACGAGTCTGAGGACTCGGACACGGACGACTCCCCCTTGTACGCGACACGAGGATCGATAGCCATCATCGATGGTCAACTGGTGGTGGACGATCGTGATATGATGCTAGGACCGGATGGAGAGGAAATGCTGGGACCGGAGGGAAGAGATGAGCCCGAGGATCCGCTTGAGAAGGGAGTGATGATGAAGAATAAATAATTGTAGTGCCGTGTACCTGTCGATTGATGGCGGCTTCGCGGCGGCTGTGGCTTTTGCAGCTGCAGCTTTGTCTCTTTTCATCTGTGCAAACGTGGACCTGAGCTCGATGACGACAGAATAAAGATGTTCGTGCTGATCCACCATGCCGGCAACACCTCCGACAGTCTGTGAAACATCTGCAAGTGTTTTGTAGCGCGTGAAATTGTCGACAATAAGCTTGATCATAACGTCCGGGAGGAATTCAGTGAGCGGTGTGAGCCCCATAGCTCGATCCGCGGCTTCAAACCAGATCTTGAGTCGAAATTCCTCCAGCCGCGCGGTCCCCACTGCCTTCATCGGTTTGGTTAGAACCTGTGAGCGTGGTATATCCGAGGGTGGCTTCTTCTCCTTCGGTGGAGGTGTATAGACCTCGTCGGAGACCTCTGGTAGACAACCACTACAACGGCATGAAGCTGGTCGAGTGGCCGGAGGATGGGCAAGACATGTATGGCGGGGACATGCGGAGTCTGCAACGGGGTTGTCGTATAACTCATCCTGTAAAAATGGTTTGCACGGCCCCGAGATGATCTGGGCCACTGGGCGATCCATGGCTACTGTACCATCCTTTTTCGCATCTGCAGTATTCTCGGCATCGGACTGCGAGACGATCTTGAGGGCTTTGGATTGGCGGGTTGCTGAGATGTAGAAAATAGCGCGGGGATTGGAAACGTTAGGGCGTGCCCGCCCTGGCGTTTGGACAAACATCTCGGCACTCTCGGGCTCACCGACTTGAATGACGGTCTTGATGACAGGAATATCATTCCCCTGCGCAAGCCCATTTGTCGCGATGATGATCTGGCACCGTGGATCAGACTTGAAGAGCGCGATGGTCTCGAGATTTTCCTCGGGCCAGTTGATTGAATGGTATGTCCGAACGCGAAGGTTACGGTTGACCCCTTGTGGGAGCCGAGAGTCGAGGTAGATCTTAATTCAGAAGACGAGGCTGATGGTCGCGGCGAAGATGATTGTTTTGTCCCAGTTTTTAATGACCCAGGCGAGTTCGGGGAAATACAAGCCGTCGATCCCTGAATAGAGGGTGCGGAAGAGGATCTGGATGTCGTGTCTCGCATTTGATCGCCGCAGGAGGTAGAACTCTCCGCGGTTGACCCCGAGCATGGCAAAAATTGCGTCGGCAACCCTGGGATCGGACAGAAGCGTTGCCGTAAGCCCAATCATTGGAATACCTGACCGAAAGCAGGCGCGCATAAAGCCGATTTGTGTGAACGCTTTCCGAAATGCAAGACCCCACATAGTGAGGAGGTGTATTTCGTCCACTCCGAGCGCGCAGACACGGTCGAAGAATGGCTCGTGTTTGAGCAAATCTTGGAAGCCCTTTGATATAAGTTGTTCTGGGCCAAGGATGAGCATCGAAATCCCGGCGCGGGCCTTGATCCAAAGATTTTCCCCGTGAATTCGGGCGGATGCGACGGTGTCCGAGTTGATCATCAGGGCGGAGAGTCCGAGTTTGGTCATATTCTCCTCCTGTGAGCCGTCAATTTTATACGCGAGGAGGCGATCAGGTACCAGGACTTACCATCTGCTGTTCTATTGAGTTTGTGGGGCACACGACGACAATCGCGGGATCCTGGGGGAACGATGCGGTCGGACACAATGATGGATTGGCGGAGATGGCAATCATGACGATGAGAGTCAGGAAAAGGAATCCTGTCTTTCCAGATCCGGTCGGAGTCACCGCTACGAGGTCTATCTTGTCGAGAACCTTGCAAATTCCGTCCAGTTGGTAGCTATGCGGCTCAAATGTGGGGAGGGCGGTGAGAAGGATTTTTCGGACAATCGAGAAGCCTTCTGGGGAGTAGAAACTGAAGGAATGAATTGAGACTACACTCCAGAGGAAGAAAACCGCTAGGAGAAGCCATGGCGGGGCCATTAGCGCGTGGGTGTGGCGAACGCGTCTGAGTGTATGTGGTCGTGTTTGCAAGTCACGTTTTTGTTCTAACTCCGAAGGCTGACCGCTCTCATCACCCCATCAAGGAAATCTAGACTAGCCTTCGTCAGAAGGGGCTTGCTTCAAACTCCGTCAAACAGAGGACCCTAGGAGTTGCCCTCTACTGCCACATAGCGGCCTCATTCCGCCTCGGTCAATTAGTAAAACTTTTAGTTCATCGGCCTGGCTACAACATCTATTAAGACTTTGTATGATTTGGACTGATATTCATCGAGCTCGACACCTTCGAAAAGTCGCTTAAACACCACCTTTCTTGACAGGCCTCAAAGATATTTATTTTGAGCCAGGAAAAAAAGTTTGTCCCTAGGCCGGATACCTCCACCATATGTCTTGAAGTCAAGCATTACTCCAATGGATTCTGGGCCCTGTGTTCAATGTTATATCGCATCGATCCTCCAGAAATCAGTGAGATCACGTACATTGTCACGGACTGTGACCTATCCATTCTCGTCACATCCAGTCGCTAAATATTCACTATGCCTCGAATACAAGCTATAAAATCACTTTTCAAGCACAGATGAATGGTGGATGTTCAGGGATATGCTAGAGATACAGTTTCCATATTGAATGATGTTGAGTTGAGACAACTGAGATGCGCGAGAACTATAAGATAAGAACTCAGTCTTCGCGCACACAAGTGGTACGAAGTCTGAGGGGAGGCGACTCAACACTACGGGTTTTATACTACTACGAGTTGACTGTAAGCCTGATATTAAACTAAACGGAAGAATATGAAACCTAATATACGCAGGGCCATTTGAGCTACAGAACGATAAAGAAATAAGTACTTGCGGGAATTCAACCCTGGGACGGCGAACTGCGGGTGCAGACGCGGCGATGCGGATGCAGACACGGCGCCCCAAGCAGTCGGGTGCAGAGACGGCGCCACAACTGTGCATTCCGCCAACAAATGAGCAGAATATAGACGGAATGGCGTCAATGGAGAGGTTTGGCCTCCAAACATATATGCGGGCTCCAGTTGAATCACAATTGGCCAGAATAAACCTCCAAAGCATTGCAGATAACATATTAAACATTGAAAGCTTGGTTTCCGGATACTAAAGTGCTTTCCTCCCTTCCTACAAGAAGATGCCGTGGATTTAAGGAGGCGAGGAAATCCAGCTATCTTAATACCTCTCAACTCCGTTTTTTCGGGTCCACTACGTGAATTTTGTGTAGCATGCTACGAATGGAGGCTCAAAAAGTTCTGGAATTGTGCCGCAGGTCAGCAGAGGACGTGTCGAGGTCAGGATGATGAGTGTGACAGGATGTGACCGTCCGTTTCTCTCACTTCGGTGAGCACTGGGTACCATGGACCATCACCTTAAAAAAGTAAGAATATTCGAAGCGATTCCGAGGATGACCCTGAACGATTCGCTCTGCAATAACCCATTGCCCCACCTCGTTCCTAGACTTGTAGAGGATGATTTCCGAAAATAGAAGAAGCGATCAACACGTAGATTCAAGAACAGTGGTCGGCTGAATCGGACATGTAAATGTAGTCTAGATGGCCCAGGAGTATGACCGCAGATATCCAGTTCATACCTAGCGATTTGAGGACATATTGAGCGCGTTGTGAAAGGATTCATAAGTCCTTTGTTTGGCGGAGTTTGAAGCAAGCCCTTCAGCGAAGGGCCGGCTTGCCGGACCGGAGCTGCGCAGGCTTGCTCCGAACCTAGCGTAGTGAGGCGGATATATTCTGTAGAGGCAGTACGTCATTTCTGGCGACGAAGGTACGGTGTACTGATTACTGATGCAGTTAGAGTGGGACGCCGCCCTGTGTTCAATCGGACGAGGGAATAGACGAGGAGTATCTGGAGACCACGAGAGTCTGAACACCGCGATCCGCCTTTGATTCGGATGCAGTGATTTAAATCGGCCGACGGGGACTTAACATCGCACTGTGGATCATATGAATAGAATATAAACGAGGGCGAACAACCGCAGTGGACGCCGCTGAGCGATACGGGTTGCTGGAATGCCACCCGGGCGGGGAAAGAAGGGACCGCCTGAAGAGGTGGTGAGAGCAGCGAATGGGCGGCAAGGATTAAAGATTTTTGACATCGAGAATGGTATGCATTGTAAACGTCCAGAACGCGCGCGACGTCAAGGTACGCGCCGGGGAATCAATATATTCATGAGTTGAAATACAGCAATGGGCGCAAGATGGCAGGATATACCATGCGATCCACCCCAGGGGAATATCCGTTGCTCGTGTGCGAACGTCCGCAAGGAGCGGCATTCGCTATGAAGAATATTGTATGCAAAATCAGTAGAGAGGAGGGACGTAGCCCCCTGGTCGGGCAATCGTGCGCGAGCCAATTCACGGCGGAGATTGGGCTTGAAGCAGCGCAGGGCCGTGGATTGACTCATTGAGGGTAGATTCCATGGACTGGTGATGCGAGTGGACTGCGTCAGGATATGTGCTTTCAATCCCAAACGCGGCGCGCGTAGCGTCGCAAGGCAGTGGGACACGGAGGCACGTGGGTAGAAGTGCGATGGAGCGAAATTCGGAGGGCGGAATGGACGTGGACGCGATGAGATATCGTTATGGGAAAGAGAACATGCCGGGCGGGAGAATGGGGACCTAAATAACCAAGGCGTCCTTGGAATGGTAGCCAGGAGACGAGTCAGCACCGCCGCCGCCGATGAAGAAACAGACGACGCACCAATTACGGCGAAGAAAGAGCGTTGCGCAGGCCCTCCGTCCATCGAGATTGCCCATCGAAGTACGAGGGGATTGCAGACGAATACGTAGTCCGTCTGGGGAAACGTCGAGCGCAAATGATTCAAGGAGGACAAGGACCTGAGGATGCTCTGCTGGCACGATGAAGAGCGTTAAGCGAGGGCTTGTGACGGGAGACTCAGGTATAGTTGAGTGGATGCGCAAGCTGGGGAGCTACGTGAGAATGAGTGCGCCGTGAATAAGGCGGATTGGCGCGGATGCGCCCAACGAGTGTGACAGGGGGACGATGGAGGGCGGCGGCGGCGACGAGCAGCGCGGAGAACCTCGAGGCAGCACTTGCGACGGGAGACGGAGGGAAAGCCTAGGTTGCTGGGTACGCTGGGCAACGACATGGTAGAGGGAGTGCCATGGAAATGCGCGATCGGGCGCGGAGGCGCTAAGGGCGTGTGGGATGGGTGAATTTGTTGCGAGAGACGACTACTGGCGGCGAGTGTGGCGGGCGGTGGGAAAGTCCAGTACGAGGAGCCGCTGCCAGGGGAACGGGTGAAAACATCAGGGACGCCGGCGCCCAGGATGGGAAAGTAGATGTACGAATCATGGCAAGAAAAGCGCCCCATCGATGATTGCATACGGGGACACGCAGCCCGACGGGGAAGAGGTCGAGCGCGACGACGAAAAAGCTGTGAGAGCGCCGAGGACTTGGCGATTTCGGCTGCGACGATTGGGAGCAGCGTCGGCCGAGACGATTGGACGCGACGATGGGCGGGCGCGGTGCGCAGTAGGACGGGCGAGGGAGCGCAGATGGGGTATGGATAGCACTCCGAGCGGCGAGGACGCCTATGTTAGGGACCGATGCGGGACAGGAAGTACGAGTGCGCGCATGGATGGGGTGGTTGACCGTGGAGGCGCCAAAGGAAAGTGGCGACGTGCGTTAATGGTGTGAAAGGCGGGAGCCGAGCAGTAACTCACACGGACAGAGCACCGTGGATGCTTATGCGAGGAACGACGTTCGGACGTGGGAGAGGGGCAGGCGCACCTAGCCAAGAGGTGGGGGCGGTGCCGGACGGAGACGGGCAGAATTAGCCGGAGGCTGTGCCGACGGTTGTCCCTTGTTGTCCCTTGGTTGTGTCCATGCCTTTCTTAGTCGACGCTTCTTCTCGGCGGCAGCATATCCTGGTGTCGGCCAGGACATCCTCGTCTAATCTCATGGCCAACGCGTTTGATTGCGGGGTCTTGGCAGCAGCTTCCTTCCCCCCTCCCTTCCCAGAAATATGCTCTCTCTCTCATCATCGCGGTTTCAGCTCATCACATCGCACCCTTCTCTCGTCTTCTGCTGGCCAGAACGCCTTGCAAACGTTTCCGGCACCCCCATCCACACTTACATAATCCATTCTTGGCGCGTCCCCGCGAAGATCCCTACCCTATCCTAGCGGCGTCCCTCCACTTCCTCTGTCCATCCGCGGCGGCTCATATTGGCTCTTCTGCCCACCTGTTTTAGTTTCTGAAATATAAATCATTGGTTTGGTAGCTGTCAGCAACTCGTAAATATCAAGACGGTCTTTTTGATTGGCCTCGATTATCTCTCCGTTGATCCGTTGAATCAACTTGATTCAACGCCGGAAAATAATTCCGAGACTCACCAACGCCGTCCTCCCATCGCCGTTTATTTAGACCGCCCAGAGATTTGCCGGCATGCGGGGACCCAGGTTCATGATCGTATCTTGGTGTCGACACAACAGGCCAAGGGCGGATTCATAGAAGACAGAGCTGGTCCTGGTGAGCGCCCTAGCCCCTTGGCTTACGCGCCAGCGCGCGCGAGGTCCATTTGTGAAAAGACCAAATCTGGATCTCTGGTTGTGGCGCGGTGCATTTGCCCTATCTCTTTTCTGATGAGGGCGGGGAGGGGGGGGGAACAAACGATAATGGGAGCACCGATACCTATGAATTAGAAAACCATTGAAGTATGCTGATGGCAGTCACCGTTGACTCGCTATGGGTGCCATCAATTGGGGCAGCCTACACAAAAGGCGAAAAAGTGTCCATCAGCAAAACATAGTTTCTCTGGCACGTATGGCACCTTCTGGGGATGTCTGACGAGCCTGGCCGGGATGGCTGTTATACCAGCCAGACGTCCCATAAGCCGTCGGATTTTCTTACCCGCCAGTTTCTCAGTCTATTGGCATTTTTGTACTGTCCCACACTATGTTTTTTTTTTGGCAGGTTAGATGCGAAAATTTCTGGAAAAAAATGTATAACCAGAGCTCCCAAGACTTCCTACTTCATGCGGTCGACGAAGACGCGCCGACATCAATAGACGAAGGCCATGCCCAGGGCCGTCCGGGACCCCTGCCATGAAGAATGTGTGGAGAACAGATATCAGTGGAGTCGTGAACAGAGCCAGACAGAGCCATTGAGTCATAGAGATTCGAGCACGCGAGGTCCGCAATCTAGGGTCTTGTTTATTAGTCCGGTTTACAAACCGGTTTATACACACCGGTTTATAAACCGGTTTTTAAATGGTCTGGCCAAAATGACGGATTTTTAATTATATCCGGCGGTATCACGGTCGGCAATAGAGCATATTGGCAACTAGTGAAAAATATATCATCGATGATTTTTGGTCAGAGACTTGATCAAAACGGACCTCTAAAATCGACTCCACAAGACGCGTCATCACCGGGAATACGGTCCTGTGATTGATTTGAACGCGCTCGCTCCGGCCGCAGCACCACTCTTTCCTCCCCTCATGCCTAGCAGCCAGCTCAGACACTTGCGAAGAACGAGAGGTGCCGGCGGTGCTTCCATGTTGGGACATCCCGGCCGGCCACGTGCCCTCGTACCCAACTCGTACCTCTCATGCAAAAATAATTTCTCGAAGTTTGGACGCTCCACAATTGAAACGATTTAAATGATAGTATACAAATATGCGTTTTTCATCACTTGCCAATATGCTCTAATCAGCGAATTTTCACTCCAGTTCTGCGTCGAGCTCCAGTCGTTATGTCTCTCTCCGGGGTCAGCTACTATGACAAGGAACTCAAGCACTTGGTTTGCTTACTCAAGGCCTTGCCGGAAAGCATTCCGATGAGAAGCCCACAATTTCACGGATTAGTAGTAATTACGTGACCCCGTCCATCACACCTGAATGTCAAGCTGGATTGGAGGTACCGAATGCGGTCGATGATGACGAGGATGACGAGGATGATAGTCCTCCGGCTGCAGTTTCGCAAACAACACTCAATGTACTTCGTGATGGTGTCGACATTCGGTTACCATTCTTTAGGGATTTACTCGCAGATAAACCCATTGAAGGGGCGGATGCGATCCGGAGTCTCGCAGATTGGTCGGAAGACGTCGTAGGCGGAGTTCAGGGTCACAGGAAGGCGACCGGGAAGAAAATTTGGGATGGGGAGGTGGAAAAACTCGTTTTTTAGGCAATATGGGGGAAAATGTTTATAAACATGTTTATAAACGGCCTGTTTATAAACCAAAATTTAAAAACTGTTTATAATCCTCCAGGAATTATAAACAAGACCCTATCGCAATCAACGTCACACCTAAGATTGCCAAATTTAGGTGCAGCCGAGGTGAATGTCGAACATCTGGATATAAGATTGCAAAACAGTGGGCCTGAAACTGGAACTCATTTGAGTAGTTTCGGTTCAGCTAACTCTTTAACTGAAATCAATGAAATGAGATTCAGTTCCAGGTGCGCTGAAATCAGTTCGAAACATGGGATATAGAGTCGCAGAAAGGATAAGCCGAAATTGAGGTCCGAAACTACTCATTTCGGTACTGCACAAGGGTGGTCTGAAAGTCTGCATTTCAGTGTGACCCAAAGGGAAAACTAAACCACACAATTCGGCTTGCGGTTCGGTGCAACCGAAAACCGGACTTTAGGTTCAAATTTCAGCTCGCGCTGAAATGTAAAGTCAAATTTGTACTTTCAGACAGGCTGAAATTTTGTCGGGGGATGGTCCGCGGACTATCCACGGCTCATCTGATACCTATGCGCTACTTGCATATAGGATGGTCCTCAGCTAGTCTGTGGACTATCCATGGACCAAATTTCAGCGCATCTGAAAGTCAAAATATCGGTTTAAATGTCGGCTGGAGCCGAAATTTGAACCCGAATTCCGGTTTTCGAGTGCACCGAAACACCAACCGAATTTTTTAGTTTAGTTTTCCCTTTCAGTCCCACTGAAATGCACACCTTCAGAGTGCCCTTTTGCAGTACCGAAATGAGTAGCTTAGGCTCTCAATTTCAGCTGGTCTTTTCTGCAATCTGAGATCCCATGTTTCAAACTGATTTCAGTGTGCCCGAAACTCAATCTTATTCCATGGATTTCAGTAACAAAATTGGCTAAACTGAAACTACTTGAATAAGTTCGAATTTCAGAGACACCGTTGTGTAATTCCATACCCCGAATTTCGACATGCACCTCGGCTGTCCCTAAATTTGGCAATCTTAGGTGTGCGTATCAAAGGAAGGCCCGTGCGCATCACGTGCATCGGCTCGATGGCTGATTTTGATGGGCACTTTCTCTTCCTCCCAGTGCCACCACCATCCTCACTTCCTCTCGCTCGCGCCGCGCGCCCCATGCCCATGACCAGTGGTTTCAACCGTCCCTGAGTACTGAGTCCTCAACGCTTCAAGCCTTCAAAACTCAAAGCTGTCTCGCCTGACTTTGCTATTGTGTCGTTCTTGGTTCCTCTCCCCCTCAAGATCTTCAAGCTGCAAGACTTCAAGCTCCAAGATTTCAAGCTTTGATCCCCTGAGCTTCAAGACCTCAATCTTCGACCTCCAGCACCCTCCCGCCGGTTCGGGCACGAAACGAAGACTCGGAGGAGAGAGGCGGCGGTGGGAAAGGGGAAATCTAGTAGAGGTGCGTGTATGTCTTATTTTCTTCCTTTCCCTTTCCGCTCTTTTGTGCTCTTCGTATTTGTCTCCTGTATGGTCGCTGACCTTTTCAGACAGGATCGCGTTGGAGACACCTGCTGAGTCCTGCATATCCTTGTTCGCACACGGCTTTCAGCAGGTCTGGCAGCGAGGGTATTGGCCACATCGTGGTCGTGGCGGACCATAACCGAGGGGTGGACGCGTGAATGGCCACGGCAGGGAGATTCGAGGCGGATGAGGTGGCATCCAGAGATGGCGCCGTTGTTCTGCGCCCGGGAGGAGGGTCCTTTCATGTATTAAGTACCTTCTCTTGTCAATATAGTTTGCATTCCATATTCTACGACAGATTATATTTCAGATTGTCTATGGATACCTACCGCCACAATGAGCTTCTTGATTCTGGCAATAGGCGTGTCATTATGCGACCAGATCTAATTCTGGCGGTATGGCGCGCTTGGTTTGTCTGGTGCCAGATTAACCAGACACGTTCTGTTTTTCTGATGTCTACTCTTCCCTTCTCTCTACGCCACGTAGCCCCGGGACACGTAGGCCCCGTTGCGACACGTAGCCCATATGGTACTCTTGTCCGATAAGTTGCTTCCACTGCCGTCATTTCCGCAGCGGTTCGCAAATATCGCGGAGGGGCTATCGGCGTCTAAAAGATGCCTGCAGATCATTTTGCGGTACGTGTCTTATCACAAGTGTTACGAATCCCATCCGTTCCTTACATTTGGTGAGGTACTCAACGCATCCAGGTCCTTGTGCGGCGGTTTTTCGAGCCCGCCAGGCTGTACCTTTCTGAGACAGGAACAGAAAAATCTCCGTTGTTTCCAGTTTTTAACCAAGTGCGTGAGCGATCATCCAGTATTCATCGTATGGATATATGTGCACTCGGAACCTTCCTCACGAGAATTTACAGCATCTGCTATATTTGCCTTGACCAATTGCGTTTGTACAAGTGGCCCAAATGAAATCGCCAATGATGCCGCCCAAAGATGGGGTGGGTGCGATTGACCAATAACCCCGCGCGCGCCCCTGACTCTGATTAAACTAGGCTTCCTCATTCATATAAAGAGCCCCCTCGAGTCAAGTCCCCTTCAAGGTATTCTGTGTCCCAGTTCACTTTCAACACGTCCTTCTCGGCACTCAATCAGCCAGCGAAATCTCACCCATGGCCTCCAAGATCACCCAAGAAAGCCTCGACCTCTGGACGCGCTCCGACCACTACACCAACTCCTTCCTCCTCAGGCCAGATCCTGTGCTGGACGCCGTGGTGCAGAACACGATGGACAAGGGCGTCGGCCACGAGATCGCCGTCAGCCCCGCGCAGGGCAAGTTCCTCAACCTGATTCTTCTGTCCATCGGCGCGAAGCGCGCGCTGGAGGTCGGGAGTCTCGGAGGGTGATCGAATTCCTAGGATGTTACCTGCACACTCCTGACAGGTTACGCTAGCTACTCCGCCATCTGGATGGCCCGCGCGCTCCCCGATGATGGCGAAGTCGTGACGCTCGAGCTCGACGAGTTACACGCCCAGGTGACACCGGCCTCCGTCTTCTTTCCCGATGCGATTTCTGGATCTGATCCTTCCTTTTGTGCAGGTCATCGCAGAGAACGTGAAAAACGCGGTGCTCTCCTCGAAAATCAAGGTCATCGTTGGACCCGCACACGAATCAATGTTGGCAATGCAGCCCGAGCCCCAGGCACCATTTGACCTCGTGTTCATCGACGCGGACAAGGAGAGCGCCACAAAGTATTTTATCGAGGCTAAGCGGCTCTTGAGAAAGGGCGGCGTCATTGTGTGTCCATTTCTCCAACAACAGGATATTGAGACTGATATAGAGTGTAGATCGTCGACAATGTTGGCCAGGGCTGGCCTGTAGATCCATCGAATACCCAACCGGGCATTGAGGGTGCGCGCGAACTTTTTCGGTATATCAAGGACGACACGGAGGTTGAAGCGACGGTTATCCACACAGTTGGGGCGAAGGGTTTCGATGGGTTCTTGTATGCTATCTGCAAGTAGTTCCGCTTCACCCTCGAATTTATTCTCCTCCTGGGCTGTGACCGCATGACGTTTACATTTTGAAATAATTACTGTGCTCGGAGAAACTGTTGTGGCGACCAAAGTAAATACATTCATGCAGTACAAATAATCTCAGCTCGGAGCGATGGGACGGATTAGAACCCCGGCGTCCGGGAAAATATCTGCCAGTTACCGTCGTTGTGCGCTCCCAACGATTTCCGTCTATGATGCGGCAATTCAGTTAGAGCAAACGCACAAGCAGAAAAGGATTTCATACGCGCAAATGGATTGGCCAGAGCGTTTTAAAAGCTTCACCCCATGATTTGAGTATGTCAAGATCGACACATTCAGACTTTCGTGGTAATCGTCGACGTATGAAAATTCCAACACGGCAAGGGTCTTGAATTTGTTTCAGCTCTTCTGTGATGTCGCGAGCGGTGCGCTGCGACAGAAACCCTCAGGTCCCAATTTGGATTTAAGACCAGGCAGTTACAGAACGCACCATAGAAACGCGATTAGAACCTGATATATATGTAAGGCTCCAACCATTTAGTTTTCGTTTACGAATGTCCGTAAACTAAACGGAAATGGTTCAAAAACAGTTTAAAACAGTTTAAAACAGTTTATAAACGGTATTTTGAGGGGCTATTTGACTTTGGCGCAACATACCATGTCTCACAGCATTTTGACCACAGCCAAAGTTGTGGATTGGCAATGTGGATCACTAAATCACGGTTTTGGGTTGAGCAGAGATCTGAATCGGGAGTGCTGCAGGCGCATCAATTGATCCGCCGCCATCACTCACGTGAGAAATTACTATATTGGGAGCATATCCCGCCACTGGAGTGCCGAAAGCTTAGTATGAGGTCAGAACCTCATTCTAAATCACCACACACATATATATGACCCTCCCAGATGCCCAGGAACTCGGAGAAATTCAGTGTGTGGTCCCTCGCAGAGGGCGAGGTAATACAACCGTGTAAACTGTTTGTTTACCATTTGTTTACCGTTTGCAGGGTCCCGTAAACTAAACGGAAAAATAAACCGTTTTAAACGTTTAAAAACGTTTGAAAACGGAAATGGTTGGAGCCTTATATATATGTGCCAAAGCCGAGCATAGCGATGTGGGGAATATGTATGTGCGTGTATCGTAGGAGCGCGGGTGCATCGACGCCAAAGGCGTCAGCAGAAAGGGCATGGAACCGTGCAGCGATCTTGCGGAGCGCTGCCGGCCCAGTCTCGACATCTTCATCGTCGCCATACCCCTGAGCGTGTATTATCTGAATAGATTTGGTGTCCGAAAGAGGGACGAAATGAGGAAGCTGGGGACTTTGTACCATATGAGCCTTGGGAGGAAGATGGGGTACAATGGTTCAACTTCTCCCGCGTGCCATATTCCTAGTGTTGTCAAAATTTGGTTCGCTTCGGGTTCGGGGCACTTTCCTCCGGGTAGGGTTAGGTTAGACTTAAGTTATTATTATTATGCAGGGATCCCGTTCGACTCGGGCTCGGGCTATACGGTAGTTCAATCCACTCTACCTTTTTCTCATACAAAACCCACCTCCGTACTTAAATTGACAAGGTCAAGATCTTGAAAGCTACACATTTCACTAATCGCGCAACGCCAACGTGAACGTCAACGGAATTCGATTCGTAATCGTAAATAATAAGTGAGTATACATCGTGAAATCCTTGAGTACGTCTAGCAGAGACTCGAATAGACATAGAAATACACCGTCCAGCCTCCACCCCCGCCGCGGGCAAGGCCTAAACAGTAAACATCTCGGCACAAAACACCACCTCGCCTCCCCCTCGCGCCCAAATTCGCTCTCGCGACCGCATTCCCCGCCTCGTGGATCAGCCCGCCCGGGCCGGCCGCGACCACTGCCACGCCGCCCCCGTGCGCGTCCTCCCCGAGCCAGTCGCCTTTATCCGTGGCCACAACGGGCGCAACCTTCGCAGGCAGCCCCTCGACGCTCGCGCTCGCGCTCGACGCCTCCGACTTGCGCTTCCCCCCGTCCTCATCGTCCTCCTCGTCGACTGCGCCTCCACCCAGGAGCCCCGCGAGCATAACGTCCACGTGCGGTCGCGCCTCCGTGACGACGCACCCCGGGATCGCGGGCACCGCGACCAGGTGCAGAGACACATCACGTAGATGCGTATAGAAAGCTTGATGGGCGAGCCGGGCAAGGCGGCGCGCGTGGCGATCTGCAGCAGGTAGGGCGCGAACCAGTTGATGGCGCCTAGAGAGGAGCGGGGGCCGTTAGCATCACACGCAGATGCAGAAAAAGAACGACAGAACTCACCAAACGACCGTACACACCAACACCACACCACCCGCGTCGTCCGCACCTCCTCGCCCCCCGCGCCAAGCGGCAACGTCGCACGCCCCACCAGCTCATCCAGCACCCCGAGCGTGAAGGTCGCCCCGCTCCCGCCCGCAAAGAGCAGCACGCGCGCATAGTCGCCCGCGTACAGCGTGGGCCCGCCGTACGGCCCGTCAAGGATGAGGTGCGCCTCGCGCCCGGGGAGCGCTAGCTGCTTCTGCGCTTGAGCGGGGACGCCGCGCTCACGGTCTTGCTCGTTGATGGCGTGCGCCGCGTCCCCGGGTCCGTCGGCGCGCTTGCTGTCCGTGGCGTCGGCTACGACGGCCTTTTCAGTGGGGTAGGTGTCGTCGTCGTACCAGTCGTCCGCGGGCGCGATCGCCCAGGTGTGCAGTGCGCGGGACCAGTCACCGCATGCGCGCGCGGCGAGGAGGAGGCCGAGGGGCTCGTTGTCGGGGCCTGTGGGGGGAGGCGTTAGCGGTAGTGGAGGAGGAAGAGACAGCAAAGGGAGGGGGAAGGAAGAAGAGAGGAGAATGATGGGAGCGGAAGAAGGATATGCGATGGAAGGAGAGGAAGGGCGCGAGCGCCAGCACAGCGTCAACGCAGGGGAAGGGAAGCAAGACGCGGAGGGAAGGAGCGGGAAAAGTATGAAGAAAGGAGGGACGCGGGCACAGGATGGAGAAGGCCAAAAGGGCGGAAGGAGTGGGGCGGGAGGTAGACGACGTAGCCGTCAGCATCATCGTCGGGCGACGCAGTAAAGGAGGAGGCGGACGGCCGAGAGAAGAAGATGCAGAGTTACGAGTCGGCGGAAACGAAGGAGATGGGCGAGAAGGCGAGGATGCGGACGGGAAGGAGGAGCAAGACGCGGAGGGAGGCGAGTTGGCTGTGGGCAAGAGGTGAAGGAGGAAGGATCGGGAAGAGTGTGGAGGACACGGACGCGCGAGGTAGGGAGGGCGAGACGCAGAGGAAGGGAAGGGAGGGAGGGGAGGCGGGGAGGAAGACGGGTAAGGAGTGGAGGGGTACGTGAACGACGGGAAGAACGAGGGGATGGAAAGGGCGGGGATGGAACGAGCGGGGAAGGATGCGGTGGGTTAGGCGCGGGCGCCGACATCAGCGCCAGCGGCGGGGTGAGCGAAAGGAGTACGGGGGAGGGAGAGAGGTCATGGGGCAAGAGCGGGAGGAGTAAGACGGGAGAGGGGATGTCGATGGCAAGGGAAGGGGACGGAGGAGGAGGACGAAGGGAGTGTGTACAGAGGGCGCGACGGTGTCAGTGTCGACGTCGGCGGCAGCCCCGACGCCAGCGCCGAGGGCCGGAAGAGGGAGGCAGGGGATGCGCGAAGGGGAAGGAAAACATGGCAGCAGTGTGAGCGGAGAATGAAGGAGGACATGAGGTGAGCCCGAACGGGACGCGGAGGGGGAGGGGCTGGATCAGAGAGGGGAGGAAGGAAGGAGCGCTGAGTAGCGGGGCGGGAAGGAGAAGATGCACGTGCACGCCGACGCCGTGTTGGCATTGGCGTCGACGGCAACGGGAGTACGGGAAAGGACGGGGGACGTGATCGTAGAAGGACGCGGGGAAGGGCACGAGTACGAGGAAAGAAGAGGAAGTAGCCAAATACGGGGAAAGGGGTAAGGGGGACGGGGACGCCGAGCTTCGATGGGAGGGAGGGGAGGAGAAAAGAAGGGGAAGGACGGGGAAGGTGCCAACGCGGGAAAAATGTGGAGGGCGGGGGATGTAGCAGAAAACGAGCAGGGAAAGAGTAAAAGTAGGGGTAGCAGAAATGACGAAGGACCAAATAAACGCACCCCGCAAACACGACACCCCCGGCGCCGCGCAGCACACACTGAGTGGGTGCGCCTCCCACGCGCGCGCTCCCAGTAGCGCGCGCACTTGTACGTGCTGCCCCGCCCGCCACCCGCCCGCCGCCTCCGGGACGTGGATCTACAGCCTATTCAGATCTAGACCGGGAAACGGAAGGGAAGAACTTACGAGGCTGAGCCCGCCGGCGCGGCCCTCCACGCGCGCCACCACAACACGCCAGCGCACCACGCGCAGGAGCACATCTGCGGCGTAGAAGGCGATGGGCGGGAAGATCCAGGGCGTGGCATAGATGGTGTGGTAGCAGAGGGTGATGAAGAAGGCGGGGAAGGCGAGGAAGCTGCGTTTCAGAGTCAACTATCTCTATCGCGGCACGCAAAGGCAATAGGGAACGCACTGCACCACCAAAAACCCACTATAGCACCACCTACGCACGGGGGCGACGCTCGTCAAGACAATAACACAGAGGCATCCCACCGCGGCAATGCCGGAGGACTCCTTCTGCTGCGAGAGGATGGGAAGGGCGCATGGAAGACATAAACGAGGACGGGGAGGACGGGGGAGGAGGAGTAGAGGAAAGGAGGAACAGGAGGAGGGCAAGGAGGATGCGTCAGATTCGGATTCAGATTCAGGACCAAGCGAGGTATCGATCACGTGTTACGACGCGTCACGGATCACCAAGCTTACCCAAACAACGCGATGCCATAGGGGCTCAAGGGCTGGCTCAAGGTGGTTTGGCTCTGTCAACTCTGACAGAGCCGGTTTATTGAGCTCGACCATGGCTGCAGTCGGTATTCGGACAGGCAGAAAAGATGAGAAAGGTGCAAATATAATGGTGATCATCTGCGTAGAGATGACTGTCCGCTTCTTTGATGCACAGAATTTCACTGTCGGAGAAAAACAAAGGATGAACCCTGTTATCAATCTTCTCCACAGCAGTTCAGATGAATATCTAGGCGCTAGGGTAAACTGGGTTTTTCACGACTCGGATGTCATGCCAATCGAAATAATTATATCACCAAGGAAGTATCAGTTGACTAGCCAATGTCTTCTCACTTTCTTTCGTCAACAGAGTGGAGAAATCTAGGAATTATCCAAATGGAATAGGTCCCGGGGCCCGGTTGACTTAGGATCAAAGGATCAGGAAAGAACAGGAAACCATCTGTGGGCGCTTAATCGGTGCTTATCCAGCTATATAAGCTGTCGTCTTCGTCTCCATCGATCATTCTATAACTCCCATCAATTACTGCTCTCAGCATATCTCGACCCTTCCGAAATCCGATATGTCCGACTTCAAAGCTGAAGCCGTGAGCAAACTTCTGCGCAATTTGCGCCTCTACTGACGGGGACCAGGTCACCTCCACGGAAGACTCAAAGAATAATTTGAATTACCTTGAACAGACTTCGAAGAGTGCTCTGGACACTGCGCGTGAGTCTGGCAATGAGATATTACAGAACTGTACTAACGAGGGGAATAGCACTGAACTTAACAGGTGGCCCCGAACCAGCAGATCCGATCGCTGACAAATACAAGAATCCGACCAGCATGGTGAGTAAATACAGTATGTAGCTGCCACGGCAAAACTGAGCATTACGGATGTCAGGACTGGTCAAATCCACAAACAATTCCAGAAATACGGCAGCTCATAGCTGCAACGGCTCCAGAGGATTCAAATCTCCCATGCTATCACCAACTGTTAGGAATAGGGTTCATACGAAGATACAGAGAGTCGACTGACTTGACCGACCTTGAAGCCTGCATGAAGAGTTTCAAAGCTGCGTTGGAACTTACACCAAAGGAGGATCCCGAGCGGGCAGGCAGGCTTCAAAATGTTGCTGTATCGTTGACCTATCGATACCAAAGACTGGAAGAGCTCAAAGATCTGGAGGCTCTCTTGCAGGTAGCCCAAGAAGCGGTCAACGCGACCCCACCCAGCGACCAGAATCGAGCATCCCGGCTGGGGGCCCTTGCTGTGGCATTCACAAATAGATACCAGAGGTTGGGAGAGCTGGCCGACCTTGAGGCTGCTCTAAAGGCGGACCGGGAGGCAGTTGAATTGACACCAGCCAGTCATCCCAATCGCGCGGATCTTCTGCACAATCTGGCGGTGGCGGTTAACGATCGTTACAGGAAGCTGGGAGACTTGCTCGACCCTGAAGCTGCAATTCAGACCCGTCAGGAGGCGGTAGATTTGACTCCACCTGGACACCCTGCTCGAGGAGAGCGACTTCAAAGTCTTGCGGCATCCATTTCAGATATATACGAGAAGGTCGGGGACATTGGGGACATTGATTCTGCGGTGAAGATAACGCAGGAGGCCATGAACCTAATTCCGAATGGTGGGCCAGCTCGAGCAGCCTTACTGCAAACTCTCGCCGCCTCACTCACAGCCCGATACTGGAGGCTGGGAGACTTTGCAGATCTCGAGGCTGCACTCCACGGTGAGGAAGAGGCGGTGAACATGACTCCAAAAGACGACCCCAGTCTCCCAAGCCTACTGCAGAATCTAGCTGTGTCACTTGCAGATCGGTACCGGCGCCTGGGGGACCTGGCAGACCTTGAGGTTTCAATCCAGAGAGGCCAAGAGGCTGTTGATCTGACTCCTAAGAATGATTCCATTCGCCCCGGTGTGATGCAAACTCTTTCTGCCTCCCTCAAGGACCGATACAAAAGGCTGGGAGCCCTCGAGGACCTCCAGCGTGCCCTACAGATTGAACAGGAATCGGTGGCTATAACTCCGAGAAATGACCCCAATCGAGCAGACTACTTACACAATCTTGCAGGATCCTTGAGATACCTGCATCAGAGGCTGGGGAATCTTGATTATCTCAAGGCAGTTTTACAGATAGAGATGGAGGTGCTTGGGCTGACTCCAAACAATGACCCCAACAGAGCTGCCCGACTGGAAAATGCTGTGATGTCACTCACAGAATTATATCGGAGGCTCGGAGATATTAATGTCCTTGAGGCCGCAATCCAGATACAACAAGAGGTGTTGAATCTAACTCCAGCGGATCACATCGAGCGGGCAGAACGACTAGAAAATCTCGCAGCATCATTCACAGATCGATTCCAACGGCTTGGAGATCTTAAAGACCTTGATTCCGCAATTCAGACACAACAACAGACATTGCACCTGACACCGTATGACCACCCCCAGCTACCAAATGTTGCTCTGACCCTAGCCCACCGATACCGGAGACTGGGAGACCTGGAGGATCTGAAGACTGCACTCAATGCCCATCGGCAGGTAGTGTTGCTGACTCCCGAAAACCACCCAGATCGAGCGGGCCGGCTGCGGAGTCATGCAGTCGCACTGAAAGACCGATATACCAGACTGAGAGACATTGATGACCTCGCCGCTGCATTTCAGGCAGACCAAGATGCTATAAAGCTAACACTGTTGTAGTATTGACCACGCTGTCCAGATGGGGACGCGACGCGTACGCGGTGTTTGGCGCGCGGGGGTTGTGTATTTACTGGAGCCCTGCGGCCGATCTCTTCAGTCTGAAGAGAACGGTCGCAGGTGAGTAATCTGTACTTCCCAATCTATATCAGTCTGAAGAGAACGGTCGCAGACTGTTGAACTCTTGACCTACAACAGGTTATGGGAAGCCCGGACGTTTCCACCACGCGCTACAACTTCAGTTTGCTCGACAACAAAAACTGGAAGACATTCTCTTTCAAGGCTAAAAGCATGCTTGAAGATGAGGATCGCTGGGAGTACATTGCGAAGCCCGCGGTTCCGCAGACCATAGTTGTCCAGCGGCCAGCAACGTTGCCGGCAACGGGCACGGTGTCGACGAGGATTGCCAACCCCGCCTACGCAGACTGGGAGACAGGAGACGCAAAGACGATGCGTCGCATCACCGAGATGGTCAGTGACGATCAGGTGGCGTACATTCGGGACGCCACCAGCGCTGCAGAGATATGGAATAATCTCCGCACCATTTATGAGGCGACGGGCATGCTGTCCATGATCGCGATTGGCGAGAAACTGTCCAGCATCAAGTATGGGGGCATCGCTACCGGGCCTCTCCAGGACCACCTCAACATTATCCTCGGATATGCCAACGATCTGAAGCGAGGGAACGACCCCATCACGGACTACAAGCTCATCCAGCTCACCTTGCAGAGCCTTCCCGAGGAGTTCACGGGTCTTATCCAGACCATCTCGGTCGTCGGTGCCATGATGACTTTCAGCGCGGCGACTCCGGCCCTGCTGCAGGAGGAGACACGGCAGCGTAACATCCTCGAGAAGAAGCAGCGCGAGGAGCATGCGCTCAAGGCGCAGACCGAGCAGCTTGCGCTTGCGAAGGCACACGACGAGGAGGTTGCTGAGAATGCGATCAAGGCGTACTTCGCATCCACCAGAGGAGCTTCGCGCGGACGCGGAGGGCGCGGCGGTGGGCGCGGCGGTGCCAGCGGCAGCGGCAGTGACTGGAAGAAGTCCATAATTTGCTATGGGTGCGGCGGCAAAGGGCATCTTGCACGAGAATGCACGGCAAACACCAAGGAACAGGCGAAGGAGAAGCTGCGCAAGGCACAGGTTGCGTATGACGCCATGAACGTTGATGAAGACCATCCCAAAGTCCTTCTCATGAAGAAGACCACCAACGCACTCCGGGCCGACGCGCTATTTGTGGACTCGGGCGCGTCGCGCCACCTCGATAAGGATCGGAATTCATTCATCACGTACACCGTCCTCAAGAAGCCGATTCCCATTCAGCTCGGAGACAACAGCGAAATCTTCGCCGTTGGCTGTGGTACGATCCGCAAGTATGTCAAGACTCTTTCTGGCACGACGACCATGCATTTCACCCGTGCTCTGCACGCCCCAAAGCTCGCCGGCTCGCTGTTGTCCGTCGGGCAGCTGACAGCCATTCCCGGTGTCAAGCTCGAGTTTGAGGGAAGCCTGTGCTTCATCAAGTTGCGTGGCGAGACACCCTGCCAAGCATCATTCAAGGACGGCCTCTACACCCTCGAGCTCGCGAACATCACTGCCGCCCCATCCTCTACCTACCCATCCGTGCTTAAAGCTAAGACACTTACTCCCGCTGGTAAGCGCCTCGACATCCTGACGCTGCACCGGCGATTCGGCCATCTAAATTTCCCTGATCTCAGGAAACTCTGGGCGTCGGGGATGGGTGATGGTTTGGATCTCGGGGCTTGGGACGATGATGTCTCGTGCGAGGCGTGTCTTTCTGGCGAGACCGCGCGTAAACCGTTCCCAAAAGGAGGGAGGAAGCGTGCTTCTCGTGTTCTAGAACTTGTACACTCAGACATTTGTGGACCCTTTCCGAATTCCATCGGCAGCAGCTCTTACTTCATCACGTTTGTCGACGACCACAGTGCACACGTTGACGTGGACTTTCTGAAGAAAAAGAGTGACGCTCTCGTGAGCTTTCACACGTGGAAGGTTCGTGTCGAGAAGGAAACTGGGCATAAAGTCGGGAAGATCCGCACCGATAATGCCGGTGAACTCACGTCCGATGAGTTTGAGGCACTGCTCGCAGGGGATGGTATCATCCACCAGACCACGGCGCCGCACAGCTCGCAGCAGAATGGTGTTGCAGAACGCATTAACCGCACTCTCGAGGAGAGCGCTCGGGCAAATCTGACCGAGGCTGGGCTTTCTATCGGTTTCTGGGCAGATGCCGTCGCGTATGGCGCTACGACGCGAAACTTCTGCCCAACACGGTCCTCCTTGGATGGGCGCATCCCGGAGGAAACGTGGAAGAACCAGCGGCAAGACGTAAGCCACTTGCGGCCGTTTGGCTGTGAGGTTTGGGTGTCCGTGCTTCCGGTGAAAAGGCGTCCAGCCCTGGCGAATACGGGGGTGAAATGCATTTTATTGGGCTACTACACGCTCCCGGGTACGGAATCGAAGGCCTACAAGTGCTACGATCGCGTCAATCGCAGGGTCTACAAGTCCCGCGACGTGACTTTCTATGAGCGCGGAAGAAGTACTGGATGGACTGAAGTCATAACGGACCTTCGAAATCTCCCACCCGTCGTCCCCATCCCTCTTGCCAACGTCCCGGGCCCTCCTGTCGACGCCGCCGAGCCCGTAAACCCCGAGAACCCAAATGTCGCCATCGACGACTCGGATAATGACGGAGGGGACATTCTTCAGCCCGGGGAAGATGGGGAGCCAGAGGTGTACGCACCTGAGGTACCTGTGGACAAGCCTAGGCCGTCGCGGACACGCAAGCTTCCCGCGCGTTTGGCCGAGATGGCAGATGAGCAGTCAAAGTTGCCGAAAGGGCGCTATCAGCCCAAGACAGTGGTGGTAGAACCTGAGGACGCACCTGAGCTTGAGGAGGAGGAGGAGCACGATAGTCAAGCTCAAGCACGTCCTGCGAGGGTCCCCCAGGCTCCAATCCGAGTCCCGTTGACATTCAGGCAAGCAATGGCCAGCGCAGAATCCGAAGAGTGGGCCAACACAATGGCAGCTGAATTTAGCTCGCTTGTGGACACTGGGACCTTCGAATACGCGGACCTTCCAGAGGGGAGAAAGATGGTGACGTGCAAGTGGGTGTTTAGCGTGAAGACGAACCAGTGGAACGAGTTTGAGAGATTCAAAGCTCGTCTCGTTGCACGTGGTTTCACCCAAATATTTGGGATTGATTACACGGAAACTTTCGCCCCTGTCGTTGCCCTGTCGTCAAATTCACCTCCCTTCGAGTTATGTTCGCTGCTGCCGCCCACTATGGTCTCACCATTTATCAAATGGACGTTGT
Organism: Mycena vulgaris; assembly: GCA_029204335.1. Classification (NCBI taxonomy): domain Eukaryota; kingdom Fungi; phylum Basidiomycota; class Agaricomycetes; order Agaricales; family Mycenaceae; genus Mycena; species Mycena vulgaris. The sequence continues at coordinate 47,572 of JARGYA010000156.1, forward strand.
AACTGCTTTTCTCAATGCCGACCTCGACGAGGAGATATACATGTCACAGCCTCCCGGTCTTTCCCCGAAACTCAATGCCGACGGCGACGAGATGGTCCTACGACTTCGCAAATCCCTCTACGGTCTCAAGCAAGCTTCTCGGCAGTGGTATCGCCTCATCGACTCCATTTTCAAATCCCTTGGTTTCACACGCCTCCAATCCGACCACAGCATTTACCTTTGCCGACGCGGAGACATCATTGTTGTTATTGCGCTCTACGTCGACGATCTCCAAGGAGCTACAAATGACAAGGCTACCTGGGATTCCTTGAAATCGAAGCTGTCCGCACGCCTGAAGATGAAAGACCTCGGTGTCGCATCATACTGCCTGGGGCTAGAGATTGAGCAGGACCTCGAAGCCCAGACCGTACGCATTTCACAACGCAAATACTTCGAGGTCGTTCTGGAACGTTTTGGGATGGCAGACTGCCGGCCCGTTTCCACGCCCTTCCCTGTCGGCACGAAATTAACCAAGGATATGTCACCGAAAACGGCTGAAGAGCGACAGCTCATGGCCGGAAAGGACTATCTGGGGTTATTGGGATGTGTGATGTACGGGATGCTTGGGACGCGTGGCGACCTTGCATTCGCAGTTGGCGTTGGTAGCCGCTTTAGTTCGAACTCGGGTATCGAGCATTGGAATGCTCTAATTCACCTTCTGCAGTACATCAAAGGCACACTGCATCTCGGGATCACCTACCGCGGGCCAGGCCGACACTCGATCTCTCTGTCTAGTACTCTCGTTTGCTACACGGATGCAGACTGGGCTGGTGACAAAGACAAAATGCGGTCGACCTCTGGAACTGTCGTCCTTCTCGCCGGAGGAGCTGTCTCGTGGATCAGCCGCCTCCAAAGTGTCGCCGCTCAGTCTACGATGGAAGCAGAGTACATCGCGGGTAGCCACTCCGGCAGGGAACTCATGTTCGTCCGGAACCTACTTGGGGAGCTCGTGGAACAGCCGTTAAATCATCCGTCACCAATGCATTGTGATAATCAATCCACCATCTCAGTTGCCGAGAACCCAGCGATGCACGACAAGGCCAAGCACATTGCATTGAAATATCATTATATCCGTGATTTAATCGACGACAAGGACGTTACCATTCACTACTGCCCATCTGATCAAAACCCTGCCGACCTCCTTACAAAAGTCCTTCCGCGCGACACGACGTCCCGGCTCCGCCGGATGATTGGGTTGGACGCTGGAGCTACTGGATAGCGCGGTCAGGGGGAGTGTTGTAGTATTGACCGCGCTGTCCAGATGGGGACGCGACGCGTACGCGGTGTTTGGCGCGCGGGGGTTGTGTATTTACTGGAGCCCTGCGGCCGATCTCTTCAGTCTGAAGAGAACGGTCGCAGGTGAGTAATCTGTACTTCCCAATCTATATCAGTCTGAAGAGAACGGTCGCAGACTGTTGAACTCTTGACCTACAACAAACACCACCCGATCACCCGGCTCGGGCGAGCATGCTTCAAGCTCTTGTAGTGTCACTCACAGAGCTATACAGGAGGTTCGGGGACCCGAATGATCTCGATGTGGCAATCGAAATAAACCAGGAGGCCCTAGATCTGAGTCCTAAGGACCATCCCGATAGAGCACGCCGGGTGCAAAGCATCGCTGTGTTATTCTCATATCGATATCAGCGCCACGGTAATGTCCATGATCTTGAAGTTGCCCAGGAACGAAATGAAGAGGTAGTTAACTTGATTCCACTGGGGCATCCGTATCGTGCATCTGCACTGCAAAATCTTGCTGTGTCTTTTGCAGATCGGTACAGGAAATTCAAAGAACCAGCAGATCTCGAGGCTGTCAACAGACATTACAGCGAGTCATTTAACTGCTCCCCTTCGGAGCCTGAAGCGTCGTGGAAGCATGCTCTCCAGTGGGCTTCCATCGCAGAAGAGTTCCAGACACCTCACGGCATATCTGCCTATCAGGCAGCATTCTCACTCCTTCCGGAACTCCTGTGGATTGGCCATGTTATCTCTGTTCGCCAACACGCTCTACATAGGCTGGACATCGGCACTACAACTTCGAATGCTGTACGAACATGCATCAATCTCTCCGACCTTCGTACAGCGATAGAACTTATGGAGCAAGGACTTGCGACCGTATTTCAGCAAATGCTGCGGTTGAAGACCGAGGTTGATTTTCTGCCTCCGGATCAGGCAAAGGCTTTCCGGGAACTTTCCACGGAACTCTTTGGTGGATTACCTGCCAGTCCTTTGACAACTGTAAATGCACGAGACACATTGGTTGAAACAATTCGGACTCAGCCCGGCTTTGAGCGTTTTCTTCTGCCCAAATCTTATGATGTCCTGGCTGGAGCATCGAAGGGAGGACCAGTCGTACTGTTGAACAGCCATCACGACCGCTGTGATGCAATAAAAATTCTCAGTCCAACGTCCGGGCCAATTCAGGCTCCACTTTCCAGTGTAACACTTGAACAGCTCAAGGTACAGAGACACATCCTTAAAGAGCTGCTTGGCCGCTGTAATGTCCGAAACCGAGCAGAAACGGAATCTTCCAGGCTTTTTGGGAAGCAGGAGAGTTTCACATCTCGGTCGCCTCAAGAGTGTCTCAAGACAATGTTGGACTGGCTCTGGACCCATATTGTGTCCCCTGTGCATCAAGCTCTCCGATCGGTGAGTGAAATGCGGGTACTTTACGTTCCCCGCTCATGTGTTGTCGCCATAGCATGGAATTCACGGTGGGAGACTGTGGTGGTTACCGACAGGACAATTTGGGAGACTGCCCCTGCATGCCTGCTCTCCTACGGATCAATTCATCCACTCCTACACCGCGACACTCGGGTCACTACTGGATGCATATCACAAGAAACCTTCGAGCGCTGCAAATACAGTGGCTGTCGTCGGAGTAGCACACACTGGGCCTGGTGGAACCCATGCTCTCAGTGGCGTGGAGCGAGAGTTGAAGAAAATCGGCGCTGTTGTCAAACCAACATCTCTTCGCTGCCTACAAGGAGAGCAAGCGACAGTCGATGCCGTGAAGACAGAAATTCAGAACTGCTCTTGGATTCATCTTGCCTGCCACGGGAAACAGGATTTACTGGACCCGTCGAAAAGCCATCTCATGCTTTATGGAGGCGTTTTAGAGTTGGAGACAATCCTCCGTATGCCACCCGTAAATTCCGAGTTCGTTTTTCTCGCTGCATGCCAGACGGCTACAGGGGATGCAGACTTGGTCAACGAATCATTTCACCTGGGTGGAGGATTCATAGCTGCAGGATTTCGAGGAGCCATCGGAACCATGTGGTCCATGAATGATGAGGATGGCCCGACGGTGGCTGAGATCGTTTATTCTCGCCTTTTCCAGGATGGTCAAGAGGCCGACGCTGGTGGTGCGGCGGAAGCTCTACAGCTGGTAGTGAGGGAGTTGAGAAATAGGAAGGTTTCTTATCAGCGATGGGTACCCTTCATTCACATGGGGATCTGAAAGACTTTACTACGACACATGTATATTTAGGGCTACAGTTGGATTTGTCATAGTGCATTAGGTCGGAATGCATAATGCTCATAATGCATAGGGTTTTGGTGTCCACCGCGTTGGTGGGCAGGGATTTTATGCAATTTGGTGATAATGCATAGTGCATAAGCTTTCGAGGTCCGTTATGCATTTTTGGGACTTGAGAAGAGGATAATGAAGCCTTGTGGGACACTAATAGTGCTTGTTTCTCGAGGCCAAATCACCGCAAACCTGATCACGCTCTTGCGGTCATGTTCGAGGCTGTGGGAACACATTGTTTGCGATCAGTGTCCGAAGGAAACATGTCAATTTTTTGATCCGACCAGCTTTCTCGTACCCTTCGGCTGTTTCGCGGTCATGTTCAGCGCAAGGAGCAGCTGAATGCGAGACAGATAACCTTGGAGGAGAGCTGGGGTGTCAAAATTAACTGAATCTTGGCCGTAAATACTGTATATACCATATGAACTACTGTTTTCTTGGAAAGTGATGATTCTGTCATGCTGTCACTGAGAGTCACACAGCGTGACAAAATCTCGCAATGCATATGGCTCATAATGCATAGGGTTTGAGGGTCCACCGACATTATGCATTATGACAAATCCAACTGTAGTTGTGTACGGAAGGAATGGAAAATTGTAAGATGAGGAAATTCCGGGGTGTAATAAGCCTCAGCTACGACAGTTGCGTTACAAGGACCTAATGAACAGAAGGTAATCCAAGGCATAATAAGCATTCTTTGAGTCCGCGTAGGGCAAGCTTTGGACCAACGCGCAGAGTCCCGTTAAGTAGTTGGAAGCCGAATCCTGCCGGTATTTGAGATCAGCGATTAGTGTAGAGGCTCGCACAGGAGGCAAAACCCTACGCAGGATGACTCATACTGCCAGTGATGCAGGTCAACTGCATTACACCAGACACTGACTGAGACAATACAAATCTTACTGCGGTGACTTTCGGCTCGTGATCAATAAGGCGGGGAAGGCGGGATGCTGCGTTTCTGAGTCAGCTAACTCCATCGCGGTACGCAAAATTAAGGGGGAACGCATTGCACCATCAAAAACCCACTATAGCACCATCTCTGCACCGGGGGCGACGCTCGTCAAGACAATAACGCAGAGGCATCCCACCCCGCGGCAATGCCGGAGGACTCGTTCTGCCGCGAGAGGATGGGGAGGTGCCAGACGAGGGTTGTTGATCCAGAGGGAGCCGTGCATGAGGGCGCCGAGGATGAGGAAGCGGGCGGACTAGCCAGAGTATCTTCTGCGCTTCATTTTTCAAACTCCGCCGGGCCGATCATCCGACTCGGATCCACCCAAACGTCTGGATCCGAGTATTCATTGCCACGCTGCAACCACCACGTCCAACAAAAACAAGGATGACACCCTTAATGGTTTCCCCTGATGCACCGCGTACGCAATCGCCTCGTTCACCCCACATACCCTCGGGCAAGGACCTCATTTTGTGCTCTCTGAGAACGATGTGATGGACACTGACTATGTTTGAGACCAGGAGGACATTCCAGACGAGAGGCGACCATCGGGTCAGTCTTTGGCCGAGGATCTGTCATGAATGCCCCTATGCGCTATGCGGCCTTAGCTGAAATCCCCACATACTACAAGGGCGACTGAATCAGCTCCCCCGGCCCTGACCGATGCGCCCAATTATGTACGTACTTGGTTGACTCGTTTGACACCGCTTCGTTCAGCCGATCGGCCTAAGTTTGCAGATCTCTCGTTACTTTCGGCCATGCCCAGAGAGGAACAACGTTTCACCATGGAAATAGTTAACGTGTACCTGATAGGACGTTGATTCTTCCCCTCCGACTCTTTCCTTCACCCACGTCGGGCCTTCTCATGCTTTCGTTCCCTCTGCTGGGTGGCGCGCTCATCTCATGGGCACTCCCTACAATCGCTCAGTCCCCGCCGTCGTCTTGGAGGGTACGTTTTCGGCCTCCGCATCCTTCCGGACCTCGATGACCAGGCCCGACGGCCGCGCAGAAACCGAATATAACAACTTCGCCCACCGAGCGTGTTAGTATCGCCGGTGCCGCCATCGATAAGGCTATCAATAGCCTAGGGAGTGATGGTCAATTCACCGGTGCGCTCATTCTTCGGGGGTAGAATTTTTTCTCATTCGCGCTCTCCAGGCGAAGATTATATTATAGCGGGGAACTTCTATTATCAAATGGCGGAGTTCGATGTTGTGACGAGTGGGACCAAGTATCGAGATGCCCTGCAGAGATATTTTCCCTTGGCACAGAGCAGTCGTGGAAATTTCACAGACCCATTGTGAGTGCGCATGATTTAGCGTAAATGCAGGAGAGCTAATCTAAATCCAGCGTCAGTCCTAAGTTATTCCCTGCGCGTTTAATCGGGACTTAAATAAGGGGCGGAAGAACAGGTTCACTATGGCTTGTAAGCGTCTCCCCACTCTACCTGGAAGCTCCTCTCATGATATTTAGATCTTATGGTTATGCGGCCGCCCGGGCATACACTGCGTACAAGGACCCGACCTTCCTCCAATATGCCGTCGAGTCTTGGTGGTTTGGCAGGACATACACCCTATCTCAAGCTAACGTTGACGCCGGGAAATCCGCGGTCAAAAACTTCAACGTTCCAGCGTTGTGTCAAGGCAGTATGTCCTCAATTTCTCCCGCCGTTACGATTCCTGGAATTGACACTGTTGACGGATAGAAACGATGGCTGGTGGAACCTTCTACGTATGTTTAGCTATAGAATTCTTGCGCTTCGCTGATCTTGCTATTAGACCACGGATACGACGGACCCTGGACTAAACGGGTTAGCGACCGGGTAATACGCCCTGACATCACATTCGTATCTGCTCATCTGTTCTCTCCGCACCAGATACTTCGCAGTGTGAGATTCGAACTAGCTTCCCGAGAACTTCCACCACTAATTATCCACCAGCCTCTCTGCTCTCCTAGCCGAAGCCACTACGGATAACATGTACCTCCAAGCGGCGACGGAATCGACGGATTTTCTTCGTACCCATCTTATTGACAGCCAAAACGTCGTGCAGGATTCTATTTCCGGCAATGCCAACGACTCCTGTTTGGTCGGTTCCATTGCAGAGCCGTACAACTCGGGGTTCGTGATCGAAGCCCTTGCGACCCTCGGGTCCATCACTCACAACGCCTCGACGCAAGCTCTGTGAGTGAATCCACAACGACATCTCCTTTGAGTGCTAACTCGGTCCTATAGACTCGGTACCATTGTTCAAGCGGCAACAGTGAACACTGCATGGCAGGGAAGAAACGGGATCATCGCGAATGTCGGCCACGGTGAATTAATGATTGAATACATTAGAAATTGCCACTGACATCCGGAACAGGCTCCGGAGGCGACATATATTTGGTCCGCGGTCTTGAAGTGGCGTATTCGCGCAATCAATCCAACCCGTCCCTGCATGCCTATATCGAAGACTACTTGGCAGTTCAGGTACGGCGTACAATCCTCTGCCTTCTCGTTCGATCTCAAATGGTTTCAGTTCAACGCAATTCTGGATCTGTCAACCTCGGGCGACAGTGATATTTATGGTGGGCCGTGGATTGGCCCGCCGAGTTCGAGTTTCTCGGGCGGAGCGCAGACGCTTGCGCTGAGTGGGTTGATCGCCGCGATCAGCCTACGAAACGATACAGCAGGTGCCGGAAGTAGCTCCAGCACTTCGGCCTCGGCCACGGCTGCTTCAATCCCGGGCCCCAGTGCGTCTTTGGCTCCGGGTAAATCCAAATCCCCGCCCATTGGAGCAATCGTTGGCGGCGTCGTGGGCGGTGTGGCCAGTCTAGCAGTGTTCCTCATCATCTGGATCATATTCCGACGGAGACGATACTCCCGCGCGACCTTCCCCCCGCACTCGCCACCGACAGTGTTTGTTGGGCAACCCGCTACCCCCGGGCCCGCATCTGCGTCCATGCCCAGCGCCTCCACACTAATTGTTCCTTCACCTCCCGTCTCGCCGCAAGAGTTCAATAACGGGAAGCACTCGAGATATTTATCGCCCTCTACAGCGTCTAGCAGTGGACCACCCTTTGTTGTCGCAAACTCAACAGATTCGACCCGGGCAGCATCAGGTGTATTGGAGGCAGGCCAAAGAAATGAGACGGTGCCGCTAAGGTCGTCTGCTCTTCCCACACAGGAACTGGTCCGGTTGTTGAACCAACGGCTGCAGAATCAGGAGTGGGATGAGGAGGAGGCGCCGCCTGGCTATCCTACTACATCTAGTACACGATAATTAACTCCTTAACTTCGAAGTAGTTCTCGACGTTTTTTTCAACCTTCAACCGAAATCGGGGCGCGTACCACGGTCCGGATAGCGACGTTAGTTGTTGAATTCTTCTTCAACTTGAAACGGGTGAGGTGATCCAGAGAGAATTCGGAAGCGAAGTTCAAGTCCAGACTTGGTCCGGGCTCGCGATATGTATCCAGGCGCCTATCAGACGATTCAGCTTCCGTCAAGCTTCTTTCTGATCACGCTGCCAAAATGTCTTGGGGCATCCGCCTGCGCACAGCATTAGATCTGTGATTCTCTTGTACACCCCATGAAAATTAACTTGCTACCCGTCCATGCTCCCACCGCCACAAAGCGTCCCGCACCCCAGTTCGTCTGGAGAAGCCGTTTCACGTCCTGCCGCCCCGCCGTGATCTTGAACACAAGTCAAATTGTTGGCCCAAGTCACTTATTTTGACGTAGTGGCTAGGGCTTTGACTTGCATACCAGATGTTGAATTGTGTGCCGGACAAGATTACTTATAATCTGTGGTCACAGTTCAACCTTTGAATTCGGATTTTCCGCAGGTCCTATGTCAATGACACGCACATCAATTATGAAGAGGACATAGTCATACATTTCTAGGTGCACAAGTCGATGATTGGTGGTCCAGGTGCGGCGAGAACACTGCTGCAGCCCGTACGAACATATGATGGTAGGCCTGTCCTGCCCGGGAAATACTCCGGCTTCATCAGCGACTTCGTAGAATACTATTACCGGGTAGGAAAAAAATATTGAGGCCACCAGGCATCGGGAAAGTACCCAAGTTATCGGCGACAAGTTAACTTGCGCACGTTGGGGTAGCTCGCTCGGATGCACTCTCGGGTGCCGCGAGGGAATCGGCCGAGAAGGAGAGAAAAGAGATGGAATGCTCGCTAACTACGTCGACTCCGGCTCGCAACGTCACATTTGTGGCTTGCAAGTCACTATTTTGACTTGTGGTGTCAGCGAAGTAGATTAAGCTCGGAGGCCTGTGAGAATGAGAGGCACCAGAATCGTGCGCAGCACGAAACGATAGAAATTGGCGTGGAGTGGATATATAGTTTTGTAGGGGTCTGCGGGGTGAGCGGCCGTCCCGGCCGACTGGCTTTGGGCGTGGTGATGAGCCGCGGGAAAACCCGAGTCGGATGCGATGCGCGGGACGGTCGAACCCGTACACAGGGGCCACGAGGGTCCGGCTGATCGAGACCCAAAGCAAGCCGAGCTTAAGCGAGGAAAGAAGGGAAAAGTGGAAAGAAAAAAGGGACAGGCGGGCGGAGAAAGAAATCAAGAGCCTGGAAAGAGACTTCGGTGAGGAGCGGTAGACGGACGAGGCAAAGTCGATTTGACAGGTGTCAGTGTAGATTAGATACATCTAATCTACACATGTGATAGGATGGATATCGGCCGAGCTCCCAAGAGATCAACTTGCGCACCCAACTCCACGTGCAAGCCAAGCCAAGTTAATCTGCGCAGGCACAAGTTAATTCGGCAATTCAAAAAGTGAACCCTCGCTACATAAATAAGTAGCGAGTCGGGACCTGTAACTGGCCTTGCCGAGCTGATTGGCAGTAGAATTTGCTATCCCCGCAGACGCGTATCTCCTTGCGTGGTGGAATCACATATGGCTTGCAGGGTAAATACTGCGATAGTGGATTAGGAGCGTCGATGAAGACTTGGATTTTGTTGAACCGGGTTGAACGGGCCCACACGGAACGGAATCTGGCAATTTAGTTACGCGCGCGGTGCAGGTCAAGATTGCAGTTATTGTAATAGTCGACTCGGCGGGCGCGCCGTGAGATGAGCGAGATGTCCACACCACGAATTTAAAGAGAAGCTCGAACATCAATCAACCATTCAACCCCACCTCCCGCGACCTGCTCGAACCCGGACCGTCGGAATCGGAGGTGATATATTTCCAAACAACTTCAATTGCTATGAGCGCACCCGGATCTGATCCAATCCCCAGGGCTAGCCAAGATTTTCGGATGCACTCGGGTGCATTCAACTCTAGTAGAGAATTATAGGGGAGGGAGCGATGGGCGAGCGAGGTGGGAAAGGATGCATCGATGATGCTACTCAGGACAAGCCCTCAATGCTGCGACGCCCCGCATTTCGAGCCCGATTTAGTGGGGTTGGACTCAGGAAGTTTGGGAGTTGGAACGTGTCACGATCAATACTAGCGGCACTTCCCGCGCTGCCGGTCCAGCCGGGCGGAGTTTAAAACTGTTCGTTCTTGTAGACTTCCTGTCGTATTGCTTCGTATTGGGCCTTAACACATCCGTTGATAGGGCCGACATATATACTTGACTATGTTCCATTCTTTGAAGCCTAGGAAATTAGTCGCCGATTGAGATGGGTGAAACGATGGATTTCGGCATCACCCATGAGGTTCCCTTCGATGTTCCTCTCACTGGCAGCTCATGGAATGGTGAGTACATTCTGACTTATTTTCTCAATTGATTGCTTTTTTTGTATTCACTCCACGCATGGGTCAGGTCCGGCCAGGAGTAAGTGCGAGGGTATGCAGGTTGGGGTTTATCTTCTCCACGCAGTTGGCTGTGAGGTGTGGTGCAATTAAATTTGACTAACATCCATTTGGGACCTTGGAATACCATAATACCGGCTTGTGGGGCCACATAGTGTCATTTCGCGGAATATTGATGGCTATTTGGAACGAACGCCCATATCATGCCGGCTGCCGGATCAAGGCTCAACTGTTCGGAGGTGATGACAAATCACACCGATCATACGATGAAACATCCCACCACCGCCTGAAAAACCGTGTTATTTCCAACTCCCAAACGCACTCGCTGATAAGACTGAACCGGCCCCGAGCGGCAGCCGATCTATTCAGGGTTCTGGTGTCGGTTGTGTGGCAGGTATCCGTCTGTTTAACTTTAGGTGAGCGCTCAGCGCTACCCTGGGCGCTGAGACTGACAGTCAGCCTACACGCTCATCAGCCGAGCTAATTCGGGGCGCCGCGCCTGAGTCCGTAGTCGATTGGTACATCTCCGATCATCTCGAAAGGGTAAATGGCAGGGTGCCGACCACAGCCACAGCTTTATTCGGATGTTTGCCGCCGAGCGGTCTGCCAAATATATGTTCGAAAACAGCTCAAAATTTGGTCCTACGCTGCAAGTCAGACAGAAATCGTAAACTCCTTGGTCCTGATGAACTCCCAAAGTTTGATCTAATCCAACATCCGGAGGCCACAAAAAATGGTGTATGTTAGGTGTACAAAAGTATGTCACCGAGGTTCAAGTCGGGGCGCCTTTTAGTCTCTCCGAGTTCTAGACAGACACTCATTAACCCTTCATTTTTTGCGGCCGGGAAGGCAATTTTGCATTATAAATATGGAGGTTTCTTCATTTATTCCCTCAGTATTAAAAGCAGTTCACTGTGCCTGTGACTTTCCACTGCACGAGTCCTGAGATACTCTATAGCCTCACCCGATCTCGTAAGCAAACGAACCGGCCCAAGGAGTTAACGTCGACGGTTCAAAGTTTCAAGCAATGTTTAATTCTGGTTTTATTTCTCTCTCCTTCCGTATTCTGAAAGAATCAGGGGGCAAAGCCTTTTTTTTTCATGGTGGGAGCTTGTCTAGTTCACCTGAGGTGGGTCAATCGCGGGGCGCTGAGGAGGTTTGGGAGCCGAACAGCGGAAATGAAATCCATATGCGGAAAGATTTGATGGGAGATGTACCAATCGACTCAACACTGGCCGCGCCTGATTTGATTTGTGGTGATGCGAGACGATGTAGGCAGACAGCTGGGTGACGGGACGGGTCCGACTGGTCGCGGTCGTCAACGTCACAACTCAAAGGATGGACGGGAGGGAGCATGGGACGTGTCGCGGTTGCGCCGCCGCAGACTCAGAGGGAGCACTGGTCAATGCAGATGAGTCGGCGTGAGCCAGGTCCACAAATAGGACTCTAACGCAGCCCATGGACGGGATTGTGCACTGAGAAATGCAGTTAGTGGTTGCGGGTCGAGATCGTCGAAGTGGAAGTGGAAATATACACGAGGCGAGGGGAATGAGCCGCATTCCAGGATGCAATAGCGGGGGAGATTTGCGCGCAGATATAGAGGGAGCTTGTGAGAGGAATCAAGAGTAGGGTTGGGTATCATTCAGAGCCCAGGGTATAATTTACGGTATGTAGGGGGGGGGGTCTCTCGTATCTTAGAATTGTCCTGTAATTTACAGCATCGCAGGCCGTACCATCCGCCGTCGTCCTTTCTCCATTCCGTGTTCTGTGCGGTCCAATACCCGTTTTGAGCAACAGCTGCAATGGTGCGAGCTGCAGAGGTGCATAGAAAAAGGTACGAGTCCGCTTGAATTTCAAATTGCAGTCAACTCATGATGGACAGCCTTCCTGAGCACTGAGCCCCGATTGTCGCTAGCGCGCTCCAATGGATTCACACTTGAGGAATGTCCTCGGAAGGAAACACCTTCGAAGCAGCGGGCGGGCACAAAAGCCGCAGGGCCATCGGAAATCTGAGCCTGCACTAGATTCACTTCGGCGACGGCGGTTCTCTTCGGCGGCGAGGAGGGTTAGGGGCTGAGTTGAGTAGCCGACGAGAGATTCGAGAGGTAAGAAGGACAGCGCGAGAGAGTAGCGCCGACTCCAGACAGCCAGACTGGCTCGAAGTCAGGGAGAGTTTACACAGAACAGGGACTCTAGCCAGACGAAACAAGATCAAAGTGGTCCAAGCGAGAAGGCGGCAATGAAGCAGAATTGACACCGTTTCATGAGCAGAACGCCAGGAACCAGGCACGCTGGCGATTTGACGAAGAGGGGTAGCGATCTGCGCCAAACGCTACGGGGACGGAATCTGTACATCGCCGTTCAGCAACGTAAAATTCGGCAAAAATTGATTTATCCTTGAGTGCTGAATCGCTGGGATTGAAATGGGTGAGAACAGTTTTCAGCATGTTCTCAGGGGGATTCTGTGCTGCAATTAACCGGAGAGCCCACAGTGTTATCTCTGGAACCATGTAGTCTAGATCCCATGGTGTACTGTATGTGTCCAAAATTGGATGGAGTCTATGTCTCCAGGGGCATTATCAACACTTGACCACCTGCAAATTCAAAGCTTTGGTGCCCGTTGAGCTTCCTCAGCAGCCATATCGAGTAACCAGAACGACCTGAACGTGCTATTTGGTCGTTTTTGGGCAGGCCGAACTTCGAGGTTCAAGGGCCCCTGCAATTCGGGGACCAGTTCTGCGGCAATCTCTACCCCTCCGGGATCAGTGGAGGTCTCTAATACCCACACGATAGCGGAGACATTCTCAGATATGTCCACAGGATAGAAGATGGGAACAGAGTCAGATAACTCGGAGATATGGAACAAGAACCGAGCATCTTCTGGTAGGCTCCGGCCCGATTGGCCCAATCTTCATACTATGGTCAAGAATTCATGTATACAGCGCACAGCAATACAACGGTTTCGTACTCGGATCGTTATTAAACAGCTGCAATACCGGTGTCATGGTGCACCTCCGACGAGAAGCCCGAATCGTTCACCTTCAGGGTGAGGTTCATCGCCCCGCTCAGCTCGCCGGTGGAGTGGGAGTCATCCCCCGCCGAGCGCGTCATCCCTGAGCGCTGCGGGGCAAAGTGCACGCCGCTAAGCTGAATGGACTGGTGGCCGCTAGCGAGCGTCGGCAAGCTAAGTCCCTCGCCGCCGCCGCGCGTGAGCCCCAGCATCGTGTTACGGTAGACGCGGCACGCCATCATGCTCCTCAGCGCCACGTTCGGGATGACCAGAAGCCCGTGGTACGCGGGGCTGCTGGTTGGGACGTACACCAGCACCGTGGTGAGGATGTTGGTCACCACCGTAACCCTGGGGATAGGGAGAAGGATTGAGTAGCCGGCGAGACAAGGCTGTGGAAACAGCGACGCACATGTAGTACATTTGCCCGTCACTAAAAAGTGATTTGGAGAATGCGGGCAAGCTTGCGCCACTGAAAAAGTCCTTGAGCTGATCTCCCCGCGTCTGCTGCGCGTGTGCGAAGTTTGCGACCAGCTGGTAGGAGATGGCGAAGAAGACGATTGTGTCGTGGATTGTTATGGTGATCCCAGACGATCCACCACGCGCACCGTGGCGCGCCAACGAGAGACACTGCGGCGGGTCTCCGACCGAAGCTCCCCGGCCACTGACGGGGACGGTTATTGACGTCGCCAGGACCGCGAGCCATAGGACCCCGAATATTACGGTGACGCCACGCGAGCCGCCGTATATTGCCCGGACACGGCAGAAGAACAGGAAGGCCGCGGATGACACGGTGATTGGGTAGAAGCTATTGAACGCGATAAAGGCGGTGTTGCATGCAGGCAAAGGATATGCTGAACGGCATCAATGTCTGTGTTCGTGGCCGTCGTTCAAATGCTCACTTGCGAACAACGTGAATCCCAGAGTGTAAACCAAAGAGGCGATTCTGCTCGCTTTCTGGTTAGCGAAGTGAGAGTGCACATAATTAGTTCTGCTTTACCTGGACACCACATACGCCGCGGTCGCGGGGGACATTTTGTGTCTGAACAACAGTGAATAGTCGTTCCGTAAGTTGTTCAGGATATCCCAAACGAGTACCTAAGCCACTAGTCAGCAAGGCGAAGGAGGAAAGATATAGCGCGGTTACGCACCGCAGTGGAGCCCGCAAACACATATGCCACAATCTGGAGTGGCCTTTGGAGAGAGGCCGGGATTTCTTGAGAGGTTCCCGACGACTGGGACATGCTGGGGCGGTTTCGCAGGGAGGTGAGGCAGGGAACGACGCCAGGATGGGAGGACGCAGTCCAATGGGTTTTGTCTCGGGGACATCGGCTAAGGCAACAAATTGGTGTCCGTCAGGTTCGGCTACCCCTGCCATACGCCACGAGACTAAGCTATTAGGAGATGGCGGCAAGGGATACCTACCGGCAAATGCCGAGACACAGCCTCGGGAGGGAGGGAGGCCTTATTTCACTTTTCGGACAATTCAAAAACGCGTTTTAGACGGTCCAAAAAAAAAGTCGCAAAATATATATATTTTGGCCGAGCGATCGGCTGGCGCCAGAGGCCGATGTGATACAGAGACAAGCAAGGCCACTTTTTTGCACTGACTTTTCATCTTGAAGCGCTTCTCCCATCCGATAGCGATGGCGTCAAGTTAGGTAGGGAAACTGTAGGTCACCCATCTTCTCCGTTGATTTTCCTTTCTAGCCACTGTTCAGAAGGATCTCGCTGGGGACGAACTGGTTTCCGAAGGCACATCTTCCACTCGAAGGTCTGCGGCGAAGCGACGGGTGATTCTATCGGACGATGAAGGTGAAGTCTTAGATAGGGCTCTTCACCGTACGTACCGTATACGGCACAGAGGTTTTGTCCCGTAATACGGTCACGGTACGGCTACGTTACGGGAAATCAAAGATGGCTTGATCGCCAAACGGTACGGTGCGTACCAATTACGGCCGTATACGGCTACGGTACGGCAGCAAAGGGTGTAGTCAACATAAAGCTAAGAAAAGCGAATTTTATTGGTATACACCTCCAAGAGGTACATGGCGGTTTGTTTTGTTGAAATCTTAGTGCAGAGTTAACCTACAAAAATGAGCAACGGCCCACAGATGCAAAGCGAGCATTCCGAAAGAGGAAGTAGCTACAAAGTGGCTGTGTATGCCGTGCTTGGCATGTGCCAAAACAGCCAGTTTGCTACGCCCATAGCGCTGCCAAGGACGGCGCAATGCCCGAACGAGGCGGCATAGCCACCAGCAATAGTTTACAGGCATCTTTCATCAGCCGAGGAAGGCTTTTGGCATCGCCCATTGACTCCCGTAATACGGCCGTAAACGGGTTACGGTACGGCCAAATACGGACCCCCTTCGCCTACGTACGGTGACGGTGAATTGATCCCAGGGCGTGTACGGTACGTGAAAAATCCGCACCGTACCGTACGTAACCGTAGGCTTACGGCCACCTAGGGGAAGAGGGCTGCTCAGCTCCGGATTGCACAATCACCGAAATTGAACCAACGGTGAAGTGATCTGGACCAGTCCTTAACTCTCGGGTTTGACGTTTTGTGTCCTTTCAATGGTTACGCTAGCTAAATTCACCGTTGCTGTGTTGGGTTGAAGGCAAAACCAGCTGAGTGGTATTGCGATGACAATTGCATCGAAAACGCGGGTGGGAGGGCTCGAAAGAAGCGGAGGACTTGATCAGATTCAAATAATGTCACATGTACGCAAATTTACCACGGAACCAGTGTCTGTGCGAATTTCCGGTGGCCAGGCTTACAGTCCCATGAAATTAACTCCTCAATTCGCAGCCCCGAGCACCCGAAATTAAATCCTCTCAATCAACTTAACTCAGACGCGTCGACCACCAGGTCCGTCTGAATCCGCGCTTCTCGTGTCCCCTTGGATACCTACTTGCTTCATTCTCGTCACAATTGTGCGTTTCCTGCTGAGATTTGTAAGATGACCACGGCGTCAGAGTTATGTTTCGACGCCAAGCCGTTCAGGTGTATACCCCAAATCTCTGTGGTCGTTCACAGGATTTTATGTGGATGACTCTGGAATTGCTCTATATCCCGGATCTCGGGGTGTTTCTCCACCAGACACAACTCAGTTCTGAATTGAAAGCCTTTATGGTGGGATGTCAAGAGAGAGCACTGTTCATCCACTAATCAAGTCCATCTGGGGTACACTGGTTGAGCATTTCAAGTTTTTCAGTAAAAATATCGGTGAACAACTTCCTTCATTTTTCACACCTTTTTCACTGAAAAAGTCTATGAAAAATTCAAAAGTTTTTCAGCACTTTTTAATATCAAGGTGAAAAATTCGAAATAAAATCAAAAAGTACTGAAAAAGTTATATATTTTTCACATCCTTTTTCACTGAAAAACTTGTGAAAAATGAAGAAAGTTTTTTACCAATATTTTCACTGAAAAACTTGCAATGCTCAACCAGTGGTATGGACTGCAATCTGAACCCCAATGGCTTTGTACACAAATAATTCCAACTCATTCCTGGATATGGATCAACCCCCAGCTCCCCGAAATGAAATCCACACAACACAGATTAATGTTCGCATTTTAATCGCCAGTGCCTTTCCAGCGAAATATCCGCGTGATTGAATTTACTTGTTAAGGCTGTAATCTCCGCTCGGTCCATGACCCAGTGTTTATATATTTTCCAAGCAAGGGTTCTCTCGTTTTGTCCTGTTCTGCTTTGAAGGCTCTGAGTCTCTAGCCTACCTGTCAAATTCAAGTTCAATTCGGGTCGGGTCGGGTCTCCTCGGTGGTATGTTCTCGGGAGTCAGTCACTGGCAGCAGAACAAACAGGCCCCTTTATCTGGTTGCCACTCCTTTCTGTAACACAGGTGGCTGTGGTTCAGCACAGACATCCATTCTGTGGTACAGAACACGGTGACAAACATATGGTAGAGGTATGGAGTAAACAGTGGGATCAGATAATGCACAGAAGCAAGGAGTGAAGATCGGACACAACCACTGAGCTGTGCAGTCTTACTTAAGCGACTACAAGTTTCTTTGTTTGGTTGGTGGCTAGGTAAAGGAAAGTCATATGACCAAAAAAAATTGAGGAATACATGAAGATATTACCAGCACGACACCAAGGCTGGACATCAACTAAGTCTTGGTTTACACCAGCTAGGTAACAGGTATGTCTAGATGATCACCAGAAAAACTTAAGGACTGTTTGTGTTCATTGTCGTTTTATGCTGATTTTCATTTCTGTCCTCAGAAGACATTTTATAATACATGTGAATATGGCTAGCATGACACCAAGGTCTGACATCACCTAGGTCTTGATATACGCCAGCTAGGAAAAAGGTATGCCGAGATGATCACAAAAGAATCTAAGGACTGTTTGTGCTCGTTGCCACTCTACGTTGATTTTTGTTTCTTTTGTCTCAGAAATAATTTTATAAGACATGTGAATATTGCTAGCACTACACCAAGGCTGCACATCAACTAATTCTTGGTGCATGGCAGATTCAGCAAAAGTGTGCCTTGGTGTTCACCCAAAAAAGCTAAGGAATGTTTACACTCGTTGCCGTTTTATGTCATTTTCTGTCTAAGATGTCATCAAGATAGGGGAATATTCCTAGTACGATGCCTAGGCTGGATACCCACTAGTCTTGGTATACACCAGCTAGGGAGAAGGTATGCCTTGGTTGTCACCTAAAAAGCTAAGGCAGAAGACATTTTTTAAAGATACGTGAATATTGCTAGCACGAAGCCTAGGCCCGACATCGACTAAGTGTTGGTGCATACCAGATAGAGAGAGCGGACGCTTAGGGTCTCATCCGAAACGCTAAGGATGATTTGCGCTCGTTGTCGTTTTGGCGTCTGCACCGCCGAAATAAGGCTTGTACGGAGGTGACGGGGACAGTGGTGGGAGTGCTGTCAAGAAGGAAAGTGGCTTTCTCAGTGGTGGCCACAACTTTCGTTTTTTCGGATGGGGGGCCCCACCCCCCTAATAATAAAAGAGATAGGTATACAGAATTCTCAGGCAAATAAGACCGGACCGGTGGATGTTTTCCACGGTTCACAGCCTGAGCAATACCGGTGATTTACTCTAGACACATCCAGGCCCAAATCAAAGCAACGGGGGTCCAAAACAAACCGATTTTAAGCGACGACTGCCGGATGTAGGATCCGGGAGAGACAGAAGAAACCCGAGTCCAACAGGTGTGCAAGGGAACGAGCATTCATCATTCAAATAAAGACAGAACATAGGCACTAGTTCCACTAGAACGGATCCGCCCTTGCAAGTTAACTGTGACAAAGGATCAGATTACGGCCATGGGGATGTGAGAATATAGATGCCTTGGTAGATTCAACGTTGTTCAGACTTAGATAGCCTAAGGAGGGGCGTTGTAGCCCCCGCGGCCCCGAGCCTTAGGAGGGGCGTTGTAGCCACCGCGGCCTCGAGCCTTAGGAGGGGCATTGTAGCCCCCGCGCCCACGAGCCTCGAGCTCAGAAGCTTCACGGTTGTATGCTCCGCGGCCCGCTGAAAAATGCTGTTCAGCTCGGAGAGTTCAGTGAATGAGACCAGCAACATACGGGTTGGGTCTGCAAAGGTGATGGCGGCCAGCGCGAGCAAGACGAAGGAGGATGTGAATTTCATATTGAGTAGGACTTTGTTTGCCGTTAAGCGGGATTCTGAATTTGAGGGGCATATCTTGCTCCCTTTTATTCTACTGTGCGGTCAGTCACATGCAAATGGAGAAAAGAGTGGAGGTATTCGTCCCAACTGTAGGTATCTATGTCCTCTATTCAGTGGTATTCATTCATCAGCACCCTCAGAACTCTCGGCTGTTTTCTACTCATTTAAATGTCGCACTAGAGGTCATGGCATGATCAACTGTTTGAATGCCGAGCCCGGGGGAGGGCCGACATCGTACATCCTTCTCCAGCTGTGCGGCCGTGCAGAGATCTGGGTGAGCGGGGAAAATTAGTCCATACGCAACGTACAGAGACAATCTTGCTCGTATCGAACTCTGGTGTATTAATTATTGCAGCCGAATCCCGCGGAGTATAATCAAGGTTTACTATGTACTGTGGATGTTCAACCGTGGCATGGTATACATATCTTCCGTGCCCAAATCTCACCGCCCAGAATGGGTTCGACAGTTTTAATCTAAGATGAGGTCTGCAGAAAGTTCCCGCCTCAGGAACCGAGCTGAAGAAGAATGCCTCCTACTTGCGGAGTTGAATTTGACTGGTTAACTCTGACAACTTCTCAGAGGTGGCAGTCACTGCATTCAAGCCCCCCTTAGCCACAGCGGAGAATCGCCGTCCATCTGTGGAGTCATGCGGCTAGCCGCGGCTGACGCCCACGGCAGAGCTCTGCAGGCACTGCCGCCATCTAGCCGAAGGCTCGCCGTAGCCTAGCCGAACACTTAGCCATAACCTTGCTGGCGCTCCACGGGCTGTGGCTAAGTTGCCGTGGCTAAGCGACGTGACGAAGGTAGCCGAAGCTTCGCCAGGGATCGGCGGACTTAGCCAGACGTGGCAGACGCTCCACGTGGCCTCGTCTATCGGGGCGCTGAATGCAGTGAGTATCGAGGTGGATGACCTACGCATGGGAAAATGATCTTTCACCCAGGGATTTGGGGACAGTGAAGTTATCTTCCATGTAGTAGTTGGAGCGTTGGCAATATATTCTGGCCGGCGTCGATCTTTATGATGATATAGCAGCCGAGATTTAGCCTGGATTAACTTAACAGATGCTTAACATTGAACGTCCAGTCTAGATTCAATGATATTATGATATTTCCACTACACCCGGGATCGCCTGACTGCTCCCGGAATTCCAAGGCAGGGGGAACGAAGCAGTCGGCAATTCCCGTTATGGAACTGACACTCCGCGGTTCCTCAATTATCTGTGGAGATTTAACTTGGAGTGACCCACAAATTATGCAGTGAGTAGGCTAGGTAAGAGCTTCGAGCCGGAGTGGGTGAGGGGGCTCGTGAGCTTGTCCAGAGTGTATTGGTCAGATCGGGGGGAGAAATCGAGGCTTGGTTTGGCCAATGTCAGTACTAAATTGTTGGAATTCTACAACAATCTTTTGCTCCCATTTCAATGAGCAAGTGTAAGGGGCATGGCTAGTCCCGTTGATTCGGACATGCCCCTTACACTCATAATCTGTATTGTCATAACCTCTCCGTATCTTACAAATCTACATTACCACGCCCCGCGCCATTCTCCGAACCCTTACGATATAATAATGTCTTACTTACCGACGTCCCGACATCTCGGGATTACCTCACCTAGTATTTAGTCCTTGGTTCGTCGTCGTATGCGCTGTCGAATCAACGCCAGTTTCGGGGCTTCCTGCCCTTGAGATTCTCGCTCTCTTCGCCCTTCGGGGATCTCGGGGGCCCTGCCCCGTGACAGCAATGACCTACTGGTGCACCCGCTCAATTACGACATTCGTAACCCACACGTGGAGATCTGCGTCCAAGTAATTGGGTTCAGATGCATCTTAGTGCTGAGCTTTGAAGTGCGCTATTAATGCAGGGTAAAATAGTATCAGGGAGCGGGTGCAAGACCAAGCTAGTTGAAGATGGATATCATTACCACGGAGCTCGAGCCTTCATACGAGCACCACGAGCCAACCCAGAAGCTACATTAAGAAACCACGCAATTGTCCATTCTATCCACACTATCATTTGTTCTCGCCGTCCTCACTCTACATTTGAACGCCGCGGTTCATGCCTGAAAGAAGATCACACAACGCGCGGGGTGTACCTGCCCCAAGCCCGTGAACCCGGAGAAACCTTGCGGGTGCAAGTGAATCCAAGATATATGGGAGTTTTCCGTTCATATGGACAAAACGGAAATACTACGTGAATTTCAAAATCAACACGAACCGAATCTAGTTGAAGTTCAAACTGGTGGATCGGATGACTGGAGCGTCGGGCGTATATTCCTGCATCTTATGTCGGAACTTTCTATTTACGGCTATAAGGCGGTGCAAGGCCTTAGAGGGCCGCAAGAGCCCGGGCTCTTATAATAGCTTACGTGACACCTTATCGCCTTGCGAGATTTTTCATTGCAATATGGGGCGGCTGGGGGTTTGGAACTGCAGAAGGTATGTCTCACGGTTGTAGAGTACCCTAGATGCCAGAGGCTCATGAGGGATGGCCTCAGTCGCGCTCAAACTGCACAAGAAATTTCGGCGCGTGCGCCTTGTGCTTGGCTTGTGGCGCCTTGGTTACGGCCATCACTTCTTACAAGGCCGTATAACGTCAGCCTCTTAAAAGCTAAAATTAAATTTCCGACATAATGGTCATGGTCAATATAATTCTCTGGATTGCACGGGGCAAAGGGATTTTGACGCTGCATTGACGTTGCCGCATGCAGCGGCAATCTCAGCGGCAGTCTGCGGCAGTCAGTTTTGCGGCACATGTTGAACTCGCTCCCAGCAGCCTGCTTAGCTTCTCAAGGACTGTAGTCATATACTCAGGCATTTTATACGTCGTTATGAGCTACAATCCATCCACATCCCCGGCGCTGTGAGCGTCGGAGACATGAAATATAAGTTCGTGCAGCGGCAGTCAGCGACACTCTGCGGCAACCAAACAGCGGCAAATAGTCTGCAGCGGCAGTCCGTGGCACTTGTCTGCGGCACTTTGGCACTTTGCAGTGGCAATCTGGCGTCAGTCTATGGCACTCCTGCCTCTTTTCTGCGTCAGTCTGCGGCACTCTGTGGTGTGACGCAGCAGCAGTGTGACTTGTCTGCGGCAGTCAGTGTGTCTGTCTGCGGCAGTCAGTGCCATCAGTCTGCGGCACTCCGTAGGCTGTTTGCGGCACTCTGCCTGTGTGTGCTGGGACCTCGAGCTTTACATGACACAATAGCTGTCTCATTACTCTGACCAGTCTCATGTCCACCATTTCTGCGTGCTGTAACATTGTTCAACCACGGTTTAAAAACAAGTTCAAGCTCAAGTTTAGTTATTAACTCCGTGACCTATCCTCCAATGCACCGGGACCATCCCCTGGGATATATAATATGGTTAAACATTCAAACTCCCATCCACACAACAACCCTGCGACGATATTACGCAGTCTCTTGCTCTGCGGCAATAGCACAGTCACTCTGCGGCAGTCGAACATTGCCGCTGCATGAACCATCCTCAGGGGTATTTTGGGATTATGTGAGAAAATGGTGGCCATAATCCAACAGGATCTCCTAGCAAGGTCTAAACACTCCCCTTGTGTGTTTTCATTGAGTTATTCCAAAAGTAATCCCCACCGAGGGTTACCAACCACGGTTCAGGCTCGAGCTAAAATATTCCTTGTTTCCTGACCCTGAGTGCCGAGATGGGGGCATCTACCATCATATGTATGGCGATATTTACACTGGCAGTATCAAGCTGAAATAAAAACCTACGCTTAGAAGCCCAGTCTGGCGCTCTGCGGCAATAGCACAGCCATTCTGCGGCAGTAGAGTATTGCCGCTGCATGAATCTTCCTCCCATGTTTTTTGAGATTGCTGTATGAAACGATCTTAATGCCCGGATGACATGTTCTGCTCATGTCAAAAACCTTCCCTGTTGTGTTGCAATTGAGTTATACAAGAAATAATTTTGAATGCGGACAGAGTCTCCGTGCAACACTGGCCGCATAATTTACATTATCGGAGTTCTTCCTATCCCCAAAGGATAAATTGGCGTGCTGAACAGGATTTTCCCCAAGATAACTTTTCAACGGGTCCAGGTGACGCGTGGAAAGCATCCTATTTTTCCTTTGTGTAGCCCACATTGTTCAAAACCGTGCAGGCACAAGTCCATCTATGTATTTTGAGACTGGTACGATGTTACCCACTTTATCTTGTCCCCAATGCTTAAACAGTCATTCTCATGCAAGATATCACCCAATCGCTCGCTCTGCGGCAATAGCACAGCCACTCTGCGGCACCAGAATATTGCCGCTGCATGGATGTTCCCCCCATGTTCTTTTAGATTGCTGCATAGAACGACGGTAATGCCTGTATAATATGTCCTGGTAACGTCGAAAACCCTTGCTGTTGTCCCGCGATTGAGTTATTCAAGAAATAAATTTCAATGCAGACACAGTCTCCTTTCAACACTGGCCGCATATGTTGCACCATCAAAGATATTCCAATCCTCGCACACCATCTGATCGCCAACTGAACCAGATTTACCCCGAGATAACTTAAAAAACGGGTCCAGAGAACGTAGTGAAAGAGTTCTATATCTGTTTATGCTCACCGACAGAATTTTCGTAGCCGGCATCGTTCACACGGCGCAGGCTCAAGTTCGTCTATGTATTTTGAGACTTGTGCGACATTACCTACTTTATCCTGTCCCCAAATGCGTAAACAGTCATTCTAATGCAAGATATCCCCCAATCGCTCGCTCTGTAGCAATAGCACAGCCACTCTGCGGCAGTCGAACATTGCCGCTGCATGAACCATCCTCGGGCGTATTTTGGGATTATGGGAGAAAACAATGGCGATAATACAACAAGATGTCCTGAAAAGGTCTAAACACTCCCCTTGTGCGTAGCCATTGAGTTCTTCAAAAATAATCCTCACCGAAGGTTGTTAACCACAGTTCAGGCTCAATTGTTTCCTGCCGCTGAGTGCCAGCATGGGGGTATCTACTGCTAAATAGTATACGCTGGTAGCATCAAGCCAAATGTGCAGCACATTGCTCACTCTTGGGCTTGCGGCAGTAGCCCAGCCACTCTACAGCAAAGTTACGTTGCTGCTGCATGAACATTCTGAAATCAGTTTTGAGATGGGTGCAGAAATCGTTGTTTATGTACCTAGAGTACGTGCCTGTAGCGTCGAAACCCTCTCGTTGTTCATTTCAATGAAGTTATTCACAAAATAATCTTCAATCCATAAACACTCTCCGCGTCATTTCACAAACATAATTCAGACAATTGGGGGCGCTCTGGAACAACACATCTCAACCGCCCCGTTGGAACGAATCCTAGGCAAACGACCCATCACCCAAGAGCCGGGAACTTGATATTGCTGTATAGATTATTTTAGGGCATCCAACATGTCGGACCGCATAGAGCGGGCAATTAACTTTGACCACAGGACGTGATATCTCCCACAGATTTTGATCCCTTCATCACCTTTCTCGTCCCCCATTAAGCGCTGCCTTCAGTCCTCGTTATAGCGCTATTGTATTTCGTTAAGAGGTCATTTGGCCCGTAGTTTAACCCGATACTGACTGAGCAACTTTGGAATGCAATATATTATAATTTATACAGGTTCGACCGACACAGAATACACTGCCGGAAGACGTGTGTATGATCAGAACGCGAACAAATTCTGATTCCAAGGTGAACGGCTGCGACTGAGAGAATGGCGGTGGAATACCATATGTATTTGACTCCAGGTTTTGAGTCCAAGATGAGGAATGGAGAACTCAAGCAACCGGTGGACCGGAAGGATTGTGTGGCATGAAGCAATGCAGCAGTCAAACGGCAGTTCAAGTGTGACACAGCGGCAGTGTGACACAATTGCTGCAGTGCTGCGGCAGTCAGCGGCAATTTGAAATTTTGCAGCGGCAGTCTGCGGCACTTGCAATGTCGAAATGTCACTTTCGCCCTGCCCGATTGCACGGCCACGTGGACTGAACTTCCAGGAGTATGCATCCTTTTCATACCAGAAAAAATGTGCTGTAAAGTCACTAACTCACTAACGAAACGCTCAAGGATGGCGGCAATTATGCGAGGGTTACAGCATCTATTGGGTCGGAAATTCTATCTAGGATTGTAGAGCTGCATCTGGGCTACTTATCCAGATAAAGAATCGTGTGATTCCATGATGTCCTCGCAGAGAACGAATGAATTCTTCGTGATAGGCCAAATTTGCAGAGCGAAATACTACAAAATAATCGGTTGAGCCTCATCTACTTATCCTGGAAATCTCGGATGTCGATATTGATTTTTTACAGACCTCGAGAACCCTCCTCTACTCTTCTTCACGAACAGATTGACAGTTTCCCATCTCTGCACGGCATCATGCAGATCGCGCCCGACAACTGTGCCAAATAATAGCACAAACAAATTTCAATCGCGAGAGCGCTGTAAGACCCTTTTCCGCAATTCCTTGGGTGAATGAGAGTTTTATATGGCGCACATTGCTCCCCTAAAGTTTCAGGGCCGACGAGTGCCATTGAGGAGTCAAACAAATTGTGGGTTAGCAAGTGTACCCTTTGATCTGCCAGAACAAATATTTGGCTTCATCTGCCCAACAGTTTTTTGACTTTTCGCCCTTGGGTTCCTGACTAAGCATCTCCTTATTTAGAAGGTGCTTCCACGTGAGGTTCGGCAGCCATCTCGGCCTGCCACAGCTTTCATTCTCCGACATCGTGCCTCTTTCCTCCTCCCACCACGACCGCCACCGTCTGTTCACCGCACGACAGTATTTCAGCGCCATAAGGCTCCTCTGCTACCCTCCAAGACCTCCCTCACTCTCTTCCGGACCCGACCTCGAAGCTCCGAAGCCTTGAACATCCAAGTTACCCGACAGCCGTGCCACCACTCCCGCCGCACGCGGCGGCGCTCCCCGATGCGTTTTTGACCCAGTCAATGGGTTTTGGAACTTATCCCGGCTCCCTCCCCCACACCATACACCCATTTGGCGCGTCTTGCGCGTCCCTCTGCATGAATGTCCACTGGTAGCGCCGTTTCCACCAAGTTTCCACGCCCGGATGCCTACATATTGTAATAGAAGTTATAGTACTAGTACTGAGAACTGTCGTCTGTTGGAACGTCCTTGCCACCGTGATAAACTCCCCTGCAAACCTTAGTTTCAATTTCCATTGAGACTTGGTGCACCATCCGACTTCATGCCACTGCCAGAGTGCGAAGTCTGAAAACACAGGACTGCCGGATGTGCCGTTCCCAAAAAGCGACTGCCTTTTAAGGAAGCACAAGGGCGAAAAGAGGCCATCTCTGCCCAACCTAATATTGGGCTTGCCATACTCTCCTTTACCGTGTGCCACTGAATGCAAGGCTGCTGTGCCAGAACAAATACCATCATGTTTGGCTACGTCCCCGGTGCCAAATGCCCGTAGGTTTTCCGGTGCCGTTCCTAATATTTGGCTTGCCATGCTCGCCTTTACCGTGAGTGCACTGATCTGCCAGGACAAATAACATCAGTTTATCTTTGACCTCTGATGTTGACCCCTGCAACGCCCTACCCACTTCTTTTGGACCCAAATTGCATCGCTTCAATTCTGGATGCGGATGGCGAGCTCGCGGAGCCGGCGCCCAGAAGTGGAGAGGAAGCGGTGTAGAGGAGGCAGATAGTCGGCGTTTACTTCCCCCTTTCGTTTTGTCTCTCCTCACATCCAACCTCTCATAAAATTGGAGATCATGTTTAAATATATTTTGCACGAAGCATGAGCGCTGAGCCCATAGAGCCCCGGAAGGTAGCTGGGCCCTGAATCTTATACTCAAATAACTTTAAATAAGCCCAGAGCTAGTCACAGTCTGCATGTAGTGCCGACACCTAGTCAAAAGCCCCCTCCTTCAAAACTGCGTGGGACATAATCGTGAGTAGTGAGAGCGCTCGTACTGCGCACCTGGGTGATATCCCTTGTCAAAGTCACGAGCCCTTACTACTTTCTTGGTGTGCTCGGGGGCATCGAGGCAGCGAGTCAAGCCATCACTTCCGGATAATAGGGATAGACTCTTCAATTCTATCACAATATATCTGACTCACCCGAGTCGATTACTCATGCGCTGTTTCATTAGCAAGTACGGCGATTTAAGTGCCAGTCATAGAACAGCTGTATAAAGAGCAGCCCATAGTTGTCTGCTTTCATTCATTAAACCCACAATGCTTGCGACCCAACTGATCAGCGCTCTCGCCCTCACCGGGGCGGCTTTCAGCCAGTCTACTACACGCTCCTCTACCAGCCATGAGTATATCGGTAGAACATGACCTTCGATTTTCTCCCCAGACCGAAGAAAAATTCGCTGAATGCCTTCAGCGCTTCTACTGAGTAAATATACATGAAGTCCTTAAGACGTTCATACTTGTGGCCAATGAGCGACCTGAACTCCGGCACAGGACTGAAAAGGACGTCACATCATTAGGTTCGTCCCGAAAGGCAGCAAATTACACACCGTTTCGCGTGACTGCTACATAATTTGACGAATAATGGTGCGAATAGATGTGGGTCAAGTGTGGAGTGTGGCGATGCCGCTGAAAGACGGAATATTGTTTTTTTAAGAAACGAGCGAGCCGCTCCCAGAGCCTGCGCTGCCTCCATGTCGGCATTCATGACGAGGAGATTACCGTTGGGCATGAAACGGGCAGACCGAATTTCATGGCCGGTAGCCTCTATCTTTTCTCGCGAAACATCTCGAAAAGGAGCTCGAAGAAACTGGTATTGGAACGGTTAATGTACGCGCGCGAAAGAGAAAATCTGTCAACACACGCGACGACAGCCCATAAATGGGGTCCATGTCGGCGCGTGAGTGAGGCGTCGCCATTGCTATTTCTCGCGTCCGCGAACGTTGGGCGGGACTGCGGGAGCGATGGAAGTGGGAGGGAAAGAGAGCGCTGCACAGCCTCCCAGCACCATCACCGGAGACATCGCGTGGCGCGTCCCCAAATGAGAAGTGCCGCCTTTGTACGGCTGGGCGCCGTACCGTTACGGTAACGGCCGTATAAATTACGGATCATTATGGGTACGGGAGGTCATCGTACCGTACCGTAATCTGGGAAATTTTGGACTGGCCGATACGGTACGGTTTTTACGGCCGTAACGGGTTCTACATGCCGGAGACAACAATTCAGTGAGTTAGGCTGTAAGGAGGAGGTAAAAATTAAAACTGTAACCTGCGCTGACTTTGTCTTCCCTTTGACAAGGTAAATTTGGTTCAAAAATCAAAAACTGCACGTCATAAGACCTGTAATACGCCGTCAAATCACCCGCTGAACATCAGATGTTGGTTAAGCAATGGTGCGAATGGTCCACTGGTTATTTCAAGACAATACCCTAGGCTGCGACGACCTACTTCCTTTTTTTCCAGGCTACAAAAGTGTTCCAATAGCAGTATATCGGCAGGCCCGAATGACGACCGCAATGTACGGCCGTTTACGGGGTACGGTCCACCCGTCGCCGTACTGTAAAACTCTCCTCAGAGGCCCCGGCGGTACGGTTATGGGTGCCGTATACCTGGCTTCCATGGGGCCGTTTTACGGTAACAGCGTCCAGCCCTACGCCTTTGAGACAAGCACGGTTCTCTCTCACATCAAACGCGGCTCTGAGCCGTCTATCAGCCAATGTGCCGCTCTTCCAGATTGGGTGAGTGCGCCGCGTTTTGTATATCCTCCCTTTCAGCACATGAAATGCATTTACAGAATTTCGCAAATAGGAACTGTCACTCACACCCTGCATCGCCTAGCACTTCAGGGAGGTGGCCTGAGGCAACTGCACGTACCTCCACCCCGAAGATCAGCCAGAACGGCCAAGGTGCTGCGAAGTGCTAGTGATTCATCAAAAAACGGGAACAACACATCTTCGCACGCCACCACGCCAACACCACGCCTTCTTCCTACCTCCCCACCGCCAGCGAGTACTGACCGTTGCAGCCGTGAAAGCCATTCAAACACTTGCGAGTTCCGCTAAACCGAATGGATGTGAATCCTGGTAAAAATGAAAAGATGAGATGTTGCACAAATGGTATTGAGGTGGACCAGTATCCGATCCGCCCCATAGAAATTATTCTGGGCCCATTTACATCTCACAGTTCGGAATGCTTACGGATAAAGATGTCGTAGTCCTGGCAACTGCCAGTAAAGATGAAATTCAACTGCTCATGAGGCCGCGAGGAGTCAACTGAAGGTTGACGAAGAGCGGTTTCTTTATTATTTGGCTTACATGGTACATTTAAAACCGAGATGAAAGGAGGTGAAGAGGGGAGATGTGTTGGTGGGCAGAGGAAGGGTGTCAGGATAAACGCACACGGGCCCACGCATTAAATAGTTCCATCCCATTGCTGTATCCACCCGTACAAGGAGTTATAAAATCCTCAAGGTAGCTAATTCGTTTTGTGTCCTCACCATTACAGTGGCTGACAATGCAAATACGCCATTCCCATGTACCTGTAGAAGGGGTTATGGAATTCATTATCCAATTCATCTTCCGTCCTTAATTCACATACGAAAGCATATTCACTTTTTCAAACCCGGAATTAGTCTACTCTTGCGGCCGAGCCGCGGAGAACCAACCGTCTGTCAAAATTTAGAACACTGAAAGAATGTCACGTAAGCGGTCAACGCATTAACTACTTTAATTCACATTACTGTATGTATCTTTATCCGGAGTTATGAGGAGTTCATGCACTGCGTTCCGGCCCCTTGTAGTCAGAGGCTCCGCCTACACGCGTAGGCACAGACCGTAAGCACACCTATATGACTACTTTGGCCTACCTTGGCCTTCCCAAGGTAGGCGCAGCTGGTACACATGTTGCCATGTGTGTGTACGTGGGTAGGCCCACGTAGGCTGAGTTAGGCTCACTCCCATCTTATATAGGCACATATAGCCAACCAATTAATGCCCAAAGATGGCATTGCGTGTTGGTTGTAATTCGCGCACTGATGTTCAGGTTGAGTTGTGGATGTTTACACTTGTGTGTACACTAGTCCTGTTGTTACCGTGGGGATCCGATCAGGGTGTTCCGTTATTACCAATAAAGCTGGTAAGGCCGACAAGCGGCACGGCCCGCTACCCCATAGCTCATGAAATATTTTCTTCAGTTCAAGTTGCCCCCTAGTCATCCAATGTGTGCCTCGCTTGAATCCATTGGCCGGCTCACAAAACCCATAGGGATTTCCGATTTTGAACATTATCACCTCCTCTCTTCCTGAAAGGAGGGAGAGTTACAACTCCGAGTTCATTCGATGAGGTATGGCATCGAGGAGAAGGTGTTTGGTTTGTAGAAGGATTAGAGCCGTACCGGGATAAGGATCTGTCGTTCGCAGCGTCGACTCGAATGTGTTCAACAATCAACTGCAGAACACGATTTTAGTCCTTTGTTGAGATATTAAAGAAAGTCCTCATTGATCAGCGGGTTGGTAGGGCATTCCAGATTTGCCAGGCATTTACAACGAAAGGTTTAACATGCTCACAGAGCCATTCCGGAGATAGGAAACGAATACAAAACAAACAGAGGGTAGTTATGTCTTCAACTGGACTGGCGGATTTCTGAGGGTAAATCATGATGTGGTCTATGATTCCGCACTGCACAGCAGAACTTGATCCTGGTTCTGTTCTTTGAGTTAAATTATCCAGCACTTGGAGCGTTAATGTGCAATCATGGTCACTGCGAGACTCCTCAGCTATTTGGAAATCGAGGGTAACATCCCGAGAGCTGTGTAATCAACACGCAGCAATTAACTGTTGGATTTTTCTGAGACATGAATGTCATGGAGAAATAATGCCAGCCAGAGATGTGGACGAACAGGTCTTGAAAGCGACAGGCGAAATTGTCTCCGCAGGGCTACGTAGAGCAGCACACAGTTTAAAGCACAGATTTCGAATGGCAGAGACTATACACGAGAGGCGATTCAATTACATTCAGAACACATTAGGACATTTATGTTGGCAATATAAATGCCTGGGAAAGAGGTATGGCAAGCAGACGAAGGGCCACAGAAGTTGACGGTGAGGTCGGTGCAAACTCCGGTCACAACGATAAAGCAGTTGAAAACGTAAATGTGACACCCGAGGAAGACATTAGGAAGACTATTCAAAAAAACAAAAAAAAGACTCATGGAAATCATAGATTCAGAGTGTCAAACAGACGAAGAGTGGATGGAGAATGACAAGCTAGTTCATCGCACTCACACACGCGGAGAGAGGCTATTTTATACGAGTAAGCCAAGAAGAATTGGGTTATGAGGGAGTGATGCTTACGCTCCGCGGGCACACCTTCCACATGAGCAAGTTGAACACGGTCAGCGGTGACATCCGTGGGACAAGTTATGGAGACATTTTGTGACGAGCTGGAAGAAGACCAGAAATTTGGGCTTCAAGACATTGACCGAGGACCTATACAGTGTCACAGGTGAACAACGCCTGGAGAAAGATCGAAGGAGGGATTCGGGACAGTGTTGCGGAATAGGACCGACCGTCAACCGCAGGCCAAGGACAAAAGCATAAGGAAGGCCCGAGAGATAGCCAGATCCAGTGGGATGGCACATCCCGAACCATAGCACTGGTTGAACATTTCAACTTTTTTGGTGAAAAAATTGGCGAAAAATATTTTGAATTTTACAGATTTTTTTTTGCCAAAAAAGGAGGTGAAAAACTTAAAACATTTTCAGCACTTTTTCATTTTATTTCAGATTTCTCACCTCAAAGTCAAAAAGTACTGAAAAAGTTTTAAATTTTTCACATCCTTTTTCAGTGAAAAATTTCTGCAAGATGCAAAATATTTTTCACCAATATTTTCACCAGAAAACTTGAAATTCTCAACCAGTGTAGTACAGCGGGGAGAGCGCACCAGAAGTGACGCGCCATGAATTTGTGAGCCGAGATTTCTCAGAAGACAAGACTCCAGAGCCAACGGAGATCATTCCTATTCCTGGTTGAAATATGGACATGGATGTCGCAGAATGTTGGGGAGAAGGAAATTATTAAAACAAGCATTAGAGGACAACAGAAACCACGACTTCGCTATTGCGCCGGCTGACTGGCAAGTGGAGAACAGCTCGGCACAGTTTCGGTCAAATCGGTCCATCGGAGAACATTCTAGAGGGCATAATAAACGGGATTATGAGATTCAACTCGCTAATCATTCGCCGCGACTGCGGCTTGTGCAAGCCGAGAGTTAGCCGACGAATTTTGGCTGAGAAGAGGTGATTACGCTAAAACTGCTGACGAAAATGTGATGCACGCCCAAAAGCAAAAATTAGGGCTCTCATAATACCTGTACCTTATGGTAACGGGAATCATTGAAGTTTGAATTCCTAGCGCGAAGTTGAATTCATATCAGACACATTTATTCACCAGATTTAAACGCAGACTACTCCGCGGAGTCTGTAGACGATGTTCTGCCGCTTCATATTTTTTTAGAGATGGTACTGCTGTTTGCTTAATTCCGCGAAAACCCGAAAATGTTTCGCGGCCTCACGTGATTGTCAGCGGACAGTGCCGAAATTCAAAAGTTCAAATCTGTCCTATTTGGGAGTCGGCAACATTGTAAATGGTGCTACAAGATTTTTTAACCCTCCAACTCCAGTGGCGATCACATGCGCCCGCGAAACTTTTTCGTGTTTTCACGGAATTAAGCAAATGGCAGTAAAACAGGTGACACTGGTTGAATATTTCAAATTTTACGCTGAAAATTTCGGTGAAAAATGTTTTGAATTTTATAGCAATTTTTCGCCAAAAAGGTAGGTGAAAAATTTGAAACATTTTTGAATCTTGTGAAAATTTTCTGAAAAAGTGCTGAAAGAGTTTTGAAGTTCAAAAAGTCATGAAGAAGTTTCAAGTTTTTCACTTGGTTTTTCACCGAAAAATTGCTGTAAAATTCAAAACATTTTTCACTAGTTTTTTCACCGAAAAACTTGAAATGCTCAACCAGTGTGAGAGAAAAATAATGAAAATGACATGCGACCCAGGCGTTTGTCAATCAGAAAACATGACCAGTCAAGATCTGGGGTCCATAAAATTATGAAAAAAAATCTGGAAGGCTTTCATCGATGCTCAAACATGTGTATATATTCGGGATGGCCGACGTTAAATGCAGTGAGTTGCAACTCAAATGTATCCAGATTCAAACTCCGATGATTGGTAATAACAGAATACCCTGATCGGACCCTCGCGGTACACTGGTTGAACATTTCAAGTTTTTCAGTGAAAAAATTGGTGAAAAGTGTTCATTATTTTTCACACTTTTTTCACTGAAATTATAAGTGAAAAACTTAGAATTTTTTCACTCTTTTTTCATTTTTAAGGTGAAATTTCTGAAACAAGTCAAAAAGTGCTGAAAAAGTTTTAAAAATTTCACCCAATTTTTCAGTGAAAAACCTTCTGCAAAATCCTGGATATTTTTCACCAATTTTTTCACCGAAAAACTTGAATTGCTCAACCAGTGGTAACCAACAGACTTCAACAAGCAAGGTAAGAGCTGCATATGTTGAAGTTGTTGTCTAGGAGAGACTATGTGTACACCGGCATTCGGAAATCATTGGTTGATCTAACTTGTATGACATGGTTGTCCGGATTTGAAAAGTCCATCAATTGTTGTGAACGTCTCCGAGTGTCCGTCGAGGGTGAAAAGAACGGTTACTGAAAATAATGTAGGCGGAAAATTGATATTGATGTGCATATACTTAAAACCTTGGGAGATTGGGGCAAGATGGCAGTATCGGCACCTACAAACAGTCAGCCAATGTTAAAATTCTATATTTGACTCTGAAAACAGCGCACATCATTCAGTAATTGAAGCTGATATGTATTAAATGCAAGTGGCTGACACTCAACGATGTTCTAGCCCCACCAGAGCGTCGAAGAGGTCAATTGTTATAGCACTGAGTGGATTAGGAAGCTCTTCACTTGGAATGTGTTTTGATAGCAGTGCACTCAATCACTCACCGTGGACCCAGACAATAGTATATCGGTAGGATACCCTTAGGCAAGCCAGACTATATATAATCTTCGTCGCGAGAAGTTTCGTACTCGACTGTCAATGGATCCTTCAGCGAAGCGTTGATCTTGTAACCGAGGCACGACAAAAGTCATTCGACGGGTCAAAGCATCCAACTCGCCACTAACCTCTGGCGCAGTCGTGTTCGTCGCTGGAATCTATCATAAACACATCTACTTAGATAGTGTGACCATGATCGAGCTTTTTCATGTCCCTTGTCTCACTAGGTGCTTGTGCTTCGCCAAGCTATAAACCTTCCTTGTGGGGGGACCTTTAAAACTTATGCACAAGAGATAACAACTGTCTTACAGGACAAAATTAGAAGACAACTGGCTTAAAGAGAGAAACAGCCTTAAATACATGACGTGGTATAGGCAAAGGCGTAAAAAATTGCACGGGTACTACTGTAGGTGCGAGCTCCGCCCCGACGAAACCCAGGCTGAATGATCTCGCCTTCATGTGCCTTGTCCTTGTTGCTTTTATCAGGATCACCATCATCCATCTTTTTTCCCTCGTCACCGCTCGGTGCTCGCCTTCTCACCTGCATCGCCGGAACCACCGGCCAGATTGGCTAAAACTGAGACAAACTTTAGCGGTGTTTTTAACACGTCAAACCGTTCACGCCTTGGGAATTAAGACTTTCGGGACCTTTTGCACTGCATTTTCCCGCAGTTTGAAGGGCTGGATCCTTCTGCCCATAGTACCTCCAAAGATAATGTTTCCAATCAAAACCCGAAAGTGGAAGTCGAGGACGATAACATCAAGGCAGCTGGCCCTGACACTGGGTTACACAGTCACGACAGACGCTGGAATACATTCTGGTGAACCTCGCGAAATCACCGAGTGGCAGTGGGCTGACTCCATTCAGCGTATATGCTGCTTTATATCGCGACCGGGGACGAGGGACGATCAGGCTGCCACGCAAGCTCGAAACTAACTGTTTACAACACATCTTTCCGCCGACTGGGCCCGCGAGGCAAAGGACGACCACATGGACCAAGCATGAACACGGTGACTAGACAGACTGCTGGGATGTGTGTGATACAGGGAGAGAGTAGAGCATAGTAACTGGGGAAACGGAGTAGTTTGTTGTTACAATTACACCCAACAGGTCAGAAAGTGCACAAAAGGTCAGAAAGTTGAGTTTCTCCATTTCACCTCTTCCTCTATGCCCCTGGAGTTTTCCGGGATTGATTCATGTACTACCAGTGCATATATAAACAGAATATCTAAGGGATACGTGGGGGGAAGAAACTGAGAAACAGTTGCTGGTACATCAAACGACTCAAACCCAAGGCTGTCGGTGTAAGCACCCGTGGTCTGGCGTGCGCGGTGGTCCCGGAATCCCAGGAAAATTCAGGGGGTGTAAGGGAGGATGCATAACGACTTTTACTTGCTAGGAATTCCTTGTCGGGACATGGTCACAGCGTTCTGGGGGGTGGCGCGTGTGGTCGCCAAATGTCACAGCTGGAATTCAATCTCCGCCTGATTTGATCGCAACTGTCATTTTGCCGGGTTGGCTCACCACCGCACAAATGTCCGACGATAAAGCCTCATCCCCCGCTGTGCGGACTCCTTTACCTACTGGGAGTTAGCACTTGATCACGAACTGAGTCAAAAGGACAGTGGGTCCGGGACAAACACGAGGCTCTCATTTCTGAGGAGAAACCCGCCGCAGAAGCCTTGGCGTGCTACCGAAAACACCAGAAACTAGGGTATGAGCAGGCCTGGACCCCGATCAAGGAGAAAAATCCCGTCAACATCGCGTTATTAATTTGGATTTGATCAATGCGTTTCGGGGCGGACATTGAATCTGTCATGCTCGAGGCGCCTCCGCCCTAGAACGCTGTGACCATGTACCAGCAAGAAATTCCTAGGAAGCAAAAGTTGTTATGCATACCCATCAGACACCCTGAGTTTTCCTGGGGTTCCGGGACCACCGCGTAAGCCAGACCACGGGCACTTACACCTATAGCCTTTGATGAGCTGTCAACTGTTTCTCGGTTGCTTCCCTCCATGTATCCCTCAGATATTTGGTTTATATAAGCACTAGTAGTACATGAATTGATCCCGGAAAACTCCGGGGGCATAGAGGAAGAGGGGAAATGGAGAAACTCGACTTTCTGACCCATTGTGCACTTTCTGACCTGTTGGGTCTTATAGCATTGCATTTTGGCGTGGCGGATAACAAATTTCGTAGTGTCGGCCAGTTATTTGACAATGTTCACAGTAGATCGAAGAGTTGTTTGCAGTTGTTATATTTGGGGGTGGCAGACGACCATTTTCGAGGTTTTGTGTCGCCCAATTATTTGTTCATGTTAGGTGGCAGATCGAACCAAAAAGCTTAGATAATTTCGAGGGTGTGGGACCTTTCCAAGAAAGGTGAAGCCGCTCAGCATTTGGGACCGGAGGGAGCTGGGAGATTGTCGTCGCTGCTGAACAGGTCTACCAGTTCGTTATTGAAGATTTGCTGAGAGAACTGCGAGGAGGCCGGGGCAGCCAGTCCACATCGTCATCCGAGGGCTGGGTAAAAGTGCCGCGCCTGCCGCGGCATTGCCGCGGCACTGCCGCGCACTGACGCGGCGGTGGCTGTGTTATTGCCGCAGCGGTGCCGCGCAGCGTTCAACTCAGTCCACGCAGCATCCCTGGCCCCGACTAGTGTTTGCAGAAGGTTTAGTCACTGAAATACATCATTTAAACACAAAACTCCATAACCGAAAATTTCCTAGTCGGGCTTAGTCGGACCCAAGTCGGACCTAACCAAGGCCTTATTCCACGTATTTCTCGCAGAGATGAACCACAGGAAGGCAAACCTTTCGATCCAGACTCATTCGGTGTTAAATTTACAGTACACACATCAATAATTATGTCTTGGGGCGTCGTTTACCAACGAGTAACAGATTCGGTCGCTCACCTCGCTCCAGACCTATACATATAAGGAACCACGTTTCGTGCAACAATAGTTCCAAGGTCTCAAATCTCAGTCTCGTGAAGTTTAACGATGTTTCCTCATCTACCTCAGGCATCCAAGATCTCTATGCACTGCTCAACTAGTATGAGACAGTGTGGGAACTCAAGTGCACCCCGTTTTTCCAGGAGTCTACTCAAATCCGCGGTTTGCGAAAGGTTCAATGCATCCGCTGGAATAAAAAATGTTCCTCTTGAGGAATTGGTGACCAGCTCTCAGCCAACTGCAGCAATCGCCATGCATGGTTTGAACTGGACTGGAAATCCACAAGATTTATTGGGACCAGTACATGGTTCGACGGTGACGGCTGAATCATCAGATATGCTCAAGTCTTGTACCCTGTGTTGAAATTGGATGAGCTACCATGGGGCTCTGACCAGTGCAACTACCGCGGCACTGCCGCGCACGCCGCAGGTCCAGATGCAGGTTTCCTGCTGTTATTATTAGCTCTCATTGAGCAGATCTGTACACTCGATGGACTGAGAGGATCAATGAAAATCATAAACAGAATTCTGTGCTGACTCTTGTACACCAATGCACGACGAAGTATCACAACACCGTCAACACGGTGGCAGAATGAATTTCGAAGCAATTGACCTGTGTCACTCAACTTCTGGTCTTGGGCTTACCTCTGCTGCTGACCCGCGAAGTGGGTCCTGAGCTAGAAAGAGGGAACCGCTCGGGTCGATGAATGGCCGGGATGCATGACATTCAAGTAGCGAGCCGAGGTTGAATACAGGGAATTTCTACAGCCCATTGAGACGAAATTCTTTCCATGGTTGATCTTCCCCCTACCCTGAATCTCGAGGGGTATCATGGATGCAGACTCCCCCCACGCGGCAGCGACTCACATGGGTATGGTAATTCCTTCGTGGAATCCTCAGTGTTCAAATAAGCCGCAATGAGAAACGAGAGTTATGTAGAACCTCGCTCAAAACAAATCAGATGTACATAGAACCAAATTCTGCCTCTCAACCATTTTAATAGGCTCCACAGCTGGAATACTACCTATTCAAGAGATTCTAACACCCGATTATTCCTCGCTGCACAGCAGCTGCGGCATTTCTCTCCTGCAAAATTCCCGCGGCATCGCTGTACATTGACTACTTTTCAGGTGTTAATCACCCCACGGCGTACGACAAAGAGTACATATTTGGATGATACCAGACAGAGTTCTAATAATTTGCCTGCAATAGAGGATAGGTACTTCTTAATCCTCGCCTGCAGGCTGTGTGCCTCGAGTCTACCTAGGAAGCTCATTCAGTCAGTGATAGGTTGTATTGGGATTGCAGTCACCACAGGCATGAATATAATGATGTTCATCCCGGAATCAATCGGGAGGCGACACAGCATTCATAGATCCTAGACTGAATGTTGAGGGCAAAAATGACGCGGCACTGCTGTTGAAAGTGCACCGCGCCAGGCAATATACAAATCTCTGATTCCAATCAGCCATTGGACCAATCATGGACAGAAATTCCCGTGCCCATAGGTAGAAGACCGGCTTGCTCAGCTTTGTTCAGGGCACTTGATATCCCTAAATACCTCAACACAAGATTTCCGCACTTGATTCACGGGGGTCGGAGGAGTTGAACAGTGCATAGCAGTGACTGACTTGTTGGAAATTTATATACATGCTTCATCCCAATGCCACGGACCGGTTGGTGCAAGGATTCTCATTCAAACGGTCCACTGAGGTCCGAAAATGTTGTTGGAGCTCCAGGTTATCCCAGAAGAACTGTATGGAAAGAGGGTGCGCGCGGCACTCTGCCGCGGCACTTTACCCGGTGGCTGTGTTGCCGCGGCACTGACGCGGTACTGCCGTGCACTGACGCGGACGTGCCGCGGCGTGCATGCAAGTCCCAAATTACAACAACCAAGTCCAACATGTCTTAAAATCAATTAAAACATGTTGTATTCCTGTCTCGTTCAATTTTGAGGTTCAACTTGGGTTTGCCGCGAGAGAATCCAGACTTCGCACCCCCAGTTGACCTAGAAGGACACTTAGAATACTTCATCCAAGCTTCATAGCAGTCCAGCACATCTCTAGGACTTGATTCTGCTGTACAATTCATGATTAAGGTATTTCCCATGTGGCTTAGTCGGGCTTAGTCAGGACTAGGCATTGCCGCGTCAGTGCCGCGGCAGTGCCGCGGCAGTGCGCGGCAGCCGCGACAATTTCTCCTGGCCCGTCATCCGACTCGGAAATTACAATCACGTCAGAGGGGACAACATAGAGGAGAAACGATGGTGTAGGATGCGTGTTTTGCGACGTATGAACAGGATAGCAGCAATCGACGGCCTTGACGCGATACAGTGCAGCACGAAGGAGATCAAAGCGAAAAGGACGGGTAGCTGACGAATCACATCCCCATTTGAGAGGTGCACGTGAAGGCGGCAGTGACTCGGCTTCAAGTTAATAATAGTTATGCTCTCATTCTCCCCCTGATGCACGTCTTTTCTCTTTCCGCTCAATGTCCACGACACGAGGGACGTTCTCGTTTCCGCCGGAATTGGAGCTGGAAACCTTTGAGATCGCAGCGCTGCTCCATCCAGGGCTCATTACAACCCTCCTACTCGTTTGCCACGCCTCTAAAATAATCTTCTGAACGCGCGTTACTAACAGACGGTAATAGGACTGAACCTTCCCTGTACCGAGTACTTCTCATGGACAACGATATCGCTGGGAAAGCCATCGAGAGGGCGTGCACATCCAAGCCAGCCAGTTTCTTTGAAAAGTCCGTCGGGCATCTGTTGATCGCCTCGCGAGTGCTGGGCAACAATGCTCTGCTGGCGCTCCTTCGGCCCCTCGACGGTCTCTTCATACACTCCCTGGTTGGCGATGGCTTTCTCCAGAGCATCCGTGACAAATGTATACGCAGGCTCGGGCTGTCGGGTGTCAACAACTTGGACTTTGAGCATGCCCCTGTTTTCATCCGTCACACCGGTTCGTCCACTGCGCCTACTACATCAGCAACAAATCCTGGGAGGCATAGTCGCAGCTCGCGACCCTTCCCACGCTCACCCACCTACGTTTCACCCAGTTGATATTCGGAGCCTTCCTTTCTGACGTCCTGTCCCATTGCCTCCGGCTACTCACCGTCGTAACGATTTTGGTTGAGTCATGGGAACTAAGATCCCGCTCTGTCAGAACCCTTACTACAACCGATCCGCGGGTAGTACTGATGTTCGTGGAGGACCACCAATCTGATTGGGAATTCGGTGCACGGGACGGAGATTATTTCTGCGTCCGCGCAGACGAATTCGTTGCGCAGAAGCAACAGGGTGCAATTCCAGGTCAGACATTTCCTCTGCGACCAGCAGGGAATGCATGTTCACGCTAAATTTTCAGTCTCATGTTATCTTCTCGATGTTCCGGAAGATGAAGACACCGAGGCCGACGAGGAGGAAGATGTCGAAAGTAATTAATCCGGTACTGTACTATTCCGACCGAGTGTTCACCCCATGTCACGCGTCACCACAGGTGTTCACTTTCTTAGGTGTTCATTTCTCGGCAATCACATCAAAACTACCATAAATGGAATCCGGCGAATGCCGGAGAGGAACTTTTGGCGTTTTTCGCCCTATTTGGGCCTCGAAAACTCAATGTCACCGTCACCAGTACCAAAAGTGTTCAGTTCAGAGGACCACGGCACCTGAACACGGTCGAAATAGTACAGTATTCGCTGTTTGTGTCACCAGTTCAGGATCATTATTATTTGTGTGACAGTGTCGCCTTTCATTTTCATCCATATTTTAGTTTCTGAACACATCCACGGCTACAGATTCCTTGGGAGGGGCGCTATAATTCTGGACTTCCACTGCGCCAACCACCCCCGGCCGATTCGTACGCGACCCCGTCCCTGGACTTGTGATGCCTACATCCAAGAGTAGGGCTGCCTCCTCGCTAATTTTTTAACTCCTTGAGGCCACCTGCCCCCGCAGATCCGGTCGATCTGTTTGCGTAACAGCTAAGGTACAGGCGAGTACCGACACGGCTTGTACTTATCCGGAATTGATTCGGAATCTAGACAGGTCGTAGCTTATCCGTCAGCCATTCGCTGATGGCTGGGAATGGTCAGAGCGAGTCTCTTGTGGACAAATTCGTGATTTCTCGCAGAGCAAGACCGCGTAACCGAAACCTGTGCGGTAACTGAAACTGTGCCGGCTGTGAGGCTCTGGGCGGAGGCCGGACTCACCCTTGGGCTGATCT
This sequence comes from Mycena vulgaris, assembly GCA_029204335.1. Lineage (NCBI taxonomy): Eukaryota > Fungi > Basidiomycota > Agaricomycetes > Agaricales > Mycenaceae > Mycena > Mycena vulgaris. The sequence goes on from JARGYA010000156.1 coordinate 88,715, forward strand.
GATTCTCGTCCCTGACCATACATCTCCATCTAGGGTTGAATAACTGAATCCCGGGAACTCCTCTGGAAATACTGCCGCCAGTTTGGCTGCAGAAATATATTATATCGTTGAAAAAACGTGTTGCAAATATCCGCCAATCACTGCATTCAGCGGCTGAATTGCCACGGCCCCGGAGAGGTTCGACAAGGTGCCGGTACTTTATGTTATCCGCCGGCTAGTTGGCTCTAGTCGGCTAGCCACGGCCATCTTGCCGCAGCCCGGGGGAGGTTGGGCAAGTTGGCGCTACCTTTTTGTTGCCAGGTAACGGTAGCCGGCTCGCTAGATCCGTGGTGCCGTAGGGAGCCGGCTGGACTGCAGATTGCCACGACTCGCTCGCTTAACGCAGGCTATATGGTCGTCCGTGGCTATGAGGGGCCTGAATGTAGTGAATGGATACACCGCGCAAGTGATTTCCCTCCTCCACCCGTCTCTGCATGTTGAACCGGTAGGCTCCAATTCATGCGAATATCCCATCTCCATTTGATCATCATTTTTCCCATTGGCCCGGCTCGATTGCACCAATCAGCCAAAAGCGGCTAAGCCACGCGTTGACATGGGTGAACTAATCCGCCCTCAGTGGACATCTTTCATGCGAGCCGTCAACCCAATGGTCATAAACGCCCACAATGCGCATCTCAGAACAACATGCGCCTTTCCTCCACCTCTGTTCTCTTCCTCGTCTGCACCCTATCCACGCATTTCTCGCTCGCGCACAAGGAGAAGCACCAGACATGCCGTAATGTCCCCGGCAGCGCTGGCTACCCGAAAGCCGCAGCATGGAGTAAACTGAATGCGACGATCGGCGGGCGGTTGGTGAATGTGGTTCCTACCGCGAAATATTGCGCCGGCCTACCTGGCGGCGCATGCACCGACGCGCAATGGACTAGCGCCCTTTACCGGAGTACGATTCCTGGGTCTATGATCGACGTATGTTCCTTTATCACTCAAGCGCTAAGTTCTGGCTCACTGAGGCGTGGATCCGCAGAACAACTTGGAGCAGGTGGGTTTTTACCTTTGATTTATGTCGCGCCAAATTCTGACCAACGTTCAGGGTTACGACCTTACACCTCCTTCTCTATGTCTCCGCAATGCAACGATATGTGGTCAAGGGGATGTCCCCATCTTCTCCGTCGAAGCACAGAGCGCTGCGGATATACAGGTGCGCCGGTGCATCTGGACCGACAGGACATCCTCATGTGTGTAACAGGCGGCCGTGAAATTCGCTAGCCGCAACAACCTCCGGCTCGTCGTAAAATCCTCCGGGCACGACGTCCTCGGGCGCTCTACCGCGCCATACTCACTCCTGATCCGCACAGCTGGGTTGCAGAACATTTCGATGACCGATGCTTTTTTCGTTGGGACGCGAAACATGGGGCCTGCGGTAACCATCGGCAGTGGTGTGCACACCCAAACTCTGTACCAGGAGACGAAGGCGAACGGGAAGATCGTGGTGGCCCCCACGGCGGCAACAGTTTGTCCCGCCGGTGGGTATGTGCAGGGAGCAGGCCACTCAGCTCTTTCGCCACTTTTTGGGCTGGCCGCGGACAATGTTCTCGGTGAGACGCGCAGCTGTGGGTTGGAGTTGAGCTAACCGTCCTTGTTATTCCATTTTTCGTTTTGACGGTAGAGTTCCACATCGTCGTCGCAAGTGGCGAGCTGCTTCAGGTCAACAGCATCTCACACCCAGACTGTCTGTTTCCCTCTACTTGCCAAAGTCCATCTGCTTAACGCCGTGCCCAGTATTCTATGCTCTTCGAGGTGGAGGAGCCGGCAGCTGGGGTGTCATCTTCTCTGCGACATTCCGAACCTTCCCGACGTTCGACGAGGCTTTTAGCGTCATCCAGATCGCGGCATCGAGCAACGCCGCCATGGGCGCCCTCGCCGCCGTCCACGCGCACCACATCTTCGACCTCGAACCCGTGCGCGCCGGGCAGTACTTCTACGTTTTCGCCGCCAGGCCGAACACGACTGCACTCACGCTCCAGCTCTTTACGCACATCGCCAACACGACGGCAGCGCAGGCCGCAGTGCTCCTCGCGCCGTTCCGGAACGCCGCATTGGCGCTACCCGATGTATCGCTCGTGGCGGAGGAGTACGTCGTGCAGAATGTAAACGACGCGCTGTTTACGGCAGACGACGCGGCGGGGAATGACATGGTGGTAGGCTCGCGCCTGATTCCAGCGTCAGTGCTTCGCGAGAGGCCTGACACGGTCGGGAAGGTATATGAGCAGCTCTTGGATGCGGGGGCACTCGAGTGCGTGTATCTCAGATGATGTATTCATTGCTGAGCACTCATTCATGGCTCACTCGCCATTTTATTAGAGTCGCGTCCTTTGTCGTTGCGGGAGGTACGCCCTCCTGGTTTACATATTACTACATGCCCGGAATCTAAATGATCCCACAGGCCAGGTCACCGCCAACGCCGATATCTTGTCGGCCGTACACCCAGCCTGGCGGACGGCCAAGACCCACGTACGTCAAGTTCATTTCATTGTCCCCCTCTGGAACTAAACTTAGCTGATGGCACCTACCGATAGTTGCTCACAGGCAATTTATGGACGGACCAAACGCCCCTCGCCGAGATCAACGTGCTCCGCAGAAAATTCCAGACCACCCAGCTGCCGATCATGCAGCAGATATCGGGCAAAAACGGCGCGGCGTACTCGAACGAGGCGGACGTGAACGAGCCATACTTCCAGACTACATTCTTTGGCCCGAACTACCCGAAGCTGACCAGAATCAAGGCCAAGTACGATCCAGATGACTTGTTCATTGTCACGGCGGGTGTGGGGAGCGAACGATGGGACGAGTGGGGCCTTTGTACCGTTTAGCGTGGTTAAAACTTTTCCCCCGGTACAAACAGAAATGCGATTCTTATAAATATTATCCTGTGTCTCCGGGTGCGCGATGTACATTGACTGACCAAAAGAAATGTCCGATCGGTTTTCGGTTCATATCTCCACATTGAGACAACATTTTTGGGTCAACCAAAGGATAGGATTGTGGAGAAGGAGCCTCCCGACTGTGCTGCACCAGTGATGAGATCAAAATATATCGATGCGCCATCACCCGGGGCGAAATACAGAAAAGACTGGAAATCCGAATTTTCAAACTCGAGCTAGGATTTTTTTGGGCACAGGCCAAATACGCCAGATTGTAGTTCAGGATGTTCTCTATGATCGTGTAGTTTGAATCATGCAAAAATATACAGGGGATGGCGAGCTACAGGGCCCGCAAAATGGCCAAAAAGGTCCCAAAATGAGGGAAAACAGCCAAAAACAGCCAAAATTGCCCCAAAGTAGCCATTTGCGGGGCACATATCTCAATATCCCCTGTATATCTTTGCATGATTCAAACTACAAAGTCATAGAGAACATCCTGAACTACAATCTGGCGGATTTGACTTGCGCCCAAAAAAATCCTAGCTCGAGTTTGAAAATTCGGATTTCCAGTCTTTTCTGTATTTCGCCCCGAGTGATGGCACATCAATATATTTTGATCTCATCACTGGTGCAGCACAGTCGGGAGGCTCCTTCTCCACAATCCTATCAGTCTCCTACCCAACCTCAGTTACGGGGTTGGGGAGTCTCAGTAGCGGCATTTTGCGGTGGAATCTCAGTCGTAATCACACGTCTGTCATCCATCAAAAAGACAAGTATATTCGACCCGTGCCTTCGGCACGGTATTTCGCCCACACAGTGCACAGCGGATTCCGAGCTCGCCCGCACACGGCGGATTTCGAGAGAGGCGCCGCACTGCCGCTCGCTAACGCTCGCGGCGCGCGGCGCCTCCGTGGGAGCGGCGCCGGCAAGCGTGGGACTCGGAGGCAACATCTCGACAGCCGGCAGCAACATCTCGACAGGGTCTCGTGATTTATCAGGTGACTTATCAAAAAAAAGCTGTGCTCCTCGTCTCTTCATGTATAGATCACATGTACACTTCAAACTTCTGCCCCAACCCCTCCACGGAGGCTGGCACATAACAAATGTAAACAACATAGCCACCACCGTAGAGCAATTCCTGCGAATGGTTTAAACCAAAGTGCTGGCTGCCCCAGATTTTGCAGTCGAGGCCCAGGAGGCATTTAAAGAGCTTTGGGGCCGTTCGGGCATTTTTAGGGGGAGGTGAAGTGGCAGGAACACACATTCGGCCACATTGTGGCTATGTTATTTACGGTTGTTAAAGGCCAGCCTCCGTGGAGGGGTTAGGGCTGAGAGTTCGGAGTTTGAAATGGTTCTAGAGCTGATGGATTGATGGGCTGTGACGGATTTGGTATATACGATCAATACTGAAATTCCGCCGAAAAATACCACTACTGAGACTCCCTAACCCCGTAACTGAGGTTGGGTAGGAGACTGCAATCCTATCCTTTGGTTGACCCAAAAATGTTGTCTCAATGTGGAGATATGAGCCAAAAACCAATCGGACATTTCTTTTGGTCAGTTAGTGTACGGCAAATGTTGTTATTCTGCGCAAAATATTTTCCACCCCATAGTGTAGGTTCAAGAGGAACTTGTTTCTCGCATGAATTCGCAACAACTTGTGAATAAGTATTAGAACAGACTTCGACTATGCTACCTCAGCTCAGTCAAGTCACAACACATCGCGTTCAAGTGATTCCGAGAAAACGGCTCTAAGGTTCAATGTGAGCACTGATACAACGATTATCGAGTCAGGAGCTCACAGCGAGCTGAACGTTGGGTGCAATAAACGAGGACATAAAATGCTTCATCATATTCAAGGTCGTAGACGGGAGGATAAGCCCGCCTGCAGACAATATGACGATCATCAGGTTATCCGTTCTACCTTTTTATTATACAAAACCTACGTCCGTACTTAGATTGACAAGGCAAAGATCTCGAAAGCGACACATTCCAATAATCGCGCAACGCCGACGTGAACCTCAACGGAGTTCAATTCGTAATCGTCACTAAGTACGTACGTATATATCGTGAAATCTCTGAGTACGTCTAGCAGAAACTTGACATAGAAATAGAGATAGAAATCCTCCGTCCAGCCTCCACCCCCGCCGCGGGCAAGGCCCAAACAGTAAACGCCTCCGCCCAAACAGCACCCCGCCCGCCCTCCGCCCCCTCGCGCCCAAATTCGCTCTTGCGACCGCATTCCCCGCCTCACTAATCAGCTCACCCGGGATCGCGGGCACCGCGTCCAGGTGCAGAGATACGTCACGTAGATGCGTATCGAGAACTTGATGGGCGAGCCGGGCAAGGCGGCGCGCGTGACGATCTGCAGCAGGTAGGGCGCGAACCAGTTGATGGCGCCTAGAGAGGAGCGGGGCGCGTTAACATCACACGCAGGAATGCAGAAAAAGGACAACCGTACAAACCAACACCACACCACCACCTGCCTCGTCCTCACCTCCTCGCCCCCCGCGCCAAGCGGCAGCGTCACGCGCCCCACCAGCTCATCCAGCCCGCCGAGCGTGAAGGTCGCTCCGCTCCCCCGCAAAGAGCAGCACGCGTGTAGGGTGGGCCCGCCGTACGCCTGTCGAGGATCAGGTGCGCCTCGCGCCCGGGGAGCGCGCCCTGCGTCTACGCTCGGGGGAACGGTGCGCGCGGGGACGACGCGGTCTTGCTCGTGGATGGCGTGCGCTGCGTCCCCGTCATCGCGCTTGCTGTCCCCGGCGATGGCTGCGGCGCCCTCCTCATCGAGGTAGGCATCATCGTCGTAGTCCGAATCGTCGCGGTCGCCCAGGTATGCAGCGCGCGGGACGAGTCGTCGCATGCGCGCGCGGCAAGGAGGAGCCCGAGCGGGGGCCTGCGGGAGGTATCAGCGGGAATGGGAGAGGCAGAGAGGAAGTAGAAGGGAAGAGAGGGGCGGGAGGGAGAAGCAGAAGGGGAGGAGCGGGAGAAGGATACGCGAAGGAAGGAGAAGACGGGCGCGAGCGCCAACGCCATCCTCAACACGAAGATTCAGGAGTGGGGGAAAGAAGACGGGGGAAGCGAGACGGGGGATAGAGAGGGACGGAGGGGATGACGGGAGAGGAGATGCGGATGAAGCACGCGCGAGAGAGGGGAAGGAAGGGAAAGAAGCGAACGACGCTAAATTCAGCATCGGCGTCGGGCGAGGTGCGGGCCAGACAAGAAGAGGAGGAGGGACAGGGACAGGAAGGACGTGAAGCTACGGAATGGAGGGCAAGGAGTGGCAGGACGACGGGCGCGCGGGGTGCGAGGCGGGGAAGTAGGGGCCGTGGGGAGAAATGAGGAGTAGTAGGGACGGCGCGGACGAGGGAGAGGCGGACGGGGAAGGATGCGGGGGGAATGAAAGGCGTGAGAGAAGGAAAGGCACGAGAGAAGGGGCGTAAACGGGAGGACGGGGGAGTGGGCGGAGAAGGATGCGCAAAACGCGGAGTAAGAGGAGCGAAAGGAGGAGTAGAGGAGGGGAGGGAAGACGCGGGCAGAGAGGGAAGACGACGAGCGATACAGAAGGACGCGGGGGAGGGAGGAATGAGAGGGGTGTGAAGGCGAGGATGTGGGCGGGAAGAAGGAGCAAGAGGCGGGGGGAGAGAAGCAGAAGGAGGAGATCTAATACGGGAGGAGGAAAAAGGCGGGAGCGAAACGAAGGGAATATCGACGCAGAAGGGCGGGGGAAGGGAAGGACGAGGGAAAGGCATGGACGGAAGGAGGGCAAGGACGTGGCGAACGCAGGTGCAGGGAAGGACTAGGGGGAAGAAGAATATAGGGTAAGCGCCGTAGGCAGCGGAAGACGCGGGGGATGGGGCAGGAGGGTGACAAGACGGGAAGGAAAGGGAACGGAGGAGGAAGGAGGGCGTGGCCGCTGAGGCCGGCAACAGCGTCGTTGTCGACGTCGGGGTTAGCGCCGACGCTACCGCCGAGGCAGCGGAACGGAAGAGGGAGGGAGGACGCGGAGAAGCAGGGGGCAGGTGCGCGGGAGGAGTACGAGGGAGGGAAGGAGTAGAGGGGCGTGAGGGCCGACAGCAGCGTCAGCGCCACGGTGAAGGAAGGAGGGGTGTGCACGAAGGTAGAAGGGGGGCGGGGACGCAGAAGGACCCGGGGAAGGGGAAGGGGAACGATGGAGGGAAGGGTACGAGTACAGGGGAAAGAAGAGGGAAGTAGTTAAGTACGGGGGAATGAGCAGCGGAAAGGGGATGCGCGACGCGAGGGAGAGTGCGGAGGAAGGAAGGAGCGACGGGAGGAGGGACTGGAAGGAGGGGATGAATGTGAGCGCCGACGCCTAGGTGAGGTCTGAGCGCCGCAGGAGGAGCGCGAGGGGAAGGGGGCGTGGACGTAGAAGGACGCGGGGAAGGGTACGAGTACGGGGGAAAAGAGGAAGTAATCGAATACGGGGGCAGGGGCAAGGGGGACGGGACGGCGAACTTCGGAGGGAGGAAGGGGAGGAGAAAAGACGGGGAAGGAAAAGAAACAAATGTGGAGTACGGGGGATGTAGCAAAAGAAACGAGCAGGGAAAGAGTAAAAGACGGGGTAGTAGAAAATGAAGAAGGACCAAAGAAACGCACCCCTCAAACACGACACCCCCGGCGCCGCCCAGCACACGCTGAGCGGGTGCGCCTCCCACGCGCGCGCACCTGAATGTGCTGCCCCGCGCGCCACCCGCGCGCCGGCCCCGGGACGTGGATCTACAACCCCCTCAAAAAGGTCTATTCAGATCTGCACCAAAGGACGCGGCAGGAAGGAACGTACGAGGCTGAGCACGATGGGCGGGGAGATAGTGTAGATGATGTGTAGGTGGTAGCAGAGGGTGATGAATACGGCGGGGAAGGCGAGGAAGCTGCGTTTCAGAGTCAGCTATCTCTATCGCGGTACGCAAAAGCAAGGAGGCATGCACTGCACCACCAAAAACCCACTATAGCACCACCCCCGCACCGGGGGGGACACTCGTCAGGACCATCACGTAGGGGCACCCCACGGCCGCGATTCCGGAGGACTCTTTTTGCTGCGAGGGGATGGGGAAGTGCCAGACGAGGTGGCTGTTGATCCAGAGGGAGCCGTGCAGTGCGGCGTGCACGAGGGCGGCAAGGGTGAGGAAGCGGGCGGACTAGCTAGAGTGAAGTAGCGTCAGCACCAGCGCGATTCGAGTTCTCCAGAGTAGCGCCTGAGAAGAAAGGAGTAGATGGGCGAGATGGAAGAGATGGGTTAGCGCCAGCGTCAGCACCGGTGTCAGCCAAGTGACGACTCAAACGCCCAGGGAAGGGTGCATGGAAGACATAGACAAGGACGGAGCAAGAGTATGGGGAAGAGTAGGCTCGTCCGAGTCATCCGGTACATCAGCAAAGAAGAACAAAGCCATCGCTCGCTAAAGCTCGGCAGGTAGTGGGTGCCCATGATAAGACAAGGAAATGATCGGATCAACCAGCGCCACGCGGTCGGAGTGCGGCAGTCCCTGTCTCTCCAAGGATTGAAAGAAAGTGTATTGTGAGCTCTAGAAAAAGGGGAAGTAAACGAGGGTCGAATTGGTTTCAGTGATGAACACACTACGGGGTCTCCTTGCGCGTCGATAATTATCAGACAGTGTCAGAATGAACGGTCGATGTACATTAATATCAATGAATGCAGGGTCTAGATGTCAAACAGCCGAAATGAGGGAAAGGCGTCATCTAGAAATCAGAAACTTACGAGAGTTCAAGCAGACTACACAGTGTGTAGCAGAGGCCAACTCAGCGAACACGAGGTCAGATGTCAAATTGAATCAACTACGTCCATTGGAGTTGAGGAACCAATTCCGATGAGCTTGCACAGAGTAAGGTAAAGGAGAGCACACATAATCGGATCCACATGGGTTGTCGGTTATTGTCGAATCAGTTCCATGTCACCGTCGTGGAATCGCCCGAGCGAGAGGATAGACGCGGGGTAGAGCTACTGCCGGGCATATAATCGGATTCCGCAAACGCGCACTTGTGGCGGTCGCCGTTGACAACGGGACACTGGGCAATTTTCTGCAATTTTGCGAACGATCAAGTTGCCGCCCTCAGATCGCCGCTTTATCCCCTTGGGTTTCGAGAAGAAACATGTCAACTGGGAAATATGTCAACCTATGTCAACTGGGGCTTGAAGCTTGAAGTCTGACACCGGGTGCGGCCTGAACAGCGCATTCCTCTGAAACTGCTGCTGAGTCTTGCTGAGTAGGCCCCCGGTCACTACCTATAAAAGCGGTCCGGCCATAGAGTAAATCAACGACCGATTTTCGGAGGTATTTTTTCGGAACCAGCAAGATGCAGAGGTTCTCAACCATCTACACCGATGCGTATGCAGCAAACTAAGACATTCCCAGCATGGGGGGCCAACATCGGTTTTTTTCCACCCTCCAGGCTCGAAATACACCCAAAATATAGAGTAAATCAGTCAAAATTCCCGAAAAAAAGCGGACCGCATTTATAGGTAGTGACCGGGGGCCTTGCTGAGTGCAGTTAGGGATAATATTCTTTCAGGGTCGTTTACGATAGGCGGCAGAAACAAGCATTTTCATCTCCCGCAAATCAGCCGGCCGGGATCAGGTCAGGGTCTTACATTGTCCAGTAATGCGTAGTACACTAAGTCCAGTTAGGTAGCAAGTCCGTATCGTGATTATACAATTTGAGGCAGAGACTCGGTGCGATCGGGTACGGAGATCAATCGACGGGGCGTCGAGATGGTGCGGGGGGTCCCGACCGTTTGGAAAGTCAAGCCAGTGCGAGGACCCGAAGTAGAGCGGGAAGAGAATACCGTGAATAGAGCCGGGGCGAAGCCGAAAGAACCACTGCCTTGCTCCCTGGCCATCGCGGGGATCGGAGGGAGAAGTTCTTTGCTCAAAGAATCTACGCTCTGTCCGATGATAATGATCGTTGAGCCCCAGGAGAAAATGCATCTTGGTAATGACGTACCATGTGGGAATAGGGGGATGGAGGCGGCGACTTCCGCACGCCGCCAGTTGACATTCCGGTCGGGAACGCATCGGCCCGGAACACGATATTGCTCTCCTTTTTTCCACTCTGCATCGAATTCGCAGACGAATCGGATAAGAAGTTAACTAAAAGTGTCAAGGCGTAGACACGGCCTTGGCACGAGAAGAAGAAATCGAATGCTGGACCCGCAGCGTTGTCAAGCTCAAGTGGCGGCAGAAGTAACCAGAAGGACTTGCCGATATTGTCCGTGACAAACAGGGTTATCATCAGGATAGTAGTGGACGCCACGATAGCACCGGAGGTGAGACTAAGGATAAAAATCCGGCGTATCAAGCTGAGTGGGCTTGGTTAACGCGCATACTCCGGACATGTATTAATATGTTCTGTACTCACCTGGGCGTGGAACCATGTCTGTACTTCAGTTTGAAGTTGAAGAACTTGGTTCCCAAGCAACCCGCAATCAAGATGTCCGTGAGGCCACACAGGATAGCTCCGATCCTGAGAGAAAGGCTCGAATTAGAGCCAGGAATGAGATACCGAGCACTCACGCGGCGACGATGAAGACCAAGTGCTGGGCCGTGAAGAACTCAGTGAAGATCATGACCCCGGCGGCAAATGAAAAGGAAAGCTGTGAAGCGCATGAGGAAGCAGATAGTTAGGGGAACAGGGGACATACGTGGACTGCAACGAGAAAGACCAGAAATGCGCTGACAGCTCGATTCCGTATTCTATGCGACCATAAGCTTTGAGCGCGCATTCCTATAACACATAGAACCACTCACAAAACGAAGTGTAAATGAATCAAAAACAATTGCACAATGGATGCGGTGCAATAAGTCATGAAGACGGTCAATGAAGCTGGAATGATCGCGTCTTGGAAGGACACTTTTCTCACGAAAAGTTCGAATATGACGAAAACGTCCGCGTCTACGGCCATAGTGCACAAAGTATCGCAGAGGACCATGGCACCGACCCCGATTTTGTGAGGTAGGGGGCGAGAAGAGCGCTGAAAGTAGCGCACGCACACCACGAGCTCTAGCGTGTAGAGCATCATGTTGACCCACGACGACGCCATCTGCACCCTGTTATGGAGAAGATGAAAAGGACGCATTCAAGCGGAACTTGGGACGGCGCACCCATATTCCAACACAAACTGTTTTGCAACCATCTGGGTCCCGCCCTTCACTGGTCGCCTGGACGAGTCGACTTAGAAGGAAACAAGAGTCACCGAAGGTGGATAGACGAAAGGTAGAATTCTTGGAGGATGGGCAGTCGGCATTATATGCAAATTGTTATCTGACGGGTCGGCGGTTGCCAGAGCGAGAAGCTCAGCCCTGTGAGACAGTTCTTGTTTGCCGAATCTCTACTGGAAGGAAGCAAGGAAGGTATATTTAACCGCAGGGTCCCAATAACGAACACAGAGGGGTCCGTGCCTACCTGGACAGGTCGTATGCGTGTTCTGATGGTGATCGGATTGATTGGTGATGTCCTTCTTCTCATTCGGCCGTGACGACAAGGAAAAATCAAGACAGGCAGGTTGAGCGGGTGGAACAGTCAGACATTCACAGTCCATTGAGACCCATTAGGCAGCCAGGTATCTTTATTCCGTTCGAAAGGACTGCTTGCAGCTTACAGAAATTTCCGACGATGTAGGTAATGATATGGTGACAATGGTGTCGTCACGACTCATACCATCATTCATTCTCCTTCGTCCTTCCAAAGAGCTGTAGTAAACTGCATCTGGGTTTTAAAACGGGTGCTAAGCCAGCCAGATAAGGAAGTTCCCGTTCTTCTCCCGGACCAGGATAGCTCGGAAGAGGCGATCTTTTAATTATATGTTACCATGGAAATTTCGGACAGAAGCTATGTTCACTGGTTCTTTACGCCACGAATCGCGTCAGTGATAAATGAGGCGAATTTAATCATGTTGCCATGGAATTTGGGACAGAAGCTGGGTTCACTGGTTCTTTACGCCACGAATCACGCCAGTGGTAAATGAGGCGAATTTAATTATGTTGCCATGGAATTTGGGACAGAAGCTGTGTTCACTGGTTTTATTCGCTAAAAAATGAGCTCAAGCCATGAACCGCGTCAGCTGAAAATGAAAGATCTAAAACATTGACCAGGTGAACGAGAGTTAATTTTTCGGCTTGCAAAACGGGCTTGCGCCCGCGCCAACGGGCTTGTTCGGGCTTGGGCTTGGATTTGGGTGTAGATCAAAGCCCAAGCCCGCCGATCGGCTTGGCAAGCGCGTTTGATGGCTTGGCAAGGCCGTTGGCTCGCTTAACTCCAGCCAAAACAAACCAACGGGCTTGCACATATTTCTCGTGTTTCCTGCTATAAGCCATCAATCTGAGGGCTTCCGGAGTCAATTGTGAGTTGATACCTCGGGGGCTTGGATTTTCTTTGCCATATTTTGGTCACTAATACATAGTTCGGCGTCACCGCTGGAGACCACCCGGGCCAAGAGTGTCAATTTGATTCAGACGTTCGGGCTTGTCCGACTCAGTGCACTCTCCTGTACCTAATGTCTTGTTTTCAACCAAGACATTCTCACCATTTATGTTTCCTTGGTTATTACACAGAATTCTGTTGTGACCTACCTCCAATACATGACTAGATCTATTGAAGTGGCCAGAGATCATGAGAGGACTAAGAACAAACACACTCAGGGTGGCTAAGATATTCCTCTGAGTCACCTCTGATGCCCGGATTTTCCCTCACCATTGTGCTACTTGGGTTGAACTGTTGAACGTCGCTGGTTGTTGGGGAAATCAAGATTCAATCATTTACCACGTCGAGCAACTCGATCAGACACGTCTGCTAAACAACTGTCGCAGATGAAATCTTGAGTTGACAGACGCGCGGGCCCGACTGTGTGATGGCATCAAGCCAACGGGGCTTGATCTTGGCCGACAATGTTCATATATTACTCGGGAATGAGCTTCAGGAGCATAATTTACTACTCAAACTTGATGCTTGAGTCGATTCACATAGATCTGATACATAATTTCGTTGCATAGGCTTGAAAATCTTGTTGATGTCGACTTACCAGTTGAACACAAGTATGCCATCAAACAAACGGACTTGCGGATAGTTTAGATGTTTTTTGAAAGGATCCTGGTATTGTTCAATTGGGTTAATGTTGTGCGTTTTTGTGTTGTCTTTTGGTATCAGTTTTGCAAGAGAGTGTCATTTTCGGCTTGCAAAGCGGGCTTGTTCGGGCTTGTGGATTTGGGTGTGGCTCCAAGCCCAAGGCCGGCAGATCGGCTTGCAAGCCCGTTTGATAGCTTGGCAAGCCCGTTTACCCGCTTAGCCCAGCCAAAATAGGGAACGGGCTTGCGCGTATTCTACATGCTCCGAAGACAACACGCTGAGTCCCATAGATCACAGCGTATCTACGAACTATCGACTTGATAGGCTTGTGATTTTTAGGCATAATTTTGCTCATTGAGGCAACATTCCACCGTCACGCGTGCGACAGTCTCGGCAGACAGTCGCAATTTGCCTTGGAAGTCCGGCTTGTCACACTCAGTTCCCTGTTCTGAGTTAGATCTATCTTTCCATGGTGGAATACACTTCGCAAATCAAAATACGGTCAACATACACCAGTTGCCGGACTCAATGACCACTCGCGACCCCGGGCGCCTGGAAATATACGGACTTGACACGTCCCATATACTAGGATAGGTTCATACTATTTCGCTGCAAGCACAGATCAAAAGCAATCCACTCGGTTGGAGAGTTTCGGCCTGAACTTTGAGTTAATCGACAACAAAGGCCAATTCTAAACCAGAGTGACAGAAAACGTAGCGATGACTTCGAATCAAGTATATTACAGATCAGGAGACAACAAACTCATCGATGAGTTGGGACAAAAGCAGAGGGGAAGTCTTGTAACGAACGTGCAAATGGTTCGGAAGTTCCCACAGAAAGCAGAACGATAAAGCGATGCTCGAGAACCATGCAGGAAGGAGGAAACGGGGAGAGAGCGGCGGGCCAGCTAAGCGCGGAGGCGATCCTGCTGCCAAGTCGGCACCAAACCCAGATGTTTCCAATATATTGAGAATATAGCGCGTAGTCGGGTCCAGACGAGAGAAAGGGTCAGTCACCAGATAATCCAGCGCTTTCGAGATCAGAATAAGTTCAGGGCAGCCGAGGAATTCGCGATCATGCAGCAGAGGGCGATATAAAGACTTCAAGAACGAGATATATTCACGCGAATAGGAGGTGAAGGTGACAGTACTAGTACTGGTGCGACGAGGAAGAACCATTCGGCGCTGGCTAATACGGATAAAGTGCGAGGTGAGTGGCATGAGAACCGCTCAGTCCGCGCGGGGCGGGGCGGGGAGACAGCCAGAGCGTGAGCGATAGGAATCCCCCATGCGGCTGCGCCGTTAAGTGGGAAGGGAGGGGCGCGGAAGGTGCATGTGCAAGAGCGTCCCCGCCCCCATCCGCTGGTCTCCACGAGCCGTGTTACTGCTCCATCCCTTCCGTTCCGTCGCCCGCCCGCATCTTCCTCCCCTCGTCCGTAGCCCACGAGTGGACACCGGTGCATGGCGCGCCAGCCCCCACTCGCACCCAGCCATCGCGCAAGACCTCCCCGCCCGCGCCCGCGCCCGCGCCTTCCCCATCGTATCGCCCTCTACCCGCACGCCGACACACCCTCCTCATCTCCACCCATTTCTCATCCTCGTTCTCCCTCCCGTATTGTACGCGCATCCCGCCTCCCATCCTCCCATCCCCTCCCCTCCCGTACGTCTACGCGGGCCGCGCACGCAAGACGACCCGTACACCATGGCACTCTGCTCCTCAGGCGAAGGCGGGCAATCAAGCAGGCGGCGTCGGGGCCTGGGCCGGGCGCGGGAGGAAGCGGGAACGACGGCGCGGGTCATGAATGAGAGAAGGAGCGCGAGCGCTAGCCGCACGCAAAATCGGGATGGGGTAATATCTGAGCGCGCGCACCCGCACCACGTCCCCATCCCCGTCCCCCTCCTCGCCTCGTATGTCATCCCCCTCCCGGCCTCCGTTGTATCACCCCCGCCCGCGCCAACGCCCCCTCGCGGTTTTGCGTCCCATCATCGCGGGTGCCGATCCAGCGTTACTTGCGGATTGCACACGGGTGCACCCCACCTCCACCTTTTCCCATCCCTCATCCACACGCCCTGTTCCTCGACACCCGCTCCAGTCTGCTCTTGCTCCTACACAATGTGCTGCACCTCCCCACACATTCGAGCCCAAGTGCGGGGGGAACGACTACGGGTACGGCGGGGACTGTGGTCGACAAAGCGGAGGATTCTAGACGCGAGCGACGCACGCGCATCCCCTCTTCCCCACGCCGTTCTTCCGCACGCGCAGGCGAGATTCGCGCGAGTCTACATGTACACAGCGGCCAGGCTTTGCATCGCCCACTTCCCCGCACACGCGAACGAAAGGGGCCGGGAACTCGGGGAGGCGCGGCGAAGAGGCGGGTGCTGGACCCGGGGGAGGGAGGGGGATGCCGATTTCACGAGGAAGGAGCGTGTGGGCGCAAAGTCGAAGATGTGAGCTCGCGCACCTGCCCCTGCACTCGCAGCATCCTCTGCCTCCCCGCCCTTGTGTATCGCGTGCGCGCGCGCATCTCATCCCCTGCCTCCTCCCTATGCGACCCCGAGGCAGGTCTGCCCTTTGTTAGATGGTGTGCTGCTCCTCCCCATCCCCACCCATTCGAGCCCAAGCGCGGGCGGCGGAAAAGACTTGAGCGGTGGCGGGGACCGACGGAGGAGGCGAAAGAGGAAGGTGCTGGACGTGCAAGGGACCGGAGCGGGGAGAAGAGAGTGGGGACGCGGGCCGCACGTAAAGCCGACGATGAGGAGCGGACCGTGCGTCTCTTCCCTTCCCCGCGAATGCCAGGTCAAGCGCATGGGGAGATGATAGGGCGGTTGCGGGTACGGGGCGTGCAGTAGGCCGACAGTAAGAGAACGGTGGGATGGGCGAAGACGGGGACGGGAGGACGGGAGGACGGGGGCAAGGGGCGCAGGCGGAGTTAGTGCGTGTGCGGCGTCGCCCTCGCCGTCGACGAGGGATCTGGAACGGGGCATGCGCAAAACGACGGGGAACGGCGACGTTGGGTGGGGATGGGATCAGCGCGCGGGCGCATTTAGTAGACTCCTCCCAGTGCTCCACGAATTGTGCGCGCCGTCCGCGCCAATCTCCTCTCTGGTGACTACGCCGCACCCGCGGTGCGGACTACGCTGCCCACACTATCCGCTGAGGCTAGTCCCCATCCTTGTGCGCAGGATTGGGGTGGGGAGGAGGAGAGAGGTGGCACCGTGGACGGGCTCCTCGCCATGTGCGCGGAGCGATTCGTATCCCGAGCGCGCGGAGGGTGGAGGGCTGCGATGCGGCGACATCGGTGGGAGAGCCACGGCGACGGCAGAGCAGTACCGGGCGGGGAGGGATCGCTACAGGGCGCGGGGGACGACGTGGACGCGGGGACGACTGGCCGGCGCAGAGAAAGAGGCAAATGCAGCGGGGACAGACGACGCGGCGGTAGAGGCGTCTCGAGCTACATCGAGATCTTTGTCAGCTGACGAGAATGACGGCGAGGGAGAAAAGAAGGCGTACTCGGATCCCACAGCCTCATGCATGTATCCACACACCGAAGCCAATCCATCGATACGATACCAGTGCAAAGCGTGTTTTGAGGGTCCTGAGCAGTGCGATTCAAGATCCTGCGTTGGGTTAGATGAATGGGGTACAATGGCTGAGTATGGACGTACGGCAGGAGAGAGTACGAGGCATGCTTGGGTCCCGACGACGATTGCAAGATTGGACTAGAGAAGAGCAAGACTGGCTCAGGATTGACGCCGATTAAGATAGCAAGGGCAGCAGACCAGAGTCGGCCTGACTAGCGTTGCGCAAATGGAGCCTCGGGACCTGGCATCGTTGGCTCAAGGAGACGCACGGTGGTTGCGGAGTGACTGGAGGAGAAGAAAGAGAGGATCGGGCAATCGGGCCGTGATCCGCCGCTTGATGTCGTCTCGATGGCGTCTGCTTTTGACTCGCCTTGACTCTTCCTCTGCTCGTCGGAATTACACCGGGAGAATTTGCATGCTGCGGATCATCAGTCAAACTCACTGGCTTTGCTATGTTCTCAAGGATCAAAACAAGATGCACATCCTGCAGATTGGCTGTTAGGAATCACTTGGGAATCACGATTCAATCCCAATCCCAGACGCTTTGCTTATTGATTTCTATCGCCCAGGCCGCAGCATTGGACCAGAGCTCCTCTAATACTTCAAGATGTCTAACCGTTTGCGGGCAACTGCGGATGGAACAAGATTCAGGATGCCAAATTCTCAGGCACCGCCCAGTTAAGTGACTTCAAATGTATGTACCGGAATGACATTTTAACTGTCCTCCGAACCATCTTCGGGCCTGAGACTTCAACTGGTCATAGATCTTGGATCCTCGACTCTGCGAACATTTCTGAAGCCATCTCCCAAATCTCGCGGACGCTGTGCCGGGGTCGTTGCCCGGATTCCAAAAGGCCCTTTTTTGAACATCTTACTCAAGTAAATGAGTCCCATCGCCCTCCACGCCACTCTCCCGCCATCCAGCATCTTCCGTCGACCGTGTACCACTGACAGAGTGAGGGCGCTTTGTCTTGGAATGAACGTTCGCTCTATCTGACCTTGCGCTTAGACTACAGGTCCTGCGAGTGTGAATATCCCAATTTCTTCACTTCCTGAGGAGATGGCCGAATTGGACCCATACCGAGAGTACCCGCTGGCGTCTATTGGCAGGACTCGTAGCAAACGATCACCGGGCAAGCCACTCCCAAGCCCTACGTATGCCCAGGATTACTCGGAGCAATCTATGCTCAGAGACGGGGACGACACCGATGCGATCCTTCTTCAGGGGGCATCTCGCCGCTATAACTGTGCCGTCCTCATCCCCGCTTTGCTAACGTCGGTGTTAACCGCTGGAGCCGCGTCGGCTCTGCTCGGGTGGTTGATGTCGCGACGTGTGACCACCCCCGACAATGTCAATAGCGCGTTCCACAATGCGCTCGTTGCAGCTGAGATGGTTCACACCGATGGCACCAGCGTCCCGTTCCTAGATCAGACATTTGGGGTCGGTTCAAATGATAATTCCGACGATAGCACTGGAACGACGTTGTACGGTCTCGCAGTGTCACCTCTCGTGGTACGCGGATTCAGTTGCTGAGACTTCTGTGCCCGTTGTTTGATTGTCATCCTCATTATAGGCACACTTGGTTTCATTCACAATACCATTTATACTGGGTATCTTCGCATACTTCCTTGCGAGTATGTGGGTACGGGACCAGATGCGTCGTCATATAGAGTCTCTTCCCACCCCCACCCAGTACGATCATCTCGTTGGTCTATGCGGTTCATTCGGCTTCTCGAGTTTCTATGACACAGCCAGGTATACAATCCACCGACTTTCTGCCTAGGTACGAAAAGCTATCGACTGACCTTGACTGATTATCTTTAGACTTGTCTTAAACGCAGTGTTTTCTATGGCAAAAGCTCTCACATCAGCGAAACGGAAATTGCAGCCCGGGGAATTTCTGGCGCTGGGGCAAGTTTATTTTCAGGGCAGTGGGTGAGGAGCGTGGGAGGGGCAAATGAGAGTGTTTTTGGGTGGGAAACACACCCATTCACTCAAAAATGATGGGAGAGCCCGGGAGGGGGCAGAAGACATTTTTGCAACAGAGTCCCCCCCTGACGGGCACACATACACTAGGCGGCAGGCCACCGCGGGGGCCGTCAGGCCATGTCGCCGAGATCCCTGCGACCATTTTTACTGAAGCGGGGGCGCTGTGTCATCATGTGGCGGCGGCCAAGAGAAACGGCGCCATCACGTGCGCAACCCGGGGCGGCGCGCCCACCGCCGGATATCCTGAGGTGCACAGCAAATTATTCAGTGTGCGACATCTGACGTGATAAGCACGACGATTTATATTGAGGGGGACAAGCAGGATGATCGATCTATCAGGTTCAAATAATTGTCTCGATATCACCCCGCTTTGAAGTTTGCCATTGAAAAATAGGTAATTTTCAAGGTGTTTTGACCATGACCAACGATTCACGCGGCGGAGGGGCAGAGAAAATTTCCAATGGATAGGATGTGGAGGAGGGATCATGGTCGCCGAGGATGTGAGTTGGTCATAAAATGCGGGGGGGGGGAGGAATAATGGGTGCTGTTTCATGGTGGACCGTTGCGGGACCGAGTCACATTAAGCATGGGCCATCCCAAATGTGCGAATTTTGGACGTCCTTCTCGTTTGATGAGTTCTGGTTGGATGGGGCTAGAAGTAGGCTCCAGAGATGCGCAGGACAAAACGGTATATGGGATGTGGAAATATTGAGAGGGGTTTCTGAATCGAATTAGGGACGGGCCAATTACTGCCAACGGAGCTCGAAATGATCTCGAAATATCCTTAGAACGGAAGTTTGGCGTAACGGATGGCGGGCTTGGCTTGAGGAACGGCGGCGTAGCGAGATGGATGGAGGCGTGGGAGAAGGGAGAGGAGGTGATCGGCGTGATCCGGCGGCAACGGCCGGAGAATGCATGGGCAGACAACGGCACGGCGGATTGCGGAGGAAGTAAGGCGTGCGCGTAGTATGTATATACTGAGAGGGCGACGGGACGTGGGAGGCCATGCATCGAGAGGCACACGGGACAGGGAGGGAATATAATCCGGGAGCGCGCGCGGAGGGACGGGAAATCAGAATAAAGCGGGGCCGTTGCTAACGGTAGAACTGGGTTACAGATTGTTACATGGAGCGACGGCATCAGATGGCGTCCCGTTAACACTCTTACGCGGGTGCAGATGAGCACTCAGCGCTGCTTTCTTGATGGCCACTGCGCGGATCACCGCCTCCGCGCCTTGGTGAAATTATATTTCGCCGGTGGATTCTAGTTTGATACGGTTGGTAGAGACGACCAGGGATTCTCTTCACTCATTTGCCGCTCTATAAAAATCCCCGGAGCCACACCCTGTCCATCCAAACTAAACGGAGAAGTCATAATGGCGTGTTTCGGGTAAGTACAATATCAAGCGGGTCTCCGAGTCTTGATGATCAATAGTTAGCCGCTTCGTACACCCACATTTTCGCATGTCGTTAAAAGAATGATCCACGCTCAGAGCCTTGCCCATTCCTCCCATATTCTCCCATAGCTATGTCCGCCTTCGAAGACAAAGGATCCCCCGCATACACGCCCCCTGCTGCCGCACCTGGGAGCTATCAGCAGCCTCAGCCAGCCCACTACGCGCAGAGCCAGCCCCAGGCACCCCAGGGTTACGCACAGCAACCGCAGGGATACGCACAACCGCCGCCGCAGGGATATGCACAGCAACCCATGGCGCAGGGATACGCACCACAACCACAGGCAAGCCAGTTGACCTTTCAGCGTGTCTCTTACTGACACCCGTCCTCTCTTCAGCTGCAGACCCAGCTCAGCGCCGCCCAAATTGGCGAGAACTTCCGCGGCCAGCGTACGTCTATTTGAAAGCCTGATCAGCCTCGTTCCTCCGCCTCTAACCTTTTCGTCTGCTGCAGTGTTCGCACAATGCGCGCAAGGCATCCATCAGCCGACGACAAAATACGGTGCGTAGAACAGCCGCGGCGTCACGTATGGATGTGTTTGCTGACTAGTCCCACAGGAGTTTTCGGTATCATAACAGCCGTCGTCTGCTTCCCCTGCGGCCTCATCGCGCTCTTGTGCGTGTCCCCTCACTCTCACACGCCCGCTCCCACTAACTGATCACTCTAGCATTGACGTCGAGCGCAAATGCGACCGATGCGGAATCAAGCTCTGAACTCGCTCCAGTAGAGAGGATCCGCCGCGCAGCGTGCGAGCCGCGCTGTAGCAGGCTATGAGTGGTCCCGGCGGAGGCAAACACTTGTCATTTTTGCACTCTTTTTTCCACGCGCTCGTTCCGGATTCCCCTTGCTTGTATTTAATGGATACAGTACGGGTGCAGTATTAAATTATGAATTCCCTTGCCCGCGGAGGATCAGGATAAATCCACACCCTACACTGCCTGTGCCGCTTTTTGGCCGCAAAGGTGCCTGCAATTATAAGACAGAATCCCCGTGCGTGCTATGTCTGCGGCGGAAATCGACGAAAAGGTACGTCACGGTGAATCTCTTCCAGCGAAATATGTAGTCGCGCAGACTCGCACTATATCTGATGCACGGCACGGCCGTCACTGGGCTCCGGTGCTCTCCGTCCTCTCTCGACCCCCCCCCCCCCCCCCCCTCCTCACTTTGCTCGCTGCGAGCACGAGATCTCCCCGCAAGGGAAGGGGACTTGCCGCGCGATAATCTCACATGAGCATTGCGCTACCTCCCGGAGCTCCATAACCCGGTGCGCGCCACAGTGGAGCTGCTTTGTCTACACGGAAACCTTCACTTCCCCACGAATTTTTACTCCGTGCCTTGACGCCTTTAGAACTCTTGTTAGAACTGGCATTTATATCCGCCGCTTGACGTGTCACACCGTGACAGATGATTCCGGCGCATTCAAATGTCACGCTGTGACTGAGGACCTCGAGCAAATTAAGGCTCCAACCTTTTAGTTTTCTTTACGAAGGCCCGTAAACTCAACGGTTAAAAAATCCAAAACATTTACAAACGTTTGTAAACTGTTTAAAAACAAATATTTAACAAGATATATTTATTGGGTGTGGAAGACCACAGTTCTGACTTCAATGAAGAAACTGGGGGTCCCTCACCGTTTGCGACTTCAACGCATAAGTTCAGCAGCATGTTGGCCTGCACAGATCAGTGGGCTCTCCCAATGTAGATGTACTGCCTTCGGGAAACCGAAGTCAGAGATGACCGGAGTTGCTATCGAACCGAGCGTGAGGCCATGTGCGGCACAGAACCAGCTTGGATTTGTGCTCAAATTGAATTCCCAGGCATAGGTACATAGTTTCTGAGTGAAACTAAACAGCGAATCAATGTACATAGTCAGTTGAAAATGCCTGCAAATACAGTCACGGCAAAAAAACTTGCCCGAGCTCATTTTTTGATCAAATCACTTCAAATAAAATCCTGCCATAATGTTCTAGTGTTTTCATGAGCTTTTACACAGTTTCCCCTATATCTCATCTCTGCCATTGACGCTGAATAAAATAAATAGGGGCATTCTGAAAAATCGAGTTTGCAGAATCATCATGTATACAAAAATAGTGTATACAGCATAAAATTACTTGGAAAGGTGAGCATATTGAAATTTTATTTCATGTGGATTGATGAGGATTTGAGCTCACACCGGAGCCCGCAAGTTGGCCATTTTGAGCAATTTTGGCCCATTTCCTGCCAAAGTCGCCGATTTGCACTGCACACTCTGAGTTCAAATCTCTATCAATCCACATGAAATAAAATGGCAATATGCTCGCCTTTCCAAGTACTTCTATGCTGTATACACTATTTTTGCATACACGATGATTCTGCAAACTCAATTTTTCAGAATGCCCCTATTTATTTTATTTGGGGTCAATGACAGAGGTGAGATATAGGGGAAACTGTGGAAAAGCTCATGAAAACACTAGAACATTATGGCAGGATTTTATTTGAAGTGATTTGGTCAAGAAATGGGCCCGGGCAAGTTTTTTTGCCGTGACTGTAGGGACAGTCAGAGTAGGCGATTAAGACGCGATTCAGGTGCGTGCTTCAGAAGTGATTAAGAAACATTAAAGCGTGGGATAATCGTCGAAATCCAGAATCACATCTGAATCGCTGAAGCGCCTCCAGAGGCGCTTCAGGCGATTCCAAGGCGATTCAGGACGGCGATTCAGATGCGATTAACATCATGATAAATTGATGAGGCTCGACACACATCATAATCACATTGGAATCACATCTGAATCGTTCCTCAAACAGGGACGGTCAAACCTGGCCGCGATTCACGAACAATTCAGGCCGAAAATAAATTTCAGAATCACTTCTGAATCGCCGGCCTGAATCACTTCTTAATCGCTTACTCTGACTGTTCCTAATTTTACTGTTCAAATCGTTTGTAAACTGTTTGCAAAACGTTTAACAAGGCCCGTAAACTAAAAGCATTATTAATCCGTTTCCAAACGTTTCCAAACGTTTGGAAACAAAAACGGTTGGGGCCTTAGAGCAAATCTGGCCATCATATTCACTGTTTTTTGACCCTGAATTGCGAGGTGACCAGAGAATATTACGTACATCTTCACTACAGGTCGTTTTCATTACCAATTTCGGAGGATAGAATTTGGAACTGACGAACAAGGCTGATGCAAACTTTTGAAGAACAACGACTTCGCCATGAAAGTTAGCACTCATTGTGAACTGGGTTTCGAGCTATAGAGCGGGACGAAGGTCCCGCCGATTCCATTTATCTTGGCCCAAGCCTCTTCCAGCCTCTTCCGTTCTTTGACCCCAAATTATGGCCGTATCCAAACCGTATCTTGACCGCATCAGCAAACAACGGACGTCAGGCTTGATCCGAACCACCTAAGTGACCGCCGAAACCATTACGTCAGGACCACTTAGGTAGGTTCTTTTGTAGTGCGAAAACCTACCTAAGTGGTCTGATTAGCATCGGAGGGGAGGGCGGCCGGTGCTTCTATTATGTCATGTATTCCTTATAGGGTGAAAATGCCATGCGCGTGAATCCCGGCATCTCCCTTCATCTTCCACCACCGGTGGTATTGGTGGCGAAGGCCTCTGTTGCCGGCCATACCTCCGGTGGGTCCATCGGCCCAATCCTGCTACCAAAATTAGCAGTATCTAGATGACAAATCCTGGAGTGTCTTTCATCAGCATGCATGAATTCATCATTTGCTGAATCACAAATATTGTCAGGTTGAAGGCCTTCTATTTAGAGATTGGGGTCCTGTAAAATGAATGCCCATGCATCTAGTCATGATGGGGAAGCATTGGAGCATTCTGAATGTAGAATCCGGAATCTAACGACGGGGAATATATTTGTGTGGCTTGTTTGGTGTGTCCAATCTGTTAGAAGGCCTCCAATTTGTGTCTTGCTCTAGTGTAAAAACAAAATCTCCATGAATCTGGCTGTTCAAGAATCATTGACCATGTAGTACCATAATCTGATTGTAGGAACATGTTTTATGATGATTGGCCAACCAGGAGCCTTGAATCTTGTGGAGGCCTACCGTTTTGAGATTGGGGCATCATAAAATGAATCCTCATGGATCCAACTGTTCATGAGGAATCACATTAAAAGTACTTCTTTGTCTTGGTGACTTGCTGGACTCCTTCGTCTCCTGTGTCGGAGGTGGTGGAGGCCTCCAAAGGAGGCACTGGAGCCTCCACCATGGCTATTTGAAAGTCTCAATTTTTGGATGGATCTCAGTAACTGAAGATATGATTAGGATCATCAATGGCATTCAGTGTGAGATCTGTGTAATTCAGCTCTTTGAAAGTCACCTGCCAATTGGAGGCCTAATTGGAGGCCTCCATTGTATCCTCATTGCGGTGTATTTAACATAGTAAACAGCTGATTATAGACTGGCAATACTTGAAAGAATCAAGTAGTATCAGATGCCTATGTAGGTATAGGATAATCAACAATTTGTAAGGTATTCAAGGCATATGTTGAATTTTGTAGGTCCCCTCCTCTAAACTTGAGGCACAGCCCTCTAAATAATTGTTAGAGAGTGCCCTAATACATAGTTTGAGTATTCCATGAATTCAAAGAATGGATCTTGTCATTAGAATTTTTTGAACAGTCTTGAATCTGGTGTTCTCGCAATGTACACAGGTTTCAACAATGCAACTTGGTTGGCTTTGGTACATATTCAC
Source organism: Mycena vulgaris (assembly GCA_029204335.1). Classification (NCBI taxonomy): domain Eukaryota; kingdom Fungi; phylum Basidiomycota; class Agaricomycetes; order Agaricales; family Mycenaceae; genus Mycena; species Mycena vulgaris. The sequence continues at coordinate 113,454 of JARGYA010000156.1, forward strand.
GCACTGCAAAATTTACCTCCTGTAGGCCAAGATCTGTTGATAATATATTGTTCGGGCTACTCACAGCTTTCATTTGGCTCTAGTCTCATAATATTCTGTCCAGTATTGAGCTCACAGTAAATGTTTTACATTCAACAAACCGTTATTTGTGATCTGATTGGCCCATCAATCTCCGGCCCGGGCTCCACCCGGCCTTCACCCGACCCTTCGGAAGGCAAGCTGAGGCCTCCTTCTCAATCCTCTTGAGCAGTGTAAGGCCTCAATTGATGATCCTAATCATATCTTCAGTTACTGAGATCCATCCCAAAATTGAGGCCTTCAAATAGCCTCCAGTGCCTCCTTTGGAGGCCTCCACCACCTCCGACACAGGAGACGAAGGAGTCCAGCAAGTCATCAAGACAAAGAAGCACATTTAATGTGATTCCTCATGAACAGTTGGATCCATGAGGATTCATTTTTATGGTACTCCAATCTCAAAAACGGTAGGCCTCCACAAGATTCAAGGCTCCTGGTTGGCCAATCATCATAAAACATGTTCCTACAATCAGATTATGGTACTACATGGTCAATGATTCTTGAACAGCCAGATTCATGGAGATTTTGTTTTTACACTAGAGCAAGACACAAATTGGAGGCCTTCTAACAGATTGGACACACCAAACAAGCCACACAAATATATTCCCCGTCGTTAGATTCCGGATTCTACATTCAGAATGCTCCAATGCTTCCCCATCATGACTAGATGCATGGGCATTCATTTTACAGGACCCCAATCTCTAAATAGAAGGCCTTCAACCTGACAATATTTGTGATTCAGCAAATGATGAATTCATGCATGCTGATGAAAGACACTCCAGGATTTGTCATCTAGATACTGCTAATCTTGGTAGCAGGATTGGGCCGATGGACCCACCGGAGGTATGGCCGGCAACAGAGGCCTTCGCCACCAATACCACCGGTGGTGGGAAGATGAAGGGAGATGCCGGGATTCACGCGCATGGCATTTTCACCCTATAAGGAATACATGACATAATAGAAGCACCGGCCGCCCTCCCCTCCGATGCTAATCAGACCACTTAGGTAGGTTTTCGCACTACAAAAGAACCTACCTAAGTGGTCCTGACGTAATGGTTTCGGCGGTCACTTAGGTGATCCGAACCTAACTCAGCCTCACTGGCATGTTTCACTGAGCCGAGAATTATATTGAGGCCAGGTCTCGGCGTTTTTCCGGCACATGGGTCATGGGTGAGGTCAAGTGACACTGATCTTCCAAAGTCCTGGGCGTGATGGAGCAAAAGATGGAGCAAAAGCGGAGCTTAAAAAGCTTCAGACGACAGCCGTAGTTTTATAAAGAGAGAGATGTGCTCAGATGACCATCCAAGACAGCCACAATGAAATGTGTCAATACAATGCTGTTACCCAGCTTCCGGGAGGCGATAAGCCCTGTCGCCACTCCTCAACCTCTCACCGCATACCCCCATGCCGCCCTCCCCCACAAAAAGCTGATTACTCGCCATTGGAATCCACCGGGCACCCCCTGGGATGTCTAAAGAGGAGTTCCTGGGCAAAATGAAGGCCCTCGTGGCTGCTGTTGTGGCTCTCCCCGTCGTGCAGAAGAACGTGGTCAAATACCAGATCGTACAACTGGACTGCGGTCTGCTGGAGCCATACACTGAAATCTCTGTTCTCGGGCCCAGATATCAGCGAACAGCTCGTTCGACGAACACATCAAGGGATTTGGGATGCCGGCTTCCACCCCACAGCATATTGCTCTACTCGTAGCTGAGTCTGAGGTACGACGGAGCCTCGTCGGTTTCGGATACTAACAGCCATATATTACAGACGCCAGAGCAGATGCTTGAAGTACGTATATATCATCGCGTGGATCTAACTCGATTTAAATACCGTCAAAGATCTCCAAGAATCCAGAACTTCAGTCACTCGTCGCGGCTGCCGAAGAAATGACCCCCGAAAGAGGCGCCTCCATATTCTCGGCGCATGCCGTAGAGAAGCTCAACAAACCCGGCCGCGACCATAAAGACAACCTCCGCGTCGTAGGGCTGTTCAAAGTCCCGCAGCACCTTACCCCAGCACATCATGCGGAGAAATTTGTAGCGCTCGTGGACAGCATCGTGGCGCATCCGACTATCCAGAAAAATATGCTGGGATATACGATGGCCAGTCAACCCTCTCCTCTTGGACACATGAACCTTCAATTCACACCTGTTCCAGTGGCCGCCGAACGACACTATGAATGCTAGCATACAGACTATGAGAATTCCCGCCCCCGAGCGCACCTGCATTTTGATCCTGGAAGCCGAGGTACGTTCAACGGTTCCAGCACCTACATATTGGTTAACTCCAGCACCTAGAATTGGGAGCGCGCAGTGGAGGTCAGTTATACATTTCATCGGAACTAGCGCAGCAGTATTTAATTCAGACTTCAGATCGCGAAGGACGCGGACGTAGGAAAGCTCATCGCTGATGGGCATCAGGATTTTGGCTTCCTTGCGGAGAGCTCCTCCTTCTCTGCGGATTTTGTTACGATGCTCGACAAGGAGTGAGGAGAGGCTCGGAGCGGAGGACAGGATTCAGGTTTCCTCGTCCAATTTGGTTTTTGTGTATGAATAGGTGTGTACCGATAGGCTGTGTTTTCAGGACGGAAAAACAAGCCGATGAGGGTGAGATTTGGGAGGCAGGAGGTGCAGATGAGCTTTGACCTGATCAAGAAAGATCGCACAGATAGGAAGATGTATGCCGTCTCCAATTGTTGGGTTGCACTCTGTCTTGGCTGCCAGTCAACTTTTCCCAACAGCCGTGATTCAAGAGCGGCATCCGCAAAGTCCACGATGAAGCGGTCATTTTGGTTGAACGTGTTCGTCGTCTCCATCGCCCGTCGATATAAAATACCCCACATTTCAGCACTCATCTTGTCGTGTTACTTTATAACACTGGGCTGTCAGCCGCTTTCACAAGCAAGACACCCAAACTTCTGACTAAAAACTTGCAATTGTGAACTTGGGAACCTTTTTGACTGTTTTTTTCTTTTGGTCTCCCGCCTAAAGAAAATTCGAAAGAATCACCAGTCCTTTGTTGTCAATCGCGCTTGCACTTCGTCTGCGCAGTGGGAAAATGAACACTGATGAAGTCTGCGGCTACCCGCTACGAGACCGGTGAGTAAAATTTCAGGTCATTCGAGATGGTAATCCGCAATTCCGACGGAATAGACACTGGGAAACCAAGCAGTCGATGGCGGACACCCTCTACTCGTAGGCAGAAATCACCATGGTCTCAAGCTTGTAGAGCCACGGGTTCCGAGTGTCGTCCGGAACGGATGATGAAGAACAGATGCGGGGAACGCCCGCTATTTGGTTAAATCGCAAAGTCCACTGTGAAACAAGAAATTTAAACCGTCAATCCGGGCCGCCCTAGAAAGAAAATGATTGAGTGAGTTTCGCAGGTTTCACCCTTGTGTCAACCTACATCCAAAAGAAGGTCGTCGGTACGAAGTGACATGAGGAGCTTTGGCAGTTCCTGCCCTGCTCCGCGACGAAGTCGGACCGACGTCAGTCACAGATACCGCCAAAATCTGTCTGTCCAGATTTCCACAATCAGGAACCTGGTTTCAAGACGGTTCACACGCAAAAAAAAAGTCGAAGTGGATTGGAAGTGAAAAAAAAAAACATATGGATGAGCGGCATTTCCCGTGAAGGCTGTGCTCGAAACTTTCATGTTCCATATTATATTGCTTACATTGGTCTTCTCGAGCCGACGATCAATCCAGTTGTACAGCGATTTATGCCTACACCCGCAGTCTTGCAAAATGAGGGTGGGAACAACTTAACAAGCTGTGAAAGATAAAGGTTTCGGCGAAGTCCCTCGCATCGGGCGGTTCGGCCCCTTCGGCAAAAGCTGGAAAATGAAAGTCTAGGGATCCGAATGAGCTCGAAACCCGTTAGTATTAGGAGAGCAACCACGTGAGAGGCGAAGACGGATCACTCAAAAAAAGCTAGGAGTGCTCGATGGAATTGAAGGCACGTCCAATCGGTTGAAGGCCTTGAAATAAACCACGCGCAATTGGATGGGTCAGGGCGAGCAAGCTGAGCAGCGTTCAGTACGTGCGTGAGTTTATCACCAACTAATCCGGAAATTTTGAACCTTATAACGAGAAACGGGGAAATCAGTACAATGTTGAATCTCTGAGACAAGCTTGAGGAGTGATGAGACAGTCGACATGCAGTATTCATGTATGCATACAGACGTCGCCGGAAGCAAGGAGACTTCGAGCTGAAAAGACTAGTGAGTTTGAAGATGCATTAGATGTATGTCAGCTGGATTTAATGAGCAGAGAGACACCCGAGGTTGTAGATTTTGAAAGACCGAGGGAAGCGGAGCTGTTGAGTCGGAAAAAATAACTCAATGATCGCAGAGAAGTTGAAGCAATTTGTGCTGTTCAACGGTGAATGCCAGAGGTCAAGTACATCCTTCGAATGGTTGAAATCGCAGTTTTGAGGTAGTTGAGCGAAGCAAAATCTTGAATCCACCAGAGAAGTCTAGGATGAGTTAAGATGTTGGGGACACAATAGAATCCTTTCCAGCCTAGTGTGTGCAGTAACTCCGCAGCTGACCTCCCTGCGAGAATTTGTACTGTTGCCCCTGTTTCTCAGATCTATCTGAATGTTTGCCAGCTTCATTAGGTTATATACCAGCGACCCAAACCCGCCAAATAGGCAGAAAAAAATCTGCCTCGGCCACTGAAAAATCTCAGGGGTCGGTGAAATTACACTGTATCTCCGAGTCGTTTGGGCTCTCAAACACCGGTTGTCCGTCCGATTTTCGCAAATCTAACTAGTACAATGTATTCCTGTATTGCTGGTTCGGGCCCTACCACCTTGCAGCTGAAACACCCGATTATTGGTAGAGTGATAACCTCCAGAATCTGACCTTGCGCTGAACACTGAAAAAAACTGTAGATCCGGGACACTTGAAATCCACCGTGTGATTTTCAAGGTCAATAATGTAACGCCGGAAAGGCCTCGATCACCGCTATCAGGCCATGTAGGACTCATATTTTTGCCTTCAAATACACCCGAGGAATCTATTTATTTGGTCCGACGATCGGCCCAGAGAATGTGCTTTGACCGTTTCCCAAAACAGCGATCAAGATCGCCGTCGATCATTGGTCGATCGCCATCAAAAATTAGCTGCGCCCCACCGACCCCTCGCACCTCTACATTGTGTCATGCATTCATCTCTCCCCCACTCACAGCGGTGATTGCCAAATTTCGGCACAGCCGAGGTGAAACTCGAAACGTAATACTAGGGTTAGGGTTAGCCTTATAAGGAAATAGATAAGATTAGATATACTATATAAGGTTAACCCTAACCCTAGCTTTACGTTTCGAGTTACACCTCGGCTGTGCCGAAATTTGGCAGTCGCCGGTGTGACTCCCCCGCCCTGTCCACATTCCATTCCAAAGGCCTTCCTCCCTGAGCATCCAGCCCACCCGCCCACTCGTCGCAAGTAAGACAACATCGCGCATTCCCGCTTCCGACCCACGTATCCACCCAATTCTCTTTTTTGTTCCGGTGAAGTGGTGTGACTAATAATTATCGCTTTCAGACGTGGACTGGGTTCTACCGCGGGGCATAGGTGGCGGAAACGCCATTTATGGTATCTGTGAGCTCGGCTTGGGAGGCATCTGAGGGCCCAGGGGCGAAAGTGTTGTTTCCGGCTTGTTTTGTACACTGGGATAACCCCTGGAAACCGGCGTTTGTTATTCGGACCGTGCCGTGTAATCTTACCTACCTACCTACCTACCTACCTAGTACCGACAGATCTGCGTCTGATGCCGGAAGCCCGGGCCTGCCAAACAAACCACGCAGCCAGTGCCGAAACGTGAGAACACAGTAAATTAATAGAAGTGCGAGGAAATGTTCAATTCACAATTCACGGTCAGTGGGAACCAGAAGATGCCTAGAGCATGTGTCTACATTTGGCCAGATGAGTCTACATGAGTCTACCTCAGGTAGACACAATGTTGCACACGTAAACACAGGTAGACAAACGTCGACGCTCTGTGTCTACTCCATATAGCCATCCCTAGACATACATAGATCTGGGTCTACCCATGGGTCTACGTGGGCAGACAAAACTTGTGTCTACGGGGGGCCTCAACGCAGTGAATCAGATTCGGATGCATCGGGCGTCGAGGACGAGGTGCGGCGGCTGGACAGACATCAAGCGGGCGCATCATGTTGGAGCGCCGGGAGCAGGGGTGGTGAGGACAGCGCATGGTCGGTATGCGGACGTGCATGTGAGTATGTGAGCGTCAAGAAAGGGCGGCGATGAACTGCTGCTGCTTGGTACAATACGGGCATGCGAGGGATTCGGAGAAGGATACGATGGGCGAAGTGCGGGAGGGAGGGTGAACAGCGCGAGGCTCGCGGTGCAGTCGGCCAAGTTTCGTCCAGAGCGCGACTTGCGTATCGTATATTCGATGGTGTCTCGTGGATCCAAAGCGAGGGGTGTAGCGTGCAGTTGGAGTGGTGTACGTGGGAGGACTATGGTGTCAAAGCTGAGCCGGACCCGGTGCTAGTAGAAAGGTTTCGAATGCACATCCACATGCCTATTTCAAAGCGAGCTACGGCTAAACACTAGTCAGACGAGACGACGAGGCGCGCAGAAAGCGTACCGTGTGCATCATACATCGTGTATCGACGTCGTGCCACTCGCAGTGTATCCAGACCAGCCTCCCCGGATATCCAGCCGTGCCATAACTGAGGACTGCGGATGAACGAATGCGCGGTGCTGAGGCCTAGGGCGGAGTCGTTATGCTCGAGCTAATAGCGCTGTAGCAGAAACGTCGACGACTCGTCGAAGTGAGAGCAGAGACCCATTTCTGGCTTTTGCTCTCGACGTCCATCTGCATCGGTCTGGCGAGCACGATATCCATCTAAGCAGTACTGCTGCGCCCGTCCAGCAAGATCAAGGTTCTCTCATTACTCCGCTGTACTGTATACCTTATTGTCAGACTTTGCTCGTCTCACTCTGGCGCGCTTTATTCTCTCACCAACCAATCAACCTTTCGCACTTTCTGTTCCCTAGACGAGTGCTCGTTTAATACACCCATACCAGCCTCCTCATAAAAAATAACAAAAACTGATGCTTGGATGGAGACAACCCACCCCCGGATCGAGCAGGTTTTCTGCGTGTACAGTCCATCTGCCGCGAATATGCGTAGCAGATGCACTCCACTACAGGTCTTTCTCTGATGAATCTCGTCTAGCTTCTCACCCTGGACTTTGCGGAAGCCTCAACACGTCCTTGCATCCAAGAAAGCGAGGCGCACAGGCTTCATATACGTCTACCACTCATCGAGCCTTTCTGCGGCTTATGAAAAGGTAAGCCGTGGCGTCTGCCGGATGCGGAGTCTTCATTGCCTTCTCATTTCCACAAGCGTTGCCTAGTAGACGACGGGAAACACCACATTGATAGACGCTGCCTGGCACAGCGCATCGCAGAGGATACGGCGAACAGGGGTACGTGCGACTCAGTCCGCTTGTTTACCTTCGCATTAAACCCCAACATATTGTGTTATTCATGCACGGTGCGGAATCAGTTGCTCATGATTCGGTCGCCCGCTGATCACTGACCTGATCCTTGTAGCTCATATGCAGTTCCGTCGTTATCGAAGAAGCCCCCGGCGCCTTCGGTGCTGTTGATATATCGTACGGGATTGCCGCCGCGTTAATGGTGTGTAGCAACGAAAATGACATAACAGTCACGCCGAAATTTACATTCCCCCTAGAATATAATCCCCGCGCCGGTTGTCGTCCAAATCAGCCTGGGCCAAAAACCCAACGAATCCGCCCTCGCCGCTGATGTCAAGGCAAGTGCGCGCGTATAGTATTCATCCGTGAACGGGCCAGGTTTCCGAACCCTCTCCTGCCTTTTTTCTGGTGCTAAAATGGCATTACAGCACATTCTTTCTGATGATATGTCGCCGTCTAGAACAAAACGAATTTGAAGCCTCCCTCAGGGAAATTTTCCCGGGTGGAGTTGTGTTGCTCATTGAGGGAAAGAATGGACGTCTACTCCAAAAAGGTGTTCGTTGCCATTCAGAGACTGTAGGCCTCAATACATATATCCAAAGCCTCGAGTATCTTAGATTGACAGAAGAAGTCAATCGACGGACCCAATCTGGTATGAAAGGATGCGTACTGGCGGAGGTTCAATCCACGCGGCCGTGCAATCTAGAGAATTATATTGACCATGACCATTATGTCGGAAATTTAATTTTAGCCTTATAAGAGGCTGACGTTATACGGCCTTGTAAGAAGTGATGGCCGTAACCAAGGCGCCACAAGCCAACCACACTGCACTAGGCGCACGCGCCGAAATTTCTTGTGCAGTTTGAGCGCGATTGAGGCCATCCCTCACGGGACTCTGGCATCCAGAGTACTCTACAACCGTGAGACATACCTTCTGCAGTTCCAAAACCCCAGCCGCCCCGTATTTCAATGCAAAATCTCGCAAGGCGATAAGGTGTGCCTCCCCACGTAAGCTATTATAGGAGTCCGGGCTCTTGCGGCCTTCTAAGGCGTTGCACCGCCTTATAGCCATAAATAGAAAGTTCCGATATAAGATGTAGGAATATACGCCCGACGCTCCAGTCATCCGGTCCACCAGTTTGAACTTCAAGCAGATTCGGTTGCTATTGATTTTGAAATCCACGTAGTATTTCCGTTTTGTCCATGTGAACGGAAAACTCCCACATATCTTGGATTTACTTGCACCCGCAAGGTTTCTCCGGGTTCACGGGCTTGGGGCAGGCGCACCCCGCGCGTTGTGTGATCTTCTTTCAAGCATGAACTGCGGCATTCGAATGGAGAGTGAGGACGGCGAGAACAAATGATAGTGTGAATAGAATGGACAATTGCGTGACTTCTTAATGTAGGTTCTGGGTTGGCTCGTGGTGCTCGCATGAGGGCTCGAGCTCCGTGGTAATGATATCACCCTCTTTATAAGATTACGATGTCTGTCCGAGGCTATTTAAACTCCGACGATCACTTGACCCCGACATTCTACCGAGACCGACCCTAAAGTCAACTCGGGGTTAAGAGCTTCCTTATTTATTCTGTGAGCAGCTTCATTTTATGACCAACTTCTTCCGAGTACACAGCACATTCAGTAAAGATTCAAGATCCCGAATTCATTGTTCAGCCGAAGTGGTGGGGCGCGGAGCGCCCCACCGCGCTCTTGTTCATCTTCAACTAGCTAGATCTTGCATCCGCTCCCTGATACTATTTTACCCGACGCCAATAGCGCACTTCAAAGCTCAGCACTGATATGTATCTGAACCCAATTACTTGGACGCCGATCTCCACATGTGGGTTACGGATGTCGTAATTGAGCGGGTGCACTAGTAGATCATTGCTCATTGAAATGGGAGCAAAATATTGTTGTGGAATTCCAACAATTTGGTAGTGACATTGGCCAAGCCAAGCCTCGATTTCTCCCCCCCAGATCTGACCAATACACTCTGGAGAAGCTCGCGAACCCCCTCACACACTCCGTCTCGAAGCTCTGACCTAGCCTCCTGGCTGCATAACTTCTGGGCCCCTCCAAGTGAATTCCTTCACAGATAATTAAGCAACCGTGAATTGTCAATTCCATAACGGGAACTTCTGACTGCTTCGTTCCCCCTGCCTTGAAATTCCGGGAGCAGTCAGGCGATTCCGGGTGTAGTGGAATACCATACTATCATTCAATCTAGACTGGGCGTTCAATGTTGAGCATCTCTTGATTTAATCCAGGCTAAACTTTGGCTGCTATGTCATCATAACGACCGACGCCGGCCAGAATGTATTGCCGACGCTCCAGCCACTACATGAAAGATAACTTCACTGTTCCCAAATCCCTGCGTGGAAAATCATTCCCCCATGCGTATGTCATCCACCTCGATACTGCCACCTCTGAGAAGTTTTCAGAGTTAACGAATCAAATTCAACCCCGCAACGAGGGGGCATTCTTGCCGCACTTATGGCTCAGAGTGAAGTCCAGTATTCAACTCGGTTCCTGAGGTGGGAACTTTCTGCAGACGTCATCTTAGATTAAAACTGCCGAACCCATTCTAGGCGGTGAGATTTGGCACGGAAGGTATGTATACCACGACACGGTTGAACATCCACCGTACATAGTAAACCTTGATTATACTCCGCGGGATTCGGCTGCAATAATTAATACACCGGAGTTTGATACGAGCAAGATTGTTTCTGTACGTTGCGTATGGACTAATTTTCCCCGCTCAGCCAGATCTCTGCACGGCTGCACAGCTGGAGAAGGATGTATGATGTCGGCACTCCCCCGGGCTCGGCATCCAAACAGTTTATCATTCCATGACGTCTGGTGCGACATTTAAATGAGTAGAAAACAGCCGAGAGTTCTGAGGGTGCTGATGAATGAATACCACTGACTAGAGGACATAGCTACCCACAGTTGGGACGAAGACCTCCACTCTTTTCTCCATGTGCTTGTGACTGACTGCAAAGTAGAATAAAAGGGAGCAAGATATGCCCCTCGAATTCAGAATCCCGCTTAACGGCAAACAAGGTCCTACTCAATATGAAATTCACATCCTCCTTCGTCTTGCTCGCGCTGGCCGCCGTCACCTTTGCAGACCCAACCCGTATGTTCTTGGTCTCATTCACTGAACTCTCCAAGTTGAACGGCATTTTTTCAGCGGGCCGCGGGGCATACAACCGTGAAGCTCCTGAGCTCGAGGCTCGTGGGCGTGGGGGCTACAACGCCCCTCCTAAGGCTCGAGGCCGCGGTGGCTACAACGCCCCTCCTAAGGCTCGGGGCCGCGGTGGATACAACGCCCCTCCTTAGGCTACCTAAGTCTGAACAACGTTGAATCCTCCAAGGCATCTATATTCTCACATCCCCATGGCCGCAATCTGATCCTTTGTCACAGTTAACTTGCAAGGGCGGATCCGTTCTGGTGGAACTAGTGCATATGTTCTGTCTTTATTTGAAGGATGAATGCTCGTTCCCTTGCACACCTGTTGGACTCGGGTTTCTTCTGTCTCTCCCGTATCCTACATCCGGCAGTCATCGTTTATAACAAGCCCCCGCTATCCAGGACTCCATTTCCTCGTCCGGGCCTCCACGTGACCCTGCCACTTACCATCACTCGTTTCCAATTCTATAGCAACGTACCCGAACGTAAGAAATGCTCACCTCCCATCACCGTGCCCTCCCTCGACTCTCACAACCGCGCGGTGCACTTCCTCACGTCCATGGTCACGTACCCATAGCGATGGAGACCGCTTGCTTCTGTCGGAGTTTGAAACAAAAAGATTCGAACAAAGGCAGTCAAGATCATTCTGCCATCACACAGCCGATGATCCTGCAAATCATAATGAACTCTTCAGCCCTAAGTCAAATGCACAGGTGTTATCGGAAAAATCTAAATAGCAACCCCCCTGAGTGGCAACAGCCCGGGTTGTTGGATCGGCTCTGTGCACCTTTTGTTAGCCACCAGGGCTTCTGTCTTTACTGTCTTTATTCTACGCCTAGATGATGTGGTACCTTGATGATTCAGAGCTCTCATAACTAGTGAGTCCGGCCGTATGAAATTTTCAATTGATACATCTGCAGTTGTCCACTCTCTAGCTACGGAGAACTAGTATTATATTGGAGGTGTTGAGACCGTACACCTTTATTGTTGTTAGCAGATTGAACGAATTTGAGTGAGAGACAGAGGTCAAATATTATATGAGTCAACTATACTAATATCGAGTCAGGTAATTACTCCGGATCAACTGCGTAGCTGCGATTCAACTACGCATCAGCTGCGAACAGCTGCGTGAGTCAGGCAGCCATATTTGGCTTGCTATTCTCACACTCCCCCCCAAGCCGAAATCAGTCCCAACGCTGCGATCAACGGTTTGAATTTGAACGCGGCGAGGGCCTTGGTCAAAACATCGGCTATCATCTCAGATGTTGGACAGTAAGTCACTTCCAGGGTTCCATCTTGAATCTTGGAACGGATGAAGTGATATCTGATGTCAATATGCTTTGTACAAGCATGATACTGTCCAAGTTCTGCGTGCGCGAGTGCTATCGCAGACTGATTATCATTGTAGATAATCAAGGGGAATTTGATCGGACCGAATAATTCGGCTATGAACGCGCGGAACCAGATAGCCTCCTTCGAAGCGAAGGTTAGGACTATGTATTCTGCCTCTGTTGTAGAAAGCGAAATAATCTCCTGCTGCTTTGAAGCCCAAGAGACAGCGGCTCCGTTCATGATGAACACATAGCCTGATACAGCTTTGCGATTTTCTATCGACATGCCATCGGCATCGGCAAAGATTTGCAAGCCGAGTGTCGCATCTGATGCACCATAGGTCAGTGCATGTGTTCGTGTTCCCTTCAGGTACTGAAGTACACGTTTAGCTGCGTTCCAATGAGCCTGTTCCGGATTATCAACAAATCTCGACAGAACACAGACAGTGAAGGCCAAATCTGGTCTGGTTGCAGTCGCCAACCATACTAGCCCGCCAATCAACTCACGGTATGGAACGTTTCGCATTTCCAGAATCTCGGATCCCTCTTTGGGGCACTGCTCGCGTGAGAGTTGAGCCGTGGGATCAAGAGGGACGGAAACTGCCTTGCAGTTCTCCATGTGGAATTTGCGGAGTAGCGAATCAATGTAAGTCTTCTGTGACAATGCCAAGGTTCGCTTCTTCCGGTCTCGTTTAACTTCCATGCCCAGTAGCCAGTCAATGTCTCCTAGCGTGGTGATTTTAAACATCTGGGCTATTTCCTCTTGTATCTCCTTCATCAACGCAAGCGAGTTACCCGTGATTGTGCTATCATCAATGTGGATAGCCATGATTGCAAACTTTTCGCCTCTGACGACTTGATATACTGCGTGATCCGAGGCCAGAGCACTGTGGGGAGGATTCACAGTCAGGTTGAGCGTGTCAATTGCATCGGTTTGAGTGTATAAAATCAATCAACCTGAGTGGGGTTACTCACTCACTCCGATTGAGAATATACACTCGAGCTGACTGTGTTTTGGCAGAAATTACCCTCGGTCTGAGTGTAGGATACATTCAGATGGATAGCTTTCAGTCATTTCCGTTGATTGAATTTTTCAGTTCGTTTGAGTGTTCAAAAAAGGATTTATTTACCACGATTACATACAATACAGGATACATATATATCATTACTCCCCAACGGCGCCCGAATACTATCCAAGAAGCAGCCTTGGCTTACAAACATGTGCTGGGGAGGTGGTTCGGGAATGCGATCAACTGGTGGAGACCGAGGAGAACGTTGTCGAATCGGAGTTTCCGCGGAGGGGGGGCCGAGTTTGAAGGCACGACGAAGGCGATGAGAATTCAGGCAGATTTGAGCTGATCAGTAATGTTGTCGCGAATGGTAACATTAAGATGTACCTGTGTTGTAGAATTGGGCGGCGCTCTTGCTATGATGTTCCACTTCGGGGACGCGCAACGCCGGCGGTCTGCGAACATATATTGCGGGGGAGCATCTGGCTTCCGTGGGGATCAGCTGCTGAGCAACAGAGAGAGAGAGAAGGGAGTAATTTAGGCACACCGAGAAACGACCACCGTTACGAGGGGTGTTCGCCTTCAGCGTCGCGGCGCGGCCCGGGTGTGAATCACGGCAGAGGGGGCGGGAATGTTGCCTGTCCACGTGGATCTCGAGGGCGACTCGCGCTGAACGAGAGAGTAAGTGAAGGCATGAAAGTACGACAGAAAAGTGATCCACACGTAATCACGTAGTGCATAGTAACTCCCAGTGGTCGACGGCGCTTCCGAGGCGCGAACACGAGGACCTGCGGGGGGTGTTAGCGAGCACGGAACACACATGTGACACCATGCCAGTGCGGGAGAATATTCACGCCAACTACGGGGCGCCGAAGCATGAGCACGCGGGTTTCAAAAGAACTGCAGAGCACGCACCTTGTACCAAATATGCGACACGTCCTTCTGCACGAGTGCCTTCGCCATCAAACACGACAGGGGACAAGGAGACTTAAAAGGGGGATGATATAGTCAAGAAGAACAGGGGATAATATCAGGACATGCCTTGGGTTTTTCTACCGGACGGATGGTGTCTAAGGTTGGTCTCGTGTTCGCGCCCTTGATGCATGGCCAAGGCGAGGAACGCAGCGAGGCAACGGGATAGGAAGATGATCCTCTGCAGAGTTGTCAGCGAGGGGAACGGCGGCCGGGAGGCGATTTACACTACGCACCTTGTGCCTGCCGAATTGCTCTCACGTCACAGCAATGTTCTACGAGTCGGAAAAGGATCTCCACGTAGGCGAGGGTGCCTAGAAAGATTTGTATAAGGGATTAGATCCAACAGATATCCAAACAAAAGCCGCCCAGAAACCTTTATAGTAGACCTGCTCGCCGATGTCCTAGGTTTGAGTCGTGTAGCGGCAGGCGGGGCAAAAAAAAGGTCTGAGCAGGGAAGATTCATCACTCACAGAAGTTCTGGTAGCATCCGGTGGATATTTGGAACAAGAGAAGAAATATTCGCGGCCTTGTTGCTGGGAGGTCGAAAAATCGCGTATTACCGCGTTGGTGGATGGATTTCGGCCGTAGTTGAGGTAGAAGAGGTCCGGGGTGGTGCGCGACGTGGGTATCTTATATTTGAGTCATTTCTGGGCTGGACACAGCGTGATATTCGAGTGGGGAGAGCGCGACGATGGAGGCAGGAGGAGAGGGACAGCGGGCACGTGATACAATACAAGAACAAACAACAGCCGCGACGAACACATTTAGAGCCCCGCACGCGTGCAACAAGGCATCGATGGCCGCCATAGTCTTTCGAATATTTCCTGCTTGGGTTTCGTGATATAATCAAAGCAGGATTTACAATGAGTATGGAGTAAGTAATGGTGACTATCAGTCCGACTCGGGCTCCAATCCAACGGCCGCAACTTGGATCTTCGTCTGGGAGCGCGTGCTGCGCCCTGTGGGAGGCGCAGCTGGAAGCGCCTTGGATTTCACGTCGCTGGCCATCTTCTGCGTCAATGAACAAAATTCAGCATGCAATGGGTGCACATAATTCTTGATTTACTTTGCCTCCCGACTTCTTATCCTTGGGCGGTGGTTTCCTGGATTTTAGATTCGGCTGACACAGTCCTGTAAGCTTCAATGCAATAAGTATGTGTTGTCCCTACCTCGGGGAAGTCATCGAGGGAGAGGGTGATTTCTTTCTTATGTTTCGGCTTCGGCTTCGGCTTCGGCTTCGGCTTCGACTTCGGTTTGGACTTTGCGCTGGTGGCATTATGTACGGTATGGGACGTGCTTTGGTTGATCGCGGGGGAGATCTGGGTGAAGGGCCCATTAGCGAAGGACTCTCAGTTGAGTGGAGAAAATAAACCGCAAGATGTGATTTTCGGTGGCGCGGAGGTTGAGAAAAAAAAGGATTTTCGAGTCCTCTCATCGCTCGAATGTTGGCGCGGTGCAGGTCCTCGATTACTGGGTCGTCGTCGTCTGGCTGCATGAGCTCCCCGAACACATTGCTTGCATTGCGCTCGCTGGTAGCGTCCTCATAACTCAGACCCTTGTCCTCGGAAATTAGCAAGGTGACGACAAATGGCGTTAGAATAAAGGAGACAAAGTCCTTGATGCATATGAGTGCCGAGTCCTCGTCGTATTTGTCGAACACATCAGGATTTTCTTTGACGATTGTCACCAGAGTTTCGTAGAGTTTGTCACCTGGATCGTCCTCTTTCAACGCAAGCATTCGAATAATTGTAGAGTTAATTAGGAGCTCGCCCTTGGGCCCGTAGCTTGACGGAAAAGAATTATGGTGGTGGGTGCGAACGACGGAGGATGACTTACTACCCACAGCGGCGCCCGTCCAACGCATCGGCAAACAGTAGTTTAGACTTGGATTTGGAGAACGCGAAAATATTGCAGCCAATGTTCTGCAAAAAGGATTCCCAGATCGCTGAATTGTCCAAGACTATCGGGTCCTCAATCATTTGCAGGATCTGCGTGTCCAAGGCAAGGATTCGTGCATGCAGAGCAGTATAGTCAATTGTTGTGGGCCAGGCATGCTCCTCGCCGTCCTTGAGGAAGCTCTCGCGCTTGTTTGCCTTGCCGATCGCGTCACATATCTGAAGATCGATCCAAGCGACACCAGTGCCAGCAGCCCCAGCTTTATGAACGAGATCTTGACGCTTGTTAAACAAAGATAGGAGTGTAGGGTCTGGATTCTCCGGCAGAGCCTCCTCGCACAGGACCGTTGGACAGTCAGGAGGGAGGTCCGACCACACGAGAGGGCGCAGAACGGTGGGCCGAGGTTTATCCTTTGGAGCAGGCTTCGGTTTAGCGAGGGGAGAGTCGAAAAAGGAGTGCTGAGTCAAGTCCACTTGGTGGCGCGCTTTGACCTGAAGAGCTGTCAAGAAGTATTTTTCTGAGCTTCTGTTCGTATTTACCTTTTTCGCTGGAGGCCCTTCCGTAAGCTCGTCTGTATTCTGGCGCTTCTTAGAGCTCAATTTAGCCTAACACGCTGTTAGACATATAGTCATACCTTCTTTTTCGACTTTGGTACCTCGATCTCGTCAGTGTCGTCCTCGGAATCGGGAATATGAACGGTTTTGGCGCTGAATTTGTTGCTATTAATGTCGTAATCTTTGTCGCCGTCTTGCCTGCCGTCCTCGCTCTCATCTGCTGACTCGGGGGTGCCGCCTTCAGCTAGGCGTTCGAGCTTGAGGTCTTTCCGGCGGCGTGTCTGCAGATTCAAGAGATACGTAGAGATGATGTCGTGGACGGGCCAGAAGCCCTCAAATTTGGCGAAGAACGGCGCCGCCTGGGCGATCTGAAGAGAATTGGATTCATGAAACAGCCCAGAGATCATTCACGCACCAAACTAATTGTCTTAGCCAGTCGGGTCTTGTCCTGCTTGGACACTGTTTTCTGCACTGATAAGTACTCGTGAACGTTATCCTTCACAATCCGCTGGTAATGAGGATGAATGCGAGATTTCGGTAACGCAGCGCAGTACGTGCCGACAGCCGCAAGTAACGTTCTTGGTCGTCATTGAGACCCATCTCCTCTTGAAGATTATATCCAGTACTGCGTCCGACCTGGCCCTTTGGTCGTGGAATCAAATTCTTGGGCTTGCTCGCAGCGGCAGCGCGTGCGGCGTCGCGTTGCAGAGTCGCTGATCCACGCGTGAGCACCGGGAAGTTGTGGTTCAAAGACATCAGCACACCGATGTTAGCGCTCTGTTTGCGTATAGTATCCTCGAGAGCGTGAAGCTGTTCAGCAGCGGTGATGCGGGCTTTCGTTCGCGGCATGATGGAGGCGAGAAGGTAAGAGACGACACGATCACGTGCCTATAAATCACCTTGATTGCTCTACCTGCAATGTCCTCGTTTCTGCATTCTCTGTGGAACACCGTTTAAAGAGAGATATTAAGTGCATATATCCATCTTACACTGCGATCCATGTACTCTGGAATATCAGAAACCTTCTGCAAGATTATTTTACAAGCAAATATCGATATTGTTCATCCTGGAACTCCACACCTTCCTCGTCAGGAACAAATTCTGGATGTATCAGACCACCAGTCCGGTCAATTATAGTCCATACACCCCGACTCTCTGCCCGACCTACAACTGCAACCACGGATTGAAGGTCCGTCACAATTGATGTTCCCATCCCGCGGTATGTTGTAATTTCTAGAGAGGCGTCTCGGCCATGGGTATTTTTGCAGGGAGTGATAACTGCGAGCAGACGCTTCTTTCCGGATATAGGACTCAGGAGTTTGTCCTTGGGTAGCATACATACCAGAATTCGCTCAAGCCGGCCGTAAGATATCTGGGAGACCCATGCATCTGCAACAGTACGTCTGGTTTGTATTTCATACTTTACCCCGATTAATCTCGGCTGCAGCGGGATGGAGATAAACAACGCACGCGAATGAATGACATATTTCTCTCGGCAACAGACCCATCTCCGCACGCAGACACACTCCGGATTGAATCCCCATCCAGAATGCGAACTTTCCCGAAGCTGGGCATAATCTGCGGGATGAATGGGACAAGATCCTTTTGACGTTTGGCGAGAAGCGCTGAGAAATAGATCATGACTTGCTTCCGAACATGCTGATCAGGAGTGTAGTTCTTTTTGTATGGGAGTCGCAAAATGGCCTGGGGGTCTGCCGATAGGAGGAAACGATGTTAGTGTTAGACGAGCACTAGAACCATCGTGAAGGGCGTACACTCTTCATATGCATACTCCGAGGCCGATAGTTCACTTTTTGACTTTTTGACACTTGATAATTCATCTTCCAGATCGTATCTTGCTCCAAGTTGCTCCAGATACGCCCTGTGAAGTATATTATTGTTAAGATTCGCCCAAGGGAAGCGCTTTGAGCGCAGTCCAGCCTGTAAAAATCCGCAATAACGCTCCATCCAAAACGTCCAAGTAGTCCAGCAAGGGCCACAGAATAAAATGTCATCGGGAACGTGCAAAAGGCCATGAATGGTGAGGGTACACGCGCAAAGACGATCCTCTGCATACTGATAGTAATATCTGTACAGAACAGATGAGCACTTACTTAAGAACAGAAAGCAGGCACACCTTTCGTATGTTTTGACCCAGTCAATAATCTTCTCCCTAAGGTCGCGGATCTCAGCGTGAGTGATGGTGAAGCGTAGGCAATACTTGATGATGTCTGAGAGCTGACATGCATGGGTGTAATATTTTGCATCGGAGAACCGACCCTTGAGAAGAACTGGGGCGAGATAAACGAACCAGAAACACCACGCTTCCGCGGTGTAATAGGCGGGATTATCCCCCAGAACGCGAACGAAGTCGGATGGAAGATGCTGGACTGCGTCAGCAGTCTCCTGCCAGATGATACTCCAGATCGCTTCGAGAATCTCGTAATTCTCGGTCCCGGTGTTGAGGTCTTTGTACTTGCCGCTCCAGAACTTGATTAGATTCTGAACAATATTCTCGAAAATCAGGTGCATTGCCTCCCACGGCGCCGACTTTCCGTAGTGAAGGGAGCCAACACGTCGAAGTGCCGGCAGACCCTTAATCCCGTAGAACTTCATCTGCTCTTCCTTGTCTGTCGCCGTGATACAGCCAGCTAGCTTCTGCATCACATCCGCGAGGTGCTCTGGCGATCGCAATGGGAGCTTCTCAGGGTCCCAAGACCGTCCATCCGGCCAAGTTAGCGGCACATAGTAAATCTTCTCGCCGCCCGTGACGTTGCGCGTGCCTTTGATTTGGCAAGATCTGCACGGACAAACCCCGTTGTGTCCTTTGATGTTCAGGGATTTCTCTATCGCGATGATGTCGCCCATCTCGAAGATGTTATAGCCACGAAGCATGAAGAACTCCCGTATCGCGGCGTTGAACGTCCAGACTCCGACAGCCAAGCGCGCACATTCGTCGTCATATGGTACCATGAAGCTGCGAATATCCTTGGGAGAGTGAGGGCCCGGGATGCCGCCGAGACTGATCAGGCTATCGAGGTGTGTACGCACTTCGGGCTTGATGCAGTAATTTTTCACAAGGATGGGTGTCGCGGAGGGTCCACCGCGGTTCCGCTTGAACAGCAGGTACGAGTCCGTTGCAACGCCAAGGCAGATATCATACTTTCCGGAAAAATACTTGTGTGGGAGTGTTTCGCCGTCAACAACCACATATTGGTTGCAGAGCGTGCGGTAATGCTCGCCGTCGAAGACGTCGGAAATGGTCCCTGGGATGTGCACATAATTGTGTCTGTAGAGCAGACGGTCGATCATCTTTGGATTCAGAAAGAACCCTTGAAGGCGGGGAATGAGGGGAAGGTAACAAAACATTCGGCGCGGCTTCCCGCTCCGGG
Organism: Mycena vulgaris; assembly: GCA_029204335.1. NCBI lineage: Eukaryota > Fungi > Basidiomycota > Agaricomycetes > Agaricales > Mycenaceae > Mycena > Mycena vulgaris. The sequence continues at coordinate 133,357 of JARGYA010000156.1, forward strand.
ATAGACGCGGTTCCTCGCAATAGGGACATGCTGGGAGGTCGGAAAATACCCCTGTGTAGGCGGCACAGGAGTTGGCACAGCAGTGGTACCAAACAGGTTCGATGCACGAAAGGATTGCGACTCGATGCAGCATGACCCACTCAGTGCTGAGGTCCATCTTGTGGTCGAAAGCATAGACGAGTTGGTTATATGCTGCACGCGGCATCTTCGCTACCATCTTGAGCTTGAACGCACGGATGTTGTCTCGATCTTGCTCGGTCAAAATAGTGTTTCCTAGGCGGTGACATGTATATGAGTGGGGAATATGGAGAATAACTGGTAGATACTTACGGGCATCCCAAAGCGCTGTCTCCTCATCGGGACCTGTCATTTCATCCAGTCTCTCGATCATCTCATCAAGCGAAATTGGCCTATCCAAATCCTGAAACTCGTCAAACCCACTCCATGGATCCAGCTCAACCGTATTAGGGACCGGGCCAGATCCTGAAGACACTTCGGACACGGTGTCGAACGGCGATGAATCGATATCCATTGCATCTGGGGCGTCCTTCGAGCACGAGCACCGATCATCAGAGTCGGGAAGATTTTGGATCTCAATATCGGGAGACAGGGAGGAGGAATACAACTCAGGAAATTTCTCAAATGGCGAAGGAGAGCGGGAAAGGGATGAATTCATCTCAGTGTCCGCGCTGATGATTGGTGAAAGAGGAATGGGTGATACAGATGGGCGGATAGAGGCACGGGGAACTTTAGAGTAATGGTCGCGACGTGTTCGAGCGCTTCTGAGTTTGCCACAGGTGGGCTTGCAATGACAGTACTTCAGGTCATCCGACTCGGGCATCGGAGCGACGCAGGTATTGCGGCGGTATTAGGCGATGGGGAATGAGACTGGCGGCAGAATCGGGGAGAGCTCTGATCGGTGAAGATCTGAAAGTGCTTTGAATTGAATGTATTCGAGGTACGCGGCGTCGACAATGAGGTGCATGCAGGAGATGAAGGCAAGCGGAAGCAAATTGTGACCGAGATTGATCGCCGGCAGCTCTGAGGCCAAATATTGCCAAATATGGGCTCTGTTGATGGCCCACGGCTCGATTTGAGGTGAAGGACCAGGAGGCGGAGGGCGGAAAATGTTCTCCAGAGTATCTCAATTTGATTGTATTTCTTATAACTGTATTCCGTACAATCGGTCTGAGTGAGTCCAAATACACTCATGTCCGGCTCACTCGGCCCGATTGATAGAATTCCGATCTGAGTGATTTGTCAGTCAAGCTGACTGTAAGTTCTATCCACAGTGAGAGGGTATATCCCCAACTTCGCGAGATCACCAGTCAATTTCTCATACCATTTGCGACTGGATTGTTTCAGTCCGTAAATGGTCTTGTGCAATTTGATCACTTCATTTGGGTTCCCATTTTCGTACTGTGGGGCTTGTTCCATGAATATTTCCTCGTCTTCAGAGAAAACACCATTTAGGAATGCTGCCGAGTAGTCGAACACTTGTATCTCCCAATCATGCCGAGCGGCAATGGACAATATTGTGCGCAAGGATGACAACTTGACAGTAGGAGAAAAGGTTTCAAAATAATCTACTCCTTGGACCTGGGTGAACCCTTTTGCAACCAGACGAGCTTTGTATTTATCTATCTCGCCGTCTGCTTTGCGCTTGATTCGGAACGCCCATTTTGATCCCACAACATTTCGGCCCGATGGCCTGGGAACAAGTTTGTCACCAAAAGTGCCCGTGCTCCGCATCGTCTCCATCTCGACATCCATGGCCCGTTTGAATAACGGCCAATCGTCTCGCTTCATGGCTTCCTCTAGACTGGGCTCATCCGACTGGTCTCCAATACCTGTGAATGCGAAGTCCTGGCCGACAATCTGATCCTCATCTTGATCTCTGGTGCTCTGCGCAAGTTGGCCGGCTCGACGTGTCCTTCCGCCTCCAAGAATGTTTCGCACATCTATTTTGCTCGAACCATCTCGTGGCGCGATCTCGCTCGGATCAGGACCTTGGGATGGATTTACAGGAGTCCGGGGTGGAGTAGTGAGCGGAGAGTCGGGTAGTTGCGTCGAAATTGGGTCTGCAACAGCAGGTGCGTGCTGAATGGCTTCTGGAGCATTTTCAACCCTAGCTTCTTTATTCTCCCCCTCATTCAGCACTTTATGCAGTGCTCCGCTCCGTTTAACCTCGGGAAATTTGACGCTGCGCTCCACGCGAATCGATCGGTTATCAGGGTAGTAAATCCTGTGTCCGTCGATGGTATCCATATCTTGGCCCATCCAACGGCCTTCGCGTGCACGTCCCTTCAATTTTTCAGTGCTCGTGTGTACCCACACCTTGCATCCCCATTCGTGGATGTGCCGCAAGTCGGGTTTATCGTTGTAAAACACTTCATATGGTGTTTTCCCACCAAGAGCTTTCGTCGAGGTGCGGTTCTTGAGCCAGACTGCATGCTTCAATGCTTCTCCCCATAGATTTCCGGGTAAATCGGCCGCATGTAGCATCGCTCGGACCTTCTCAAGAAGTGTTCGATTCAATCTTTCGGCTACACCGTTGTGTTCAGGCGTATCGTGAACGGTTAAGCGCCGTTGTATTCCATTGGCTGCGAGGTAATCATCAAAGTCTTTCCTTTTGTATTCCCCGCCATTGTCCGAATGCAACATTTTAATTTTAAGCCCGGATTCCCGCTCCCAACGCGCAATAAGTGCCTTGAACGCGTCAAATGTGCCGCTTTTAGCGTGCATCAACACAACGACTGTGTAACGCGATGTCTCGTCTGTGAACGAGACATAATACTTCTTGTGCTGGGGTGTTTCTACAGATGCGGGTCCCCATACATCGGTATGTATTTCGTCGCCTATTGCGCCCTTAGCCTCGCGTTCAGCAGGCTTGGAAATCGCCTTTCGAGTCATTCTGCCGTGCAGGCATGACACACAGTCCTTCTCTGAAATGGGTGCAGTTTCATCGATTTCAATTCCTTCGACAAACTCGTTCTTCACGAGTTTTCTTGCAGCTTCGACGGGGAGGTGACCCAGAAGCCTATGTAGCTCATCTGGCGTCACTATCAAAGGACCCTCGTCTGCCGAATATGCTCGGGGCGGTGGCGGCGGAGCTTCCACGCAATATACACCGTGCACAAAAGGTACTGTCCCGATGCGCCGGTTTTTCACATCAAAAAATTCTGCATTCCGTGCTTCTGAAATGTAGACTATAGCCTGCCTTTGTGATCCGTCCAACCGAGAGCAGAGTCACCCCCATACTCGGGGCATAAAGTACGTCCTTCACAAGAACTCTCGTATACTGATTCTTGCCATTAGGTACTTTTACATACATATCACCCTTCCCGCTCGCTTCAAACCGTTTATTATCAGCGGCGAGGATTCCTCGAGACGCAATGTTCTGAAAATTCATCAGTCTATGTCGAGAGGGTGTCAGATGTTGAGTCGCACCGGAGTCGTAGATTTCAAGCTCACAATCACCTGTCTTAGTTGTTGTGGCCGCTGCAGCGACGAGCTTTATTCTCTCTGAGGTGAGTGACACCTTTTCTGTCACTTCTTCCTCGGTCTGAATCTCCTCCGGATCGTTTCCATCAGATTCGTCGTCACTATCTGACACATCCTGGAGGGGCGGCATATTCGCGTAGCTATCGTCCTCGAACCAATCATTTTCCGGCTCCTCTTCATCAAGTTCATCAAACTCGATGTTGTATCGTTCCTCAACAACGTGCCAGGCAGCGTCGAACTCCCTCTGCACTTGTGCTGAGTTGGCCTGGGGCTTCGGCTTGCGGTGAGGACCTTGTCCCTCTTTTCCGCCGCCCTTGGCCCAACAATCTCGGGCCCAGTGACCTTTCTTCTTGCAGTTGTTGCATCGAGAGTCACTTTTATTTCTCGACTTATTACCGCCGTTCCCGTAGAACGCGGCATCTGACGTGCTACCACTGTCAGTCCTCTCTTTCTTAGCCGTTTTCCGATCAGCCTCATCACCGATGCCTTGCAGCACCGTTTCAGGCTCGAGAGATTTGCCGAGTAGCGCCGACGCCCCTGTCAACGCTGACAGGTACGTCTCCCAACTCTCAGGAAGAGAGCCGAGGACTATGGCAACAAACTCCTTGTCACCCGGGTCGGCACCCATAGCGATTAGGTCTTCCCTAATCCGCTCAAGCTTCGTGAGGTGAGCCTTCACGTCGCTCCCGTCTGCACAGCGCTCATCTTGGAGCTTGCGTCGCAGATCGACTGTGACCATCTGGGATTTGTTCTCAAAGTGAGTCTTCACTTTGTCCCATATGTCTTTCGCGGTTTTCTCCCCCTTGACTTTCAAGAAGAGGGAGTCTGGGATCACAGTCGCCAGGCCTTGCTTAATGATGGCCTGTTCTGATCTCCAGAACCGCCGCCGCGTTAAATACACGTCGTTCGCCTTCGTCTCATCCGCAGTGGGGTTACGCGGGTCCACGATGATTGGCGCGACGGGCTCTGCCATGGTAATGGCGTCATCAAAATGGTCGCTAAGACCAGCCGCGTCCGTCGCAAACCTGAAGCGGTCGCGGAAGAAAACCCAGTTCGTGCCGTCGGACTTGCACGCGGGCAGCTTGGCGAAGTACTCGCCGAGCTTGGCAGTGGATGAGAGGGTGTTGGTGGAAGTAGACATCGTGGAGCAAAGTAAGAGGTGAGCAGTATTCGTTCGTGGTTATTTATGCGCGGCCGGGGCCCATAACCTGTTAGCAGATTGAACGAATTTGAGTGAGAGACAGAGGTCAAATATTATATGAGTCAACTATACTAATATCGAGTCAGGTAATTACTCCGGATCAACTGCGTAGCTGCGATTCAACTACGCATCAGCTGCGAACAGCTGCGTGAGTCAGGCAGCCATATTCGGCTTGCTATTCTCACAATTGTGTGATAGTAAACTAGCACCAATTCCATCGTAGGTTTACCCTCACTGCGTTCAGAGCCCGCCTATACTTAGACTGAGTCTAGGTGACCACAGACCTACACAGATTGTTGTGGCTAGGTGACCTAGACATAGTATTTGTAGCTAGGGGTAGGTCTGTGTAGGTCTGCATAGGTCTGGGCAGGTGTTTCTAGGTGGATGTAGGTGAGTGTAGGTCTTCATAGTCGACTACGCAGACCCAATACAGTGTGTCCCTGCATCATTGCATCATTGAGGCAAGGCTTCGAAAGTTTAAGTCAGATCTTCACTGAATTTGATCCCCACTGTCGGCGGTGCGCGGTTCTTGAACCCGGCAAGAACCCGGTCATCGTAGTGTATGCTCTGAGATGCTGGAGGTCTGCGGAGCAGTGTGTATGTAAGTCTAGATGACACTAGATGACCTACACGTACCTGCTAAGGCTGCCATCACCTACACTGATCTACGCTGATCTACACAGCGTCAGCGTAGGTGACCTAATCACAGCTATAAAACGGCTACAATCACCTACATGCTAGTGTCGATTGCGTACTGCGAGTGGTCCGTGGTAAGCCGCTTACACTGCGGTCGGTTACCGTTTTCGTGTCGTTTGAAATCCGGAGGTAGATGTTTCCTTGCGCGATGCCCGACCCTGGCTGGCTCCATAATTCCTTACATACTATGCGCTATTGATGGGTCAGTCCTGTCCCTGGTAATATGATTGATTTGGCTCTAGCCTCATTGACGTAGGCGCTGTCCCCCGCCATCATGTTTACAAGGATCTCGACTTGCTTTTAGAAATGCTGCAAACGATGGGGGACTTATATTCAGGCTCTTTTAAAACCAGGTGCTGCCGTCCTACTGACTATCGTGCCTCCCTCGTTTGACCCGAGAACAGTATTCTATAGCTGTCCATCCGCTTCCGATATTCCTGATTTTTGTCCCAGCCTGCAGCCCCGCTTCCGTATGTCGACTCTTATGCCACACGCCCGCGTGACACGTCTGAATACACGTGATCGCGTCGCTACCTTTACTAGCAGTTTTCAAAAAGTTCGGTTGACACTGTTTTCAGGAGCTTCCACCCGCCACTCCAAAATCAGTGCTTTCCCGGTGGATTTTTTTTGCTGATCTTGTAGCTACGACCCTGGAGCCCGTACCCCGAAAAGTACAGCCAGTGCCCCCCAGTTTTGAGAGAGATACACGTCAATCCCGGGTGAAAGGTGGAAAACTGTGTTTTTGCTCACCTTTGATAGCGTCCTGTCGTCCCATTCTCATTTTGGACTTAACCAGTTCACAGATATGGACGAAGACACATTCCCTCCAGCATCATCTTTTTCCTGGATTTTATACTTACGAACTACGGTCGCAGGACGGAGAAGACGGGGAGGAATAGCGCGATTTAACTGTGGGCGGGGTTTCAATTTTGTTTTTTCGTGACGTCGGCGCGCCCCCGCCCCCCAAACTCGTCGGTTCAGAGGTGGGCGGGGTTAAATTTTTTGCTCTGTCTGACGTCAGCCCGCCCCGCCCCCGCCGCCCCGCCAAATGAAAGTTCCCGCCCTTCCCATGTAAAAGGTGAGGCACCTCCCATTGTGCCCTCGACTAGGGCTGCCGCCCGTGACCGTGGCCACGGTTCGACGGCACCCGTGGCACGGGTGCCGTGTCCGTTCCGTGGGCCATTTTTACCAGAGTTCAACGGTACGGGTACGGCACGGGTTTGCACCTTGACGGCCCGTTAAAAGACGGCCGTCACGGCCGTGGAACGGCTTGTTTTTTCCCGTCATTGGGAAGGCATAATTTCGAACGGAGTGTGTCTCAAGTGTCCCCGACACACATTCCACATGCCTTCTGTGTGTTCTGACACTTCTTGCCTCCAAACTTGCAAAAGTTGCGGCAATACCGGCAATTGCCGAAAGTGATGGCGGACTTTCAAGTTCGTTTCACCGTCAACTTTCTTTATGCGCTCACTGATTCCTCCAATATTATTCATTTGACGGGGATCCAGTCAACATTATAGGCTCTCGGCACTATTCCTGGAATATTTGAGGGTACATGTGCTTCTCTGAGCGCTAAGATATGGTTATAATTCCACCAACTTCTGAGATCGACGTCTGACAGCTCACCAAGGTTATCATATAGCGCGTAGGAGCCGAGGGATCGAATTCAGATGAAGGAACAAACATGAAAAGTTTCGAACATACCCGTGTACCCGTTACGGCCGTGCCGTTGACCGTGCCGTCCCGTCAAGGATTTTTTCAGCCACTTGACGGGCCGTTTCGAGACGGCCCGTGCCGTCGAAAAGCCGTGGATTCGACGGCCGTGCCCGTCACGGGCACGGGCGGCAGCCCTACCCTCGACGACCGACGTGACGCGTCTGTTTGCGCGTGCGTGCCACTTGCAGCGTGGCGGCCGGATCACGTCGATCACTGCTCCTCTCCTCTCCACCACGACTACGCCCAGCTCTCTATTAGTGTGCCACCGCGCGCATCGCTCAAGCTATAGTCCGCCATTCGCTCAGCTTTTCCCCCCTCACGCCTCACGCCCGTGCCGCCCGTGCCGCCCAGTCGCAAATCGCCCCAACGACATCCGACATCCGTCCTCAAATTGGCCGCCCGTCCCGCCCGCGGGTTCTCCCACCATCACACAGCGATGGTCCGCGCTCCCCTGCGCACAAGACCCATAACTATGACGCCCGCGCCAACACTGCCTTCGTCTCCGCGTGTGCGTTCCCACTCCGCAGCAACGCTAATCCTCGTTCCAGTTTAGTCGCGCGCCCCGCTTTGAACCCGTCCCCAACGCGTCTACGTCACGGTCGTCCGCAGCCCACGACCCAGCACCCTTCCCGCGCGTATCTTCGTCACGGTCCGGAAAGCAATCTTGATGGTGCGTGTGAAGCCATCCGAGGCAACGACTTCAGCACGTACGTGCGTACCTGTTATTCCTGTTACGTCAGATGTTTACCCAGGGGACTTCAGACAAATCGTAATCATCACATGGCAGTGCAGATACTGACGGTGTCGTTCCGGAGCAGCGCAGACCTCAAATTTGCTGCTCCACTTGCTTCAGAAGGCTGCGTCGCGATTTCCCTGCGATTTCCTCACTTCCTAACTTGACGCGTTTGCTTTCCCCGTCCCCCGCGCCAACTCTGCAAAACCTCTCGCTCACGGGAAGAGCTTGTGCTTTTGGTACTAGGGTCTTTACATGGTACGTGTCTATTCCTGTCCACAGATGCTCCCTTCTCCGCGATGACCCCGCACGCGCGAGGATCTCTATCGCTCTCAAAAGCAGAGCCTCCCGCGTGTGCACCGCGGCAGCCAACGAGTAACCGCAGCGTTCCAATCGCAAGGCTTGGCTCTCAGATGCGCTCACGGCGACGGCGGCGCGCAGAACAATAAGACAAACGCCTTTCATATCCGTGCAGAATGCTCTCACCTCCTCTTTCCAGACCCTTGGAGCTTGCGCGCGAAGTCTGTATCGCGCGCAGACATCACAACCCAGACGTTCCCCGGGATTTCTAACGGATTCCCGGGAAGAATCAAGCAAGGGGCCCCTCCCAGTGTTACTGCGCTTGATGATCCTGCCCCCCGTGCTGCGAAGCCTACAGAACGAAGGTAGCAATCATTTTCTTTCCCCCGGGACTTCGTTGGCAGAATCAAAACCTTGACAAAAAGGCGTCATCACAAGGGAGCTTGACCTCCGACTAGATGCGTCAAACAATATATATCCTTGCCGGGATCGCGGGCATAATTGCTTCAGCGCATGCGTTGTTTACATCCGCACTGACGCCAGTTCATAGAACTCGGTGCTCCGAAGACCACGACTACCTTGGACTAGTCGCCCGTTACACGCACGCCGATCCTACGCGCCCTCAACTGTGCCTTTGTTTTGTACCAAGTCCTAGACCCACCTCCCCACTCTGGGCCAACGCTAATCGTCCTTCAAACATCTCGCTCTCCCGCAGACTTCCCCACAAACCTTTTCCGTCACTATTGGGCCTCACTCCGTCGTATTCCATGCTGCACCACTTCCTCCCTCTCTTGCCGCGAACCCTTGGCTGTTCAGGTGCGCAATTTGTGCGTAATCAAAACCTTACCATATCCGCAGTGATTCTCATCTCTCCCCTGCATAGTGTCACGCCCGTCCCAACCTCCAGGCCCCCTTCATGTGCGCGTCGTCGCTCCACCCTCTCACACTCGCATCTTCGCTCCGCCCTTCCCACCCCCACCCCTCGACATACACAGCTCTCGTCCGCCACACGCACCGTGGTCCCGAGAAATCACATACACACCTCCCCGCCGCCAAATCGCTGCGTGTCCGCTTTCCCATGAATTGAAATCCCTGATACCACGGCAGCCGAGGACCACTGCAGTATCCCTATTTTCAATCACTGTTGCTCTCGCCCGCGTTTACGACGGCTGCGTGGCTTTTGGCCGGGAGATCGCCACTGAGTATCTCGAACTCGCCCCAGATTCAGGGCTTCTGCGCAATTGTAGGAGCACCGACCCATATTTTGATTTTTCTACTTTAGAGTCCAGTATAGTTTGGACTCTGCTTCGTCCCCTTTCAAAATTTAGATGGCACGGAAGGGCTGCTGTTCAATCCTCGATTTTGCGCATGCCAGACGCGCTACGAGCGCATACGCTCAACCGCAGTAAATGTCTTGTGGGTGCTCGTACGCCCGCGGGATCGGTGGATCAGTGATTCAGTAGGTGCACGTACCGCCGTTGCTTCGTTTATTCTCTCCATGGACACGACGAAGTCACTCTAACTCTTCGCGCTGCACGCGCGACAGTTTCAGACGAGTCTGGCTTAGCATTCACCCGTTCCTTCGGCCTTGTGCGGTACGTCTCCTGATTGATGTTTCCCTCGCAGATCTAGACCTTATCTCCTTATCTGCGCCTGTCCTTCGTGGCAATGGCACATCTCACGGACTGCAACCATCGTAAGCCTGATCCTGCCAGAAATAATGGATGCGCCTCTGGCCCGTCAGGTACGCATTGAGTCCCTGGATTATTCGTTTCAATGGGAATCTTTCCCGGGAATTCCTTGGTTGTCCGAAGAATAGTAAAGCGCCCCGCGCGTCTCGCGATCGAATCCCGATTTGTCCAAGAATGCGCAGGTTACTCATGACCCGCTGGTACTTGGAGTACCGCCGCAGATTCGTTCAGGAACCTCCCAGTTCTGTGCGGTGGTCCCGTTCGACTCGGGGTCGGGTCCTTAATCAGCTACCTCGAATTTTCTGTCTCCCACTGACCCTTTGGTTGAGGAAGTTCTACCCGGGAACTCTCTGTTTCCCGGGAGAAACTCTCGTAATCGATGTCGCAGAACGGAGTTCGGGGCTGGTAGACAGAATGATGGGTCGGTTGTCCGGGATATGGGGGGTACGGGTGAAGCAGAAAGTTGATGTACAGGTCCCAGAAAGTCGTAGACGCGTGGAATGGAAATCGGATGTCGATTGGGGAAAGTGCCGTGTGGGCTCGGAGTACGCGTGTAGCGCGGAAAGGCTCGGGAGATGGGATAATGTAGGGCTCGGGTGGAATGTGTTCACTGGCGACGTAGCCTCGGTGGGCTACTCGGTTCACTGGTCGCGTCGATGGTGGTGGTTCGTGGGTAAGAAGGTGATATTTGGGGATGTGTACGTACAAAACAAATAAGCGGTCCGAAGACCGATGTACCGTAAAGTACGTACGGAGATGCGGAAAGGGGGATTGGCGACGAGCGGTCCATCCCACCCTTCCACATCGATCAAACCGCAGATCACTATTTCTTCTCGAAACGGCGACAATGGAGAAGAATCTATCGATCTAACGCTCCCAGCGTCTCACTAATGATTGTTGCGTCCCCACATGACCCCCGGGGCAGGGTTACGTAACCGAACTGCGAGCGCAAACGCGAAATCGGAGTCTTTCTCCCTCACCCGCCGAGAACGGATGGCCGCGACTCAGACGGCTCCCACTCCACAATTGCAACTGAAACCAAATAAGGGCCTTCGATTCTGGTTCGAAAGGCGGGGATATCCACCCGCGTGCAACCCGCGTGGGCACGTCACGCGGCAATCTCTTGGATGCTCCAACGTTCCTAAGCGGGACCGGCCGTGTAATGCTACCTACCTACGTTGCTCCGAAGGTAGGTAGGTAGGCGGCATTGTGACACGGCACGATATCATTTAGGATCTCAAGACGCGTCGGGGTTCGGTGTCGTTATAAGGCGAGTTGACGGACGAATATCTCCACCTCATCAATGTCCCTCCGAAATATTCTATCCCTGTTCTCCGTTCTCGCTGTGGCGACCGGTAGCATGGTCGTGCACGAACGCCGTCACGCGCCTCCCGCTGGGTTTGTCAGCCGAGGTCTTGCACCCGCTGATGAAACGATCACCTTGCGCGTTGGCTTAGCTGCCAACAACATTGCCGGTTTAGAGGAGAAGCTCAAGTCGATCTCTAGTCCTCAGAGCGCCGAGTTTCGACAATGGCTTTCGAAGGAGGAGGTTCGTGCGTCCAGCGTCCAGGTCCTGCGTCCACACCCATCGACGAGCACTCACGATAAACGCGCAGGTCAGGGGTTTCGTGCAGCCCTCCGCAGCTACGGTTTCCGCATTCGAAGCGTTCGCATCTGCCAACGGCCTGCGCCCCACCACCATCTCGCCGAACGGAGACTGGCTATCCATTACGCTCCCGGTCTCGCGCGCAAATACCCTATTTGCCGCGCAGTTTGAGGTGTTCGCGCACCCGTCTATGCCGGGGATGATCACGCGCACGCTGTCCGTGTCGCTGCCCTCCGAGCTTGTTGGGCACATCGATGTGATCCATCCCACTACCGAATTTGTAGAGCCCAAGAGTCGCCTGGCGCCTTCGATCAATGCCCTTCCACGGAGTGGGCCCGCCCCATCTTGCAACTCTAGCGACCCGGCTGGGGTTGTCACGCCGACGTGCTTGCAAGATTTGTACGGAGTCCCGGCAACGCCGGCTACGGAACAAAAAAGCGCTCTTATGGTTACCGCGTACGAGTTTGAGGCGGCGCAGAATGCTGATCTTGCGGTTCGTGATTTGGAAACAGAGAGGGAGTTGTGTAAATCTCAATGCTTGACAGGCTTTTCTCCAACTCTTGCGACCCGATATACCCGCGAACACGACGTTCACACTGCTCACCGCAGACAATGGGACGAACTCTCAGGACCCAAGCAAGACGGGGGACGAGGCTAATCTCGATATCCAATATACACTCGGTGCGCCCGAATTTGTGGGTTAATTTTTCAGAGACACTCACCCCACTTTAGGTATTGCGACGGGAGTTCCGGTCCAGTTTCTGTCCGTCGGCGGAGATGATATCGCCGGAACCAACTTCGCTACCGTATTGCTCGACACGACCACCTTTCTTGATGGCTTAGACAATCCTCCTTCCGTCGTGACGACCTCTTATGGCCAGACCGAGTCGAATTTCGGAACCAGCATGGCCATGTAAGTGTCCAAGCCCCGCCCCCGGTCGTTTTGTTGATCCCTGCAGCAAAATCTGTGACGGCTACATGGCCCTGGGTGCACGAGGAATATCCGTTGTGTTTTCTTCCGGCGATGTCAGTTCAACTGCTTACGATCCTATTGACCTTTCTAACGGAATTATTAGGGCGGCGTACACGGGGCTCACGCCGGCGCCAGCGTCTGCAACAACAACACCTTCTTGGCTTCCTTCCCCGCATCCTGCCCCTTCGTCACCTCCGTCGGCGGAACGCAAGGCTTCGCCCCCGAAAAGGCCGTCAACTTTACCAGCGGCGGGTTTTCCAACATCTTCGCCGCTCCTGCATACCAGACTGCCGCCGTCGACAGGTTCCTGAAGACTATTCCAGCGGACTTTCTGGGGACTTTCAACGCGAGTGGGCGTGGATTCCCCGACGTTGCGGCGCAGGCCTGGAACTTCCAAATCGTCTCCGGCGGCGTGACAGACCTTAGCGGAGGAACAAGCGCATCGGCACCCGTTTTTGCGGCCATCATTTCACTGATTAACGACCGCCTCGTCGCTGCCGGGCGCCCCATCCTCGGATTCCTGAACCCGTGGATATATTCGACGGCAGCTTCGGCGTTCACCGACGTTACTATCGGGCATAACCCGGGCTTTTCTTGTCCGGCCTCTTCAGTGGGTGGTCCTTTAATATTCCTTGTTGATAACTGGTATATCGTTATGCTAGGTGGCATTTGACGCAGCGGTTGGGTGGGACCCACTCAGTGAGTTTCGGTGCCTTGATAATTGGTTTTCCCTGATGTTTAAATTAGCCGGTTTCGGAACACCCGTGTTCTCCGAGTTGTTGGCTGCCGCCATGGCTTAATTGGCGCGTCTAAAATTTGAGGGGGGTGACGAGCTGCGGGAGAGTCCTGGGCCTCAAAATGGAGTTGGAAATGTACATCCATTTCGGGTGAACTTTACAATCCGAAATTTCTGGGGCCTATTTCCAGTACTTTCTAAATATTATGTCCTATCTATCGGATCCTGAAATGTGGCATCACATGTTCCCTTTTTTCCCCTACCGCCTGTACACCCCCTTAGGGGAATTTGGCTCACCCTTGTGCCTGACCGAATCTGGCCGACCTTTTCGTTCAATCGGGGTGAGCATTTTGCCTCATAGTAAAGTGCACCCAAGGCCCCCCGCCCCACTAGGTGGTGCCCTCTCATGAACTCAAACTCATGACCGCATGTCAGATACCCTCGTAAACCGTCTCCTCCGGCTTCTCCCCCGGTGAACGCTAGAAATTCCGTTCCGCCCCTCTCAAAAACATCCAAAATTTCCACGCGCAAGTCGAGCCAGCCTCGCTTCTACAGAGTTGACGTCCTTCCCCGAGCGAAAAGCAGGTGCGACGTCTGCCAAAGCTCTTTCGCTCGGTCGAGCTTCCCGTGGTGCTGGACAATATGCCCTATGCGTAACATGCAGTCCGCACGCCGCCTATGCACGTCCATCTCCGTGGATCCATCCAAGACGGCTTGAAAGACGTTCAACGCTGTCTCCTGATCGCCTTCAGCCAGAAATACATCCCCGAGGTACCGAAGAGCCTGGTAAGTGTGTCCGAGATCTTTCGTTTTATTTGCGAACGCAAAGTAGAATATGTTTCTCCATGACTGCACATCTTGTTGGAAACATCGTCCAGGAGTTCTAGCGAGAGGAAAATGACCGCAGTTTAGGACTCGCCCTTGGTGACTAGACCTCTGAGGACGGAGTGGGGGCGCACTACGTCCCTCTTCCGGAGATCCTGGGAAATGCTACACAAGGAGAGGACACGAGCCAATCCGAGCTGAACTAACAAGTTTCTGGCACTCGCCAGCTTCTCGACGACGGTAGCATCGTCCACCCCAGTCATCCTGTCGATTTGAGCCAAGCTCCGGAGTACGTTGGCGTGGAAATACGGCGAACGTAGTCGTGTACCCTGCTCGACCAGCCCTAGGAAGTAGCGGGCCTTAGCGTACTCGATCTTCTGATAATGCATTTCGGCCTTTCGAACGAGGAAGCTCAGCTTGAGAATCGAGCCTTGCAACCCGTTGCTGACGAGCAAGCAATTGATGGCCATGCGCAGCACGTTCCAGGGCCTCGGGGAAGTTACTCAGGCGGCACAATGGAATGGTTTCGTCGGCGACGCTCTCACACTCCTCGTTGACTCTATCGGTGAGCCGTGCCAGTTTCTGGACTTCGCGGAGGCCCTTAAGGCTCCCGTGATAGTTCCCAACGCGCTCCCTATGATAGCCTTGGTACGCACGCGCGGAGCTGGTACCGACGATGCTCGATTTTTCTCGCCAATTCTAGGGCAAGGCGATTGAACTCCAAGGACTTGTGAATGTTCCCGACCTTCTCGTTGTACCCCGACAGCGTCAGGTACGTTCCAGCTGGACGAAAGACATGAGTACCGGATCGCCCTGCGTGTCGCGGTCGCACCTTGACCAGCTACATTATTTTCGTCAATAAAATACTGGACGCCCTGGGTGAGAAGAGCGTCTACGTTCTCAGACGGAAAGGCGCCCTCGAATTGCTCCACGCGGGCGCCAATATACAGCTATTTCAACTCTTCGTCGCGACTTGAATCCAGAATAGCGGGTAAATGTTGCATCAGTAGGGGTGCTCAATTATTAGTTCGACCCGCTCAGTTCGGAAAATAAATACATTATCCGGATTCTGGTCCCAACAAATAAACAAACTTCAGACTCCGCTCGGCAGCCCAATCGGCCAGCTATCTGATGCCGCGTACCACCAAGGCGCAACTCCTTGCTGCCCCCATTGCTCTTGAAGACGACCTGGATCTTGATCAGCTTGAGGATGAAGATTCATTTGAAGCTGAACTTTTAGCCGACGATGTCTCTGAGATTATCGATCTCACTGCGGTGAATTAGGTTGAGATTGCCCGGATAATGACCGGGGACGGGTCCAGAGGCACTTACAATCAAATTCCCAAGTCCGTTGATTTTTTTTCTGTCTGCCTGCAAGCACCCGACCGTGAATTTCGCCATATGTTCCGGTTTAGTCTAATCTTGATACACTCGCTGGGCCTCTTCTGATAGAATCCATGGCAAGGATGGGCAGAGATATGTTTGATTTTTTTGTGGGAGTTCTCTCTCGCAATCAGATCTTCCTGGCCTGTGGCCAGTGCCCTCAGCGTCATGTCAAGTACCAACTCGGGTGTTTCTTGATACGCTACGGGGCTGTCGGCTCCGATACGCCTGGAACTGCCCAAAAATTCTCCATTGGCTTTGGTACAGTCTTTCTGTATTGCTACAGAGTTTGCAGTGCTCTGCGTGAATTACGACCACAGTATGTTGGATGGCCCGTTCCCGACCGGAAACTTGTCATTAAATCCCACATAAATAATGTTGCCGGCTTCACAAGGTGTCTCAGCGCTGGCGACAGATCTCTGATATACTTTGAGGAGATTCTGTAGCAACAAGGCCACCACTATATGTTCCGGAAGAAGTGTTTCGGGGTAATGTCTGTTCAATCAAGAAGTCACTTATACAGGCAACCGGTGACCACAAGAAGGAGTTCACCTCCTTTGAACTTGGGTGGCCAGGCTCAGTCACAGACGCCAAAATATTCAAGAATTCAGACATCTGGAAACGAAGAACCTCTACTTTGAAAACAGGGAATACATCCTTAAAGGTATGTCTGATCCTTTGGTGCTTGCCTCTTTCTCACTATTGATTTATTCCAGGGTAACCCTCCACCTCATTTACAGTACTGGTCGCTTGACGATCCAGAGATTGCTGATGTTTCCAATGAAGATAAGGAGCGGATGCGTGGCTTCAACAAGCAACTTTCCTCTGTCCGCATTGTTATTGAACATGCATTTGGTTTGCTCAAGGGTCGCTTCCCTTCCCTTCGTGGAATGGGGCCACATAACTCTGTCCAGGAAATCTACAAGACAATTGAGGCCCTCATTGTTTTGCACAACATGGCTATTGGCTTCAAAGATCGGTCCGATGATACATAACCTCGGACCTGTATCTACTGGTACTTTGTGGCAGACATAGTAGTCCTCGGGCAATGCTTTGCCCTAATGTAAGTCTATTGGGAGTCCTCAGACTGTTCCTGGTCCTGCTAGAGAGTAACACGAATAGCGAATATCGCAAATATTCGTGCCAAGCCATTTGCGAATAGCGAATATTTATATTCGCGAATGGCTGTGGCTGTGCTATTCACACGAATGCGAATATCAGTTTTCAGGAAAGTTGATATTCGCGAATATTCGCAGCTGTAATACACAGCCAAAGTTTCAATCAAGCATGGTAAATTTGGGTCTGTTTAACACATCTCCTCTCTGGAACCAGAACATACTTCATTTACACCAACTAGATCTGTAATTCATATGCAAACCAACCACTTTAGAGACATCTTTACTTTGACAACTGCTTGACAGGTTGAACACAGCAAGTGTGATGGTCAATCAAATGGTTGAACATGCAAGACAAGGGCTTGTATGAGTCTTTGATAATGTTTAAACTCACAAGATAGCATAAAAGTGCTCTCAGCAACTCATTGGTGGCTGCTAAACTCCCAAATTCTGAATGTATTTGCTGAGTATTCATATTCATGAATATTCGCAAATACTGCTGACTAAGCATCGAATATTTGCCATCAATATTCGTACGAATGTGAATATCAGTTTTGAGGTTTTGGTGAATATTCATATTCACGAATATATATTCGTGGTATTCTCTAGGTCCTGCAGTCTAGTCCGCACCCGCACCAGTCCTAGCCAGGATGGCTCAATAGCAGTCCTCGGATGGGTTCCATCTCTGTGTTCTGACTAGTAGTCTTAGGCTTTTTTGTTTAATCTCCTGGGTATGGTAGCTAGCTTTTGCAGTGCAATCCACCCTCAGATATGAGTTATGGACCGAATCTGACGAACTTTGAGGCATCTTTGAGCATACTATGATGATCCTCAATGGTAGAAGGACCAAGTTGTAGTATAACCTTAATGCCTATACAGGTCTCTCACATCCTTGCTACACAGTCAGCAGTGTGGAGCTTGCTCTGACTCTAATTGGTATGTCACCAGGCAGGGGAGTTCTGTATTTAGCAAGAAATCACAAAAATGCGAGATTTCACGGCTAGGCTAATACCAGTTGTATCATTGGTAGAGCCACTGCCCGTTGAGAGGGAACTTGAAGCAAGCTTGAGGGAACTTGAAGCAAGCTTGAGGGAGGAAGGAATTGAACATACTACATGTGATGACATCATATCTTGAACTTGAACAAGACACATCTGAGGAGATTGATGGCAGGTAATTATGAGGTGTCGACCGCCGTTTGTGAAGGTTAAACTGGGTCGCACAAGATTTGTAAGACTGAGAAGGACGGAAAGAACCACGGAAGGTTGCATGGGCTCACCCTGAACAAATACACACTGACATATCGTGAAGGATATCTCAACCCTCATCATTGGAGAGGAGATTGTGAAGGATCTTAGTATCCTAGTGAAGGGTCTTGAACTTTCCTGAAGCATCAGTGAAAACCTGGGAGTGTAGCCACGGATGATGGTTCAGAAAACTAGGGAACGGCAGGAGATAAAGAGGGTGATATGGAGCGGGCCGCCATACCTCAAAATTTATTGAATGCATCCACATCTGTAGAGACAGTTTTGTCAGCCCAAACATTTGCGAGCACCGGGTGCCCGGCCCACAATAAAGAGTGTCGAGATCGACCTATGCGGAGCTAGGGCAATGAATACTGTAGGAGCTTTGTGATGTTAAATTTGAGCATTTGTTCCTCGCCATGTGGAATGATGGTCGGGAGCGCCGATCCTTTGCCTTCCCCCAGAGATCTGTCTTACCCCTTAGGATCATTATGCTGGTGAATTCCTTATACAATACTCATGCGGGTCGCGAGGAAGTGAACTCGAGGAGACACCTATCAGTCTAAGATTCAAGAACATGAGCACCATCAAGATATGAAATTTTGATGGGACTAAGAAATTAGAAGAACAGATCTACCTGCCGACACTCAGTGAATCAGCGGTGTCCGAGGTCCTATGGTGCAGCCTCTGATGAGCCGGGTGTTATTGACGGTGGACTGACGGAAATTGACCATCAGTGGTGTGTGCTTCTATCCGAGTTAGAGTAATGCACCCTCTCCTCCAGCCATTACGTGCACCCCGTTATAGGGCAGTGAATCACGATCAAATTTTCATCAAAAAGTGCCTCAGAATAATTTCTGAATGGGCAGGGGGAAAGTGATACTGTGACGTTTCGATTGACGCAGACTGATGCTGCGAAATTCCACATTGACGCTGATTGAAGCAACAATTGTCACACTGCCGTTTGTCACTTAGTCGTTGACGCAGTCATTGCCGCATACAGCGTAAATCCTCAGAATAGTGGCAGACATCCCCAAATCATATCTGAATCAACGATCGCGAGGTAATCACAGTCCGCGCCAGCTATTTTTATTTCAATATTTCGACCCACGTAATTTTATCAGCAGCTCGGCAAGTCAAGCAACTCCCCGCCGAGCCCCGCGTGAACAGAGACAGAGTTTCCATTTGGGAATTCCGCAAACTTGGGTTGAATCAGAGCAATGCTCTGGGAGAACGAGCCGTGGGGATCACCCGGTTTGGATGATTATTCATGTTGAGTTATGCGGACCCAGAGAATACATTCGGGATGAGAAATGGGATGAATTGAAGAGATAAAGATCAATGTTCTAATTCATCCAAAATCTGAACTCAAGGCCGATGACAAGCCCCATTTCGGGCCAAATTATTTTGGCTCTGCACCCTTCTTGAAAACATTCGACACAAACAGAGATATGGCACCATGTGGTAGCTTCAGATGGTAGATATTGCACCTGAAATCCTTTTTCATTAGTCCGTTGAGTTTCCGTGAGCAATTGGCCTCCCAAAGACCAAGTTTGGAGGGCGTAAGGCTGCCTAGGGTGTATCTACTCTGAGGGCTATTTGAAAAATAACTCATTTGTATAATAAAGGGAGCGCTTTTGGTACTCGCTATGCTGTTATAGAAAAAGCTCAGTGTCTTTTGGTTGCTGGATCTCAAAAAAACTTTCAGAATTGTGAATCTGGCGTCAAAGACATTGACGCAGGGTGGCTGTGTATTGACGCAGGGTGGCGGTGCTTTGACGCAGACCGGCGGTGCTTTGACTCTGAGTCGAACTGGGTGAGTTGGCACACATTCCGCAAGGTCCACAAAGTATAGGCTGCAAGCCCACATAATTCAAGCTCATGCTCACTTGGAGGGAGACATGTAAGTTCACGGCATCGTTCAACTTGACCGAGGTCAGTAGCCTACTTCCCTGGAAAGTTCATGATTGGGAATGGCGGTAGCGGTGCCGGGGATGATTAAGAAAATAAAATACTAGTGCAGAAATGCCGCAGACGCAGCCTGCCGGGCAGGACCGCTGGAGACTGCGGCGAAACTGACGCAGACTTGCCGCGGAACGACGCGGACTGACACCGAGATTGACGCAGATAGATCACACTGCCGTTGTGTCACGGCGCTGGACTGACACTGACTGACGCTGAAAAATTTAGACTGACACAACAAAGTGCCGTTTGACGCTGAATTAACACCTGAAGACTGACGCTGCACATTATTTACTGCTGTTTGGTTGACGCAGACTGACACAGTTGACGGGTTCATGTTCGGACCAGCTGGGTAGTTATCTGGCAGTGGGTGTGATGTTACCTGGCACTTCACCCAGTGGGCCAGTTTCTGGCCACGTTAAATCGCGAAAATAATACTAGACAAACATGGAATATATTTGAGTGTATTGGCATCCTCAGAGTTTTGCGATCTATACGAAATACCCTGAATTGACTTAGTGCCAGATAACTTGGGACTACCAATGGAATACATTCATTTACATGTCTCCATGTCTCCGGATTGTCTTCCGACCTCGGGGCATCCAGAAATCTCGTGGAAATTACGCTTGATTGGTGATGCATTCTTTGGATGAGCTCGCGTAAATCCGGCCTGTTGTGCTGTCTGGTTTAATGCCTTTCCGTATCTCTGTGACTTCTCTGTGTACCAGATCTATTGCCCAGCAATCTTCCTCCTTTCTCAGGTCTCAGATGTCACAGTCTTTATACTAATCATAGTACGCGGGACAGAGCTGGGCCACGCGTCCTGGATTCCGGAGTTTGGTGATGAGGAAGGTCAGAATTCTTCTCGACACACTTAAGAATCCACGGATTAAGATTTCTCCCTGTTCCCGGCACTTCAACCATGGCCTTTCGCCCCCAACATCCTCTGTACCCGGGGTTCCTGACACTCTGTGCCTCATTTATTGTTCATCACACCAGTCATATTCCTGCTTTTCATGCGGGGAGCACACTTGCCCTGCAGCAATGCTCAGTAGACCATCAGATGTATTTTCTTCAAATATTGGTCGAAATATTCGCCATGGGAACGGTTCAATTTCCTCCTCCATTTCATACATACCTTCTCCCGTTTTTCTCCTCATTCCGCGTCACTACTCAGTCTTTTGTGGCGCTCCTTGCTGCCAAGGAAACGCACTGACACACCTTCCCTCTCGTCCTGTCGACAGTGTTGTTCGTGCATGTTCAATACTCGCTGTGCTACCATAACCTGTCGAAAATCGGATGAATAATACCTAATGAAGTTCCATGAGCCTCCTGCAAGCTTTCCTGATTTCTACTGAGTCTTTATGGAGTTCCTCCATTTCCTTGCAACTTCCAATTCTTTTTCGCATTTTCTCGTCACGGGACCCAGTGGAATGAAATAAAAACCGATTGACACAGATTGACGCAGATAGGGCTGTGCGCCGTCCCGTCGACGGGCACGGCCTGTCGTTTTGACGGAACCTAACGGGAACGGTCCGTCACGCGACGGCCGTCATTTCGACAAATCAAACTACTGAGTAAGTTCATAAGGGGTGGCCTAAACTGGGTATTGGGCTTACCTGTGCATGAAACATGCCTTGCAAAAGGCTTGCACATCGCATATGACCAGTGTATGGCGTGTTTTCTGGACCCATCGAAGAGCCCGACGGAACGGGTCGGCTCCCCGTCGCCGGAACCCGTCGAACCGTCGTGACGGGGACGGCGCACAGCCCTCACTGCATTCAGCGGCCTGATAGCCGAGGGCCACGTGGAGCGTCTGCCACGTCTGGCTACGTCCGCCGATCCCTAGCGAAGCTTCGGCTACCTTCGGAGCGCCAGCAAGGTGATGGCTAACTGTTCGGCTAGGCTACGGCGAGCCTTCGGCTAGCCTCTGGCTAGGTGGCGGCAGTGCCTGCGGAGCTCTGCCGTGGACGTCAGTCGCGGCTAGCCGCATGGCTCCACAGACGGATGGTGATGCTCCATGGGGGCTTGAATGCAGTGCCTAGACGCAGATTGTCGCTGCAAGAAATTAATCTATATCTTTGACGGCCTTGTTGCTCAATATTCGAGCATTGATCGACGGCGAAGGCTCAATTCATACCCAGGGACTGTGAATACGGAAGATAGGAGCTGAGAGAGACCATATAAGGTCAGTTCAACATATGCCCAAATTTGGACTGACACAGACTGACGCTGAGACTCGCTGCAAGCGTCAACGTCACTGTTGCGTCAAAATCCCTTTGCCCTTTCCGAATCATCTCAATTCGGTCTCTCTTTTCACACACCGCCCGCGAGGGCAGCGAGCGGCACTGCACGAATAACGTCTGGGAACGAGACTAGCTGAGCGTGCTGAGCGTGCAGCGTGCAGCGTGCACATCGATGAAAGCTGCAGGGATGCATCATGACGGACACGCAATATCAATCGTCGACGACGTTGCATCACGATGCATCGGCAGCCACCACACCGTGATCAATCAGAATCCCAGATACGCCTGGGCTCAGAAAGTCAAGTTCCGAGCCGAGGCCTTCCCAGATACTGGGATAAGCTCCGCTTCAGGGAATCGGCCAATGAATACTGGTAGTAATGGGAGATCCCTGGATTTTCCTGGCAGCCATGATTTGTCAACGGTCTCCATCCTCGGATGGCAGCTGTTTATGAGCACCAAACGCGCGCTGAAGGTCTCGGATTGTGGAGCTGTGAAACTCATCACTCTGTTCGGCGCACTTGTCAATCACAAAGACGATAAAAATATATGTTGGCTGATCCTGGAGCCCGTTCGGAGCTACTTGCAGAGTCTGCAGAAAGCGGCGAAAAGCCGGAGACAGAAGTGAATGATTAGCCTTATTCTATTTTTAGGCAGACAGCGTGCAGGTATAAGAAGGTGTGTCTAGTATGCGTACGGTCTGGGTCGTATTAACACTAAATTACGGACGAATATCGACGATCGTTCGTACGTGTAGGTCCAAGCTGAATTCAAACCAGTATGAGTCGACGGAAGAGGTCTTGGGACAGTGTGGCAGAGCCGTATGGGCGGCGTGTGGAAATCCATCCACACGTTGGTTTCGGCTTTAGCCGATTCCTATTTTTATTTTTGGTTACATCATTATTTGTACAGTAAATACGCACCACGAGGCGAAAAAGCATCATCTTCCTTGCTTCTAACGCTCATCGTGTGAGCCAGTGCGGTTCAGCGGCCGAACCACCGTGTCCCATCTCGTTTACCATTGACCTATGTTACCTCGACTGTGTGCACTCGGTGTGCGAAACCCCTCGGCATTACGGATTCACTCGGAATCTGTCTCGTGGTCATTTTTACGACTAGCGATACCCTCTCGTGCTCTCAATTTCGTACTCTACCAGCGGCCTAATTTATCTCACACCTCTTCCCTCCATCCTACTCTAAAATCCTCCGGCCACCGACCCATCCAAAGAACCCACGCCCCGGGCTATTAGCTCTTCCACAACGGAATACATGTTGCATCCAGAGAATCCTAACATGCCGTGCGAGAATTCAGGTTCACTCGGGCCGGCAAAGCTTCCGCTCATTGGGCCCTTTCTCTAGGGCTCCATCCGAAGGTTCCAAACGCTGTCACTGGTTAATGGAGGAAACGTAAACGGCAACACGCTCGACACTATAAATTGCGACCGACTAACTGACATCCTCTCCAACCTCTGCCTCATGTCACTCGATCTCTACAATCTGATTATATTCGCTGTAGCGGGTGCTCTTTTCGAGTACCTCCGCCTGAAGCGCAAGAGTTCGAAGCTACCTCTTCCGCCTGGGCCCCCCAAACTGCCTCTCGTTGGGAATCTGTTCGACGTCCCTTCGTCTTTCGAATGGGAGACCTACCTAGAATGGAGTAAAACCTACAGTGCGCGTATCACTTCTTGCTTGGCTGGATCTGAATACATGGCTCGCAGATTCTGATATCCTCCATTTAAATATGGCCGGACAATCTTTAATTGTCCTATCCTCAGCGGAAGCAGCGATCGATCTCCTCGAAAAAAGGTCTGCTATCTATTCTGATAGGCGAGTAATAAATCTTGGTCTTATGGGAAGTTTTACGTGACCTGGAAACTTTAGAGCACGAGCGCCGATGGTCAATGAATTGATGGGATGGGATTTCAATTTTGGTTTGTTCTAGTACCCCATCTTTGGTGGGTTCCCTCTAATTTTCCTCAGGGTTTATGAAATACGGTGCACAAACTTTATTTAGCCACCTGACTCACTTTTGAACGTTATTGGAACCATTAGGCGACCACTGGTTAGCATTTCAACTCAATCTGATTTTCCTCCATGTTTTGAGCTCCCCTTTCACAGGCGTGTGCATCGACGGTTATTCCATAATGTTTTTCACAATGAAGCGGCCCAATTGTTCCAGCCCAAAGAGTTGATAGTAACCCACGAACTGCTTCGTCGCATTCTCCAGGAGCCTGATGCGGTCATGGACCATTTAAGACAGTGGGTATCTAACAATCTGTCCCCCGACGTGTGTGAAGGGTGATTGATTAGTGCGGCGGGAGAACTTATCATGTCCGTCGCATATGGAATCAATGTGCTTCCGAAAAACGATCCCTACGTGGTACTCGCCGAGCACGCTGTGAATGCTTTACAAACCGCCATCATCCCAGGAAGATTCCTCGTTGTAAGTAACAACTTGGATCTGAAGGCAATAATGGCTAAATATTCTAGGATTCGGTTCCGATCCTGAAATACGTTCCTGAATGGTTCCCCGGAGCGAGCTTCCGGCGCAAAGCGAAGGCGTGGAGGAAATTAGCGCGAAGGATGGTAGATAGGCCATTTGCAGAGGCCAAACGCAATATTGCAAGTTCAAGCATATTTATCGAAATTTCGTGTTCATTTCCCACAGGCTGAAGGCAATGCCCCACATTCTTTTACCGCATCCGCGCTCCGTACTCTGGAGGACGCTGCAAACAAAGAATATCTGGAGAAGGCTATAAAGTCTACGGCGGGGACCATGTATACGGCGGGTACTGACACAACTGTTTCGGCTCTGGGCACGTTCATTCTTGCGATGCTCTACAATCCCGATGCGCAGAAGAAGGCACAGGCAGAAATTGATTCAGTCGTCCGTGCAGGCCATCTGCCTGACTTCGACGACGAAGCATCGCTGTCATATGTATCGGCACTTGTGAAGGAAGTCCTTCGCTGGCGGCCTGTGACCCCAATTGGTTCGTTGAATACGCACGCCGGATATTCGCCTATAATCAACTCAACTATAGCCATTCCTCATTTTCTACCGGTTGAGGATGAGTATCAGGGATATAGGCTACCAGAAAGCTCAATAATCATCGCGAACGTGTGGTGAGTAGCCCCTATTATCGTCTGTTAGCTTTCATGAATCATGGAACCGCACCCAGGGCCATCTTTCATGACGAGGTCGGTTACACCTCACGCTTTCACTTGGACTTTGTTTCTCAACGGTCCGCAGGCCATGTATCCTGATTCATACGCTTTTAAACCCGAAAGGTTCCTCTTGAACGGGAAACCCAATCCTGCTATCAGGAACCCGGATGCAGCTTTCGGCTTTGGGAGAAGGTGTGATAATTCATTGTAAAGTATTGTTTGAGGCTAATGGTAGACAGGATCTGTCCAGGACGACATATGGCAACCTCGTCGGTCTGGCTTGCCGTAGCATCAATTTTGGCCACATTCAACATCACGAAAGCCATAGGGGACGACGGAAAAGTTATTGAACCGAGTCATGAGTACGAGTCCGCGCTTGTGATGTAGGCAATTTATTCTTCTATCAAAGGAAATACTGATTTGGAGACCACAGTAAGCCACTCCCATTCAAGTGTTGCATCAAACCCCGATCTAAAGCAGCTGTGGAACTCATCCAAGCCACCGTCAATGAAACTCTCATGTAGGATAAGTCGTCATGTACGTCAAGCTCGTGAACAAAATAAACAAATAGTGATGACTGTTTTCAACCCAAGCCTTCGGCCGTCCGAGATGTCGGAGCAGAGTTTAAAGGCTTCGCTTAGATTAGATCATAGGCAACCTGATTTCAATGTTGACTGTCAACCAGTGGCCTTACCGAAGTAGCCGTTGTCTGGCTTACTTGGAGCATTCCGTTAAGTTTGAAAATGCCCGTGCCCGCCAGTCCCCGCCAGTCGGGATCCCCCGGACCCATGGTTGGAGTTTCAAAATACGGATCGAAGCGGCTGAAATCCGACTCCGTTCGAGGGGTCTGAAACGGCGGGGGAAAACACTATGTTGTCGGCAATTGCGCGTGCTATAGGAAAAGATAAACGAATAATAAGCGAGGCACTGGTTGAGCATTTCAAGATTTTCAGTGGAAATATTGGTGAAAAACTTCCTTCATTTTTTACACTATTTTCACTAAAAAAGTCTATGAACAATTCAAAACTTTTTCAGTACCTTTTAATGTCAAGGTGCAAAATTCGAAATAAAATCAAAGATTACTGAAAATTATATATATTTTTCACATCCTTTGCCAGTGAAAGAAGTGTGAAGAATGAAGAAAGTGTTTTACCAATATTTGCACTGAAACACTTGAAATGCTCAACCGGTGAGGACTGACTATCCCGGCGCAAAAATGCTGGAATACGAGAGGGCATTGCATAAGCACCATTAAAGCCCTTTGCATTGCCAGTCAAACCCTTGGAATGGCGGGGTTGCGAAGTGCGGCATAACGTGGCGGTGCCACGGCAGATCGTTCCAGAGACGCTCCGCATCAACCACCCGCAATTCTTGCCAGGAAATTTTAAAAGAATATGGGGGCAAAGAGTGCATTCAGGGGAAGAGATCCATGTGCGCATCGTGGGCAGCGAGAATGGTGTTGGCCCGTAGTAGGGCAAAAGGCGTGGGAAACACCGTTCTCTAACATGGGGTGACTGATATGCGTGAATCTCTTTCAAAATGACCGGGCAGGGGCTGATATTTCGGATGCAGAATGCTCTGGGTGCTAGCTTCAAAATGAGATAGCCCATCTTGCAAGGGGGGGGTGTGAAGGCTTGATTTGGCCACGGCTGGTGTAAAAATTGCAGAAAACATGACTTCAGGACTTTTCGAAAACAGAAAAGCGGTGGAAAAGGCGCAAACGCGATCACGTGATATTTACAAGGTGACCTCTGAAGGCGCGTTTTAGGATTTGCGGGGGTTGAGAAGATCGAAATTCGGGTACCGGATTCATATATTTCGGAGCAAAACTCAGGGCACAATGAAGTGTTACTCCTGGAACAAATAAAAAGGAGCCGTTTGGAGTTTGAAAAGATGAAACCGTGGTTCCGTTTGGAGTCGATGAGGCCAAAACCGTGGTTCTGTTTGGGGTTTGAAATAATGAAACCATGGTTCCGTTTGGAGTTGAGACGGTCGAAATCGTGGTTCCGTTTGGAGTTGAGCATGGGTTCCGTTTGCGGTTGACCTCGTGCTCCGTCGGTACTCAGGAATGCGGGTTCCGTTTGGACTTTCGGTGGGAGTGCTCCGTTTGGAGTTTTCAAAAGTGCTCCGTTTGGAGTTAGAAAATGGTACAAACATATTTCCGACAATATACCTAGGCCTAGTAACCTAACCCTAGTCGCCCGATAGCGCGGTTCCTTTTTGAATGCTTGAGATTATTTTCTGTGGAACTCGAGACAGCGTGCGTAGGACTCACGACGAGCCTGGCCGTCCTATTTCATCGCCGATGGCTTGACGGGGACGGTGCTGTCGATCATAGATCCCGCCTATCTTCTTGGCATTCTTCGTTTTTCACACAAGTACGACATCCAGTATATTCTTCGCTGTGCCCAGCCTTTAACGACCTGTCCTTTCATACTATTGGTCGTCGCTAAATAACTACGGGAATCCAGAGCTTCCATCCGGTGATCTCAGTTTTTCCGGCTGGGAACAGGGGGTAAATAGATCTTCTCATGACCCACTCGCGCTCGTTGAGTGCTATTTTTTGTCCCGATCGTTGTGGCAGCTGTGCGGCATTATGTTGTTGATTCTAAATTGTTCTCGTGATGAGGACCGAGGTATCATTCTGCTTCCGAGACTAATAGTTCAACGTCAGGCGCACATGGTCACCACCCTATCCTTACAGTCTCAATCTCCGTCGGAGGGGTTAGCAGATAGAAGAGTAGAAGACAAAAAGATGAATCAGCTGTGTGATATAGGGTATAAGAGTGGAAGCGAGTACTGCTGGGCGGCAAAAGAATAATCTTCACCCTGCGATGAAATCGTTCTCTCTGCTCTTACTGCTGCTCCC
This sequence comes from Mycena vulgaris, assembly GCA_029204335.1. Taxonomy (NCBI): domain Eukaryota; kingdom Fungi; phylum Basidiomycota; class Agaricomycetes; order Agaricales; family Mycenaceae; genus Mycena; species Mycena vulgaris. The sequence goes on from JARGYA010000156.1 coordinate 161,319, forward strand.
GGCTTTTTCAAGCTCAGGCAATGCTCAGTCTACCACGGAGATTCAGCATGGCCAAACGGGTACGCTGATGGTTGTGCCACCTCGACAGACCGATACCGGCACCAAGCAGATACCCGGTATGTTCAACCTCAGGCGCACATGGTCCTATTCTTACAATCTAAATCTCCGTCGGAGGGGTTAGCAGCTAGAAGAGTAGAAGACAAAAAGATGAATCAGCTCTGTGATACGGGGTATAAGAGCGGAAGCGAGGAGTACTGCTGGGCGGCAAAAGAATAATCTTCTCCCTGCGATGAAATCGTTCTCTCTGCTCTTACTACTGCTCCCAGCTTTGTTAAGCTCAGGCAATGCTCAGTCTCCCACGGAGATTCAGGATGGCCAAACGGGTACGCTGATGGTTGTGCCACCTCGACAGACCGATACCGGCACCAAGCGGATACCCGGTATGTCCACTAATCGTCAACTCAAGTTATCAGGCGCTCATCGTATGTGTTGACCCTAGATTCTGATCACCCGTTCATTGCACCTGGGCCCGATGACATGCGCGGACGCGAGCCCCTTTTACCTAAAGAATTCTACCATGTTTGCTCATTTTTTACATAGCATGCCGTTTGTACTTTCCGTTGAGATGCGCCTTGCATCTGACCTTTCTTGTAGCGGCCATGAATACTCTCGCCAACCACGGTTACATCTCGAGGAAGTACTGAGTCCTTTTGCGTTCCAACTGCCTGTCGTTGATCCCGTCTGTTAGTGGAATTACTAGTTTTGAAGAAATCATTCACGCTGTCGGAGAGGCATTCAACATTGATAGGGACGTGGGATCAGGAATGGCGGCACTCAACATTGTAACGATATCAATATCTCGCCGCATTTCCCTCTCTCATGGATTTATTGACGAAAGCTCACCCGTGGAAATCCTTTCGTGAACAAAGTTTCCATTGGCGGAGTCTCCCCGCTTGTCCCTCCTCTTCCGGGTCAAATCGATGGACCGGAAACACAAGGAATAGCAAAACACGGACGAGTAGAAGGTTAGAAATCAACCATCCAGCACTCTAGTTCAATATTCAAAGCCTATTGAAGGTGACGCCTCGATGACTCGCTCCGACGTTCATATCGGCGACAATCGTAACTTCAATCAGACTCGCTGGAATCTGGTGCGGTCATTTTTTAGTGCACCTATTTGGACCTATTTCCTCCAATGGACTCAAGCACCTCGCAGGACTTGGAACAACTTGCGAAATTTGGTGACGACGGACCAGACGGCCCTGCGACAGTATTCAACCTGCAAACCCTGATTGAACTTAAAAGGCAGAACTTGGAGTCTGACCAGTCTGTGGACCCGGGAGTGCGTCTCAGATTGAAATTTGCCCAATTGTGCTGAGATCAAACCAGTTTGCACTCCCCATTCGGCGTCTGAATACAGCCTTTGGTGAGCTATCCAGAGTTGTTTCGTGAAGTTACTCAGCACCTTCTAGCTGCACCCTCCCTCATTATGACGCAAGTATTCCTTTGAATACAGATGAAACGGTTCTGACTCCACTCTTGTTGCTAGCGTGTTTGCCAATGGTATAAAGCTCATGCGCTGCGCGCTATCGACTGATCATGCATAACGACAGGAACCACGAAGCAAGGGACCAAGCAAATTATTAGCTCCTTCTTCATGAACCAGACCTTCCCAGAAAACTGGTTCCGTGCATCCGCTCCGGTTCTGGGCTCACCCATTCCCGCTGAAATTGCAGCGGCATTGCCCCAGTGGGTCCCAGGCCACAACGATGAAAATGGTGTATTTGTGGCTGATCCCCAGCCACCACCGCCGTTCAACATCAGTTCGGTACGTTTTCGTGTGTGATTAGCAGGAAGTAAGTATTGATCCTTAATTAGGGATGTGCCAACTACTGGGATACACTTGGAAATGCTGTCCCGAGTACTCTGGCGAACGTAACTGGGTTGTTCAAGCAGAACGTGGATTTGCTTACTGGTAAAGCTCCCATTCTTTCTCGCAAGATATATTGTGGACCATATGTACAGGTATACTGTTCAGTGGATCCGGGTGCCCCGAACCGGTTGCACCAGCTGGTCCCACAAATGTCTAGTTGCTGGTTGACACCAATTTCCACTACGTTTGTTGATGAACATATTTCATCTCTTGTGCCGACTGACAATACCCTCACAGGCAAAACTCTGTCAGTCCGTTTTGGGGTAAGAAGGCCTCGTTTTTTGCGTAAAATTGTACCCAGATTTGACTTACGATTCAGATACCGCTGTATTACTACAGAACTCCTCTTGTAGTTTTTAAAATCTAAATCATTGCTTTGGTGGCTGTCAGCAACTCGTAAATATCGAGACGGTCTTTTTGATTGGCCTCGATTATCTCTCCGTTGATCCGTTCAATCAACATTGATTCAACGTGGGAAAATAATTCCGAAACTCACCAACGCCGTCCTCCCATCGCCGTTTATTTAGACCGCCTAGAGATCTGCCGGCATGCGGCGAACCAGGTTCATGACCGTATCTTGGTGTCACCACAATAGGGCAAGGACGGATTCATAGAAAACAGAGCTGGTCCTGGTGAGCACCTTAGCCCCTTGGCTTACGCGCCGGCGCGCGCGAGGTCCATTTGTGAAAAGATCAAATCTAGATCTCTGGTTACGGCGCGGTGCATTTGCCCTTGAGTATGGCTACCGTGGCGGGTGCTGGCGATTTGTGGATTGGCCGGGTGAAATAATCCGTCAGGGGGCCGCATTATTGATAACAATAGTCGCGCGCTTTGCGGCAGAGCCCACTAGCTGGGGACTCGAAATTCCTGCCATGTTTTGATTATGGTCGGAACAATCCTGTTGATGGCGTGAGAGACACACTCCAACTTTGTCAACGGACCTCAGTGAAACGGACAAAAAGAATCAGAGCAACTAATGTATCCGGATTAGAAGTGTGGGCGTAGCAAATAGCCCGCTGCATGTCATGGACCGACTGCCTCAAATCCTACCCCAACCGAGAGATATACATATTTGTGACAGAAATTTCGATCTGTCTAGGCCTCAAACTCGCTTGGTCGACACGTCAACCAGCTCGTGTTGGGTCCAGGTGATCCCCGAATGTGCCGGGGGTGGGGTTTGTCAAAATTCACTGATTGACAACTCACCATACCCGTGAACCGAGGGAACAGTGAATGCGAGTCCGAGTCGGGATTCTGCGTGTTGCACACAACTCAATAGAATGGACGGGATGTTGTATATTTTATGGGAGCTGTAGTCTCAATTTAACCCACATTTTTGCAGCATAATGTGCTGGCACATCTCCAGATTGTCTGCAGAGCTGTACGTTACATTCAGCCGATTGGGATTCCCGCTGCAGATATCGAGCACTTTGTCATCCCGTTACATGGGAATTTATAGGAAGGTCATCCAATGTCTCATTCCAGGTATTTAACCCTCTTAACGGGAATAGGGGTGAATTCGGGGAAAGCAAGTTGAACAGAGAGTTTAAACTCCACCATCATCATCGGAGATTTCCGCCATCCGGAACTCTCGGCACGAGTCGTGCCGTGACTGTACCGTTCCTTCTCAACGGGGGAATCATATGGAATGAACACAGAGCTTGTGGCATCCGGTGGGACCGAATGCTCTCGCTCTCATGACACAGTACGCAGGCTCGGGATCTACTCGTTGTCATCAAAGTAAATATCAATCGGCCATTATAGGCCACAATATGTAGTATTTCCAAGCTAAAGTACATGAACACATTCAGTAGGATGTATGGCCACCCTTTGCCTCAATTACAGCTTCAACAACGGCCGGCATGCGGTCGATAAATTGATCGATTTCTTGACAGGTGATTTTCTCCCACACCTCGAAAATTGCCGCCCGTATGTCGCCTCGTTGTATGGGCGAGGCTGGTAATCACGGAGGTGGGTCTTGAGAATGTGCCAAACACATTTGATGGGTGAAACATCGGGAGAAGTCGGAGGATGCGGGAAAATGGGGATGTCATGTTGGCAAGCCAGGCCTTGTGACCTTGGCGCGATGCGCTGCTGCGCCGTCCTGCTGGAAGCGAAACCCGGGGTGCCTCCGCTTTCTACTGTTGTAGAACTCCAAGAGAGGTCCCTCAAGTACCTGATCGATGTACCGTTGGGCCGTCATACCACCACCACGGCCGCCGGGATACTCGAGAACCACCAAGGGCCCCTTTGCACCTTTCATCACAATTCCCCACACCATGAGTCGTACGGGGCTCTGCGGCACAACAGCCACACAGCACTCATCCAGGAGCTCCTCCCCGGGCTTGCGGGTGACCCACACACGGCCTTTTTTGTCGTCAAGGCAGACGTAAGCCTCATCGGACCAGGCAATGTCACGCCAAGATTTAGCTGACCGCGTTTTGGACTGTTCCAGGGCCCATGCAAGCCGTTTTTGCTTGACAGTGGCTGAGCGGTAAGGAACCTTCCTGGCGACGTGTCTATGGTAGCCTTCTTTGGCCAAGACCCGCCGAATTGTGCTGTCGCTGACGCGTGGTGTGGTTTCATTGCCGATGTCGCGAAAAGGCTTCCGGCGGTTTTCTGTGGCGTAATTGACGATGATAGACTTCTCGGGGGTGGAGAAGGTGGCTGGACATCCCTCGAGGGCGATTGGCCGTCGAGCCGATGTCCTGGAATTTTCCCAGAGCTTTGGGCAGTCGATCGTTTTATGCCGTGGTCTCGAGCGGCACGCGTGACATTTCCATGGCTCTGGATTGCTCCTATGAACCGATTCTTGCGAGGAGAGTCGAGTTGGGGTCGTTTTTCTGGCGGGCCATGCTGGTGGTTGGTGGTTGAAGTTCGTGCACGTGCTATGACACAATGCATTGATAGATATTTACTTTTGATGATGACGAGTAGCTGCAGCATTTTCGGAGCGCCAATCTGCCCCGATGTGGCGCCTTGAGCCGGCGGTGCCGGCAGTTGGATACCCACATCTTAAACCACGACCGTGCTACAACAATCCAAGGGTAGCACGTGCTGCTAACAGCTTGGTTAGTATGTCTCTGGAAAAACACTCAATCTGGTTCAAAAATGTGTATGAGGAAGAATCGAGCGAGTGTATGTAGCGAAAAATACACTTTTTGTGTTACATGCTTTCATCCTGCTTTATCTCATGATAGTAAATGGCCGGGGAGCGGCGGGGCAGAAACAGATGCTGGAGCTGCAAAAAATACAGGTAGAAGAAGAAATAATAGCCACTTTTTGTGGTGCCCGTGCTACTAGTAGGCTGAATTCAAATGCATTTTAAGCTTATGTAGTTTGATGCTCAGATGATTCACTTTGATCTGTGTGCATATTGAGGTTAGAAGAAATGTCACACCCTTTGAAATTTTGGGACCTACAGGCGCCGCTTGTCGCCGACCTTCGGTTGGCTCTTCACGGCGTGGATTGTGTAACCCTGAATTAAACATGTGAAATAGAGGCAAAATGTGTGCGGATTTTATTGATGAACCTTTAGGTTTGGCTAGCCAGGAGAACATGGATTTAGGCCTTTTTTGCTACAAGGACAAACAAAAATTTGTCATACAAAATTTGTCATCACACAAAATGAAAAGTAAATTAGGCAAAGATTTGCGTGGTTAAATATTGGAAGTGTCAGTTGCCACAGGCCAGTCCATTGCTTCCATAGAAGGATTTTTTCTCACTGTACAATTTGTGTGTAAGGTACCATTTACCTATTTTAGTTACTCTTTAGCTACAAGTCATGTGCATTGGATTATCATGTGATCATTATCACTCTTATCATCAAACCACGTCGCCTCAGAGCCTATTCTGCCTACATCATAGCCTTACTCGTTGAGACTCTCCGAGAAGAGGCATTCAGGCACTCAGGCATTAGGCGACATCTATAAATAACCTACATTATCCAAATCTTGCATTAACCTACGTGTTTAGTGCCCATACAACTTGCCACGACATCGTGATCTAGTCTCTACTCTACTTCTCTAGTCTGAGTTCTTCAAGAGAATAGACCGTCAGATCAGGGTCTTCACCACAAACTGCTTGACTTATTCCTGCCAGGGCATGTGTACAATGAATCCCCTCTTGTAGACTCAGAACAAGTCTTACATTGTGGTTAGTGTCATTTCAAGTCATTTGTCATTTCGGTTTTGTGTGCAGTCCGGCGCTGATCGGACTCGGAGAAAGTCTATTACCGAAATTGGCCTAGCATCGAGTCCCACGGCAGGTACGGCTCCAAAGCGGAGTTTGAAATACATTCTTTCCTTGGTGCCTGTTCCTTCCTCATTCATGCAGTTGGAGTCCAATCCGCAATGCTCTGACAATGTGCCCAAAGCCCAGCTGATATTAATAATTGGCAGCGATGCACATTACAGAGACCAAGTTCTGAGCTAAGTACATCAATTATTATTCTGGAATGGCTGGCATTATCCTGGCATTATTGTACTCACCAGAGATATATCCCTAATCCTAATTTTACTTTCCAAAGTGATACAACAGTTGAATCCTGTGGTCAGAGGCACATCCATCCAAATAGATGTTGAATAGGAGAGTCTTGATCAGCTGCCAAAGGATGCCATATCTTGTGATGGACCCTGGACTTCCCAGTATTTCAGGCTCCAAGATCAATTGCCACGTCTGGACGATAGTCCTGTCACAGAAGACCACCACAAAGTGTTCAATGAAATGCATCTAGATCTGCCACTATTGTCTTGTTGAAGATTCTTCGGTTTAGATGGATTCAATCATGATCATGAGAGGTTGGCATTTACAAAGTCCCAAGCAGCAGGTTACCCAGTGTTCTCTTTATAAAGAACTCACATTTTTAAGAATCAGGGGTCCAAAGAATTGAATACATGCTCATGATTGACAGTGTTGCTCAGACAAAGTTCAGGCCAGATTCCATTTTGACTGATCTATTACTTACAAGGGTTCAATGGCATGATATTCCGACTCTGGGGAATACCCTCAACTTTTAGCTGTATGCAATGCCAGGAGTTGTGTGGAATAGTGTGGATGGCGAATTTATTCATGAGACTGACTTATATAAACATTAAAAGACATTTCTCAGAAGGGCTACACACAAGCTCGGGAAGAGTTGAACATTGAACTTCGAGCCTTGTACCTGTGTTCCAGCCATCTCGGGGACGAAAGTGTTGCCGAGAAGGACAGGTTGTTGGGGGATGGGTCTCAAGAGATTCATCAGTTTTTCGCAGCCAGATAAAAAAAGGGTTACCGATGTTCCAGTGCTGCATGCATTTGGCTGCTTATCCAATTGACACAATCTGAGGGTGTTTGAAGTTATCAAGCCCAAGTTGCAGATGAGTTGCTCAAGATTATTACCACTGTGAAACCCCCCGCCCTCAAGACCCTATCTATGTACCTAATTAGCTGCCATATTTACTCACCCACGTTACGCTGTGAGGACTGAATACGCTTTGTGTATGCCCTCGCGCAGGAGCAACGTTACACCAGCGATTCCCCAATCCAAAACCACTAGGAAACCCGATTCAGCAAAACACTGCAATTCACCAAACACACCATACCCACTTCACATACACCATAGACAAGACCTTTTGAGGTCCTGAAACTCCTTCAATGGGGACGCAGACCAACAGGAGGCAACCCTACATCAACACGGCACTCGCATCAAACGACTCCGACCACTGGTTAGAAGGCAATTCCCTGAAGAGAGTGGTCACATCCTCAAATTCCACAATCACCATGCACCAGGACACTCGCGAGCGTAGCACTGCCAGTTGCAGGAGAACTCTGGTCAAACACCGCATCCCCACCACTTTGTACCCCCGAAACAAGGGCACCGATGCATCACGGGCCCACACTCTGTATACGGCTGAATCATGAAACAGGGTGTCCACTCCTTACGGTCTAGACCCTCGCGTTTGACCAAGTTGACCTTCAAATTCAAATTGGCAGCTCGTGTTTGTGCAATTCTTCGGTTTTGCTCTCATGTTCGCCCAGATGCCAACACCGACCACATGGACGAGCCTGCCTCGAGGCAAGTAGCACATGTAGCGGGCACCTTGAGGCTGTGTAGCGAGAAATGGTATAAAAGGGAACACATTTTAGACACAGTAGTCATTTGGCTTTGGGGAACTGTTCTCCCCCACTCGCCCAAGTGTACTTTACCCCACAAATCTAAAGTTGATCACCACCACCTCAGTTCACGCTTGTCTTCGGACATTTTAACTTCCTCCCCACCGCAGCTCTCCCCCAGAGGCTCACGCTCGCCACCATCGGACATCCTACCCGCGCCACCTTCCTACGCAGACACTCCGTCATGCAGTAGTGGGAGCCTTGTAAAGACATCAACTTAGGCAAATTGTCTGTGACCATACAGACATACACTATATGGACAAAAGGATTGAAAGATCGATTTACCGGCCATATCTCAAAAATTGGAGCATATTTTTTCTTAAACTAAAGTATATGACTGTTGAGCAGGACCCGCCCTACCATCCTGCACGAATTTTGACATCAAAATATGTTGATACACCATCAGCCGGGCCGAAATACGGAAAAGCCCGAAAAAGGGCCGTGTTCAACTTGAGCTATAATTTTTTTCGGGGCAAAGTGAATCATGCAGATTATAGTTCCTGATGTTCTATGCCATATCACACTTTGAATCATGCCATATCACACTTTGAATCATGCCAAAATATACTGGCAATAGCGAGATACGGAGCCCACAAGATGGCCAAAAACTGGTGAAAACTGGTGAAAACACCAGAAAATAGTAGAAATGGTGATTTTGCGGCGCCCACAGCTCATTATTGGCTGTATATTTTGGCACAATTCAAAGGTGGAGATGCCATAGGACATCCCAATCTACCATTAGGGTGATTCAGTTTGCCCCCAAAAAAATCATAACTCAAATTGAAAGTGGTGATTTTTGGGTCTCTTCTGTATTTGAGCCCAACTGATGGCGCATCAATATATTTTGACCCCATCGTTGTTGCTAAATGGTAGGGAGGGACCTACCCAACAGCCCTATACTTGATTTCACCTGAAAATATGGTCTCATTGTTGAGATCTGGCCGGAAAACCGGCCTTTCAATCATTTTGTCCATATAGTGTACCAAGCGACACCCCTCGCCGTATCCCGACCCTCGACGACGTTAAAGTCACCTACGGAGCCCCCATTTGGCGGGTTCCTACATCTCAGCTCACGCTTCGAGCATTCAGGAAAAAGGTGTTGACCTAGAGAGAAGTAGAAAGCTTTAGGAGTTCAGGAAGCTAGAAGACAGCTAGCCTGACAAGTATATTTCACCTTTGGCCCCATTTTGCACTGACCATCTCATGATTTCCCAAACGCCAACCAACAGGAACCACCAGAACACATCCACCACTTCCTCCAACCAGATTTCATCTGTATCACCCCCTAGAGGACGACCGAGCTACCAACTGAATACCATCCCATTCACACCCCTAGCATCACGGTCCTTATCACAATGCTGGGATAATCTGTACCACTCACATCTCTATTATTTCTCTTTACTTACTGAAAAACCATCTCAACAAGACCATCACACCAAATACCATACAGCACCACCTTGTGTACTTCTACCTTAGCCAATACTGGCCACATCATCATGTAAAGTAGAACCTAATGAATGAACACATGAATGCTCAAGATTATGAATACCATGACATCCATTCCTAAAGGTTCAGCTCCCGCCTCACAGAGGCCCAATCCCATGTCATTGAAAATAATGTTCAAAGGAGTATAAGGCAAGTAAAGATCTATGGAACCACGGTTGATGAGCACTGTGAATTGTGAGGAGTTCAACTGAGTTCAATGAGAAAAGGACGGAAAGGCCCGGGACCATAAGCCGAAATGACAAATGTCCAAGTCACATGCTACTTTTTGGCGACATTTTTGGTACACTGTGACTTATGACAGTCACAATGCACTTTTAATAATCCTGGACTTTTTCGTGTGTTTCCAGGTGTTTTCCGGCCATTGGAGGGACCCCTGTGTATTGTCTTGCACCTTCAAACACATTTCCACACTTCCCAGTAACATTCTGCTCCTGCAAGAAATAAAAAGTTCAGGGGACGAAAAACATATTTTCGGGGAGCGATTAAATGTAGTCACATGACCGGTCACATCCTTCACCATCACAAAGCAACACCAAACACCCCTGTTGTAAACCGTTATCCACTGTTTTGCAATCATTAGAGAGGATCAAAGCAACTAGGACGATGTTAATGAGTCCATACATTGAGTTTCAATATCATGTGCAGTATTCACACCATGGGAAGTCTATGTGGAGGTCAAATCATGACCCACCTACAACAATTACAGTAATGGCCTATACCAACTGCCCATCCTCCATTCTACTTGACCATAAGCAAGTGTTGATCTCTTAAGGAGTGCAAAGACCTTGCAATTCCATGCACAAGACTCAAATCACTGTGTTGGGACCCCCTGTGGACACAGGTGTGCCGCGATTCGTCTACGTGTGTCTACATGTGTCTACATTGTGTCTACATATGTCTACCTGTGTAGACAGGGCAGGTCTACACTGGATCAACATACCTTTTATAGCGGTTCATGTTAGGTCTACGTCATGTAGACACTGCATTCCCACATTGGCTACCTTGGTCTACTTCTGCTACCGATGGTAGACACAAGGTAGATGCACCGGTCACTATTCATTTGCAAATAACAGGAAGATTCCTGGATTGGTTCGGAGATGTTGGTGGGACGTTGAACACTCAGTTAACAGTTAGGCCGAGTTTGATGTGTCTGATGCCGGAGGCATGGACCTGCTAAACAAACCACGCAGCCAATGCCAAATGTGCCAAAACATGAAAACACAATAATAGAAGTGCGAAGAAATGTTGAATTCATAATTGACAGTTAGTGGGAACCAGAAAGATGTCTAGAACATGTGTCTACATGAGTCTACATGAGGCTACCTCAGGTAGACAGAATGTTGTACACGTAAACACAGGTTGACAAACACAAGGTAGACGCACCGGCCATCATTCTTTTGCTCACATTTTGGCTCTGGACGTGTTCACAGAGAATTCTCCTGCTCCCCTGCCGGTACTTATGTTGGTTGAAGGTTCAGTTAAGCCAATTTTGATGTGTCTGATGCCGGAAACACAGGCCTGTCAAACAAACCACACAGCCAAAGCCGAGTGTGCCGAGGCGTGAAAACACAATGATAGAAATGCGAGGAAATGTTCAACTCAATTCACACTCAGTGGAAACCAGAAAGATGTCTAAAACATGTATCTACATTTGGCCGGATGAGTCTACCTCAGGTAGACACAGTGTTGTACACATAAACACAGGTAGTCAAACATTGATGCTCTGTGTCTACCCGCACGCGTGGGTCTACACCGCCATTCGGTAGAAATGCTTTGTATATGTTTGGCACCTGAATTATCACGGAATGTTGCTGACAATGTTCCCAAAATAAAAAAATGTTGAATCCCTTAAGGCTTCTAGAACATTTATATTGGCGGAATGTTTCAGACAACATATCTCAGAGGCTCCGTGGGGACTGAACTAATGTTCAAAATATACAATTTCTCTTACGCAAAGCATCCAGCAGTATGCACTGGTTGAACATTTCAAGTTTTTTGGTGAAAAAATCGGTGAAAAATATTTTGAATTTTACAGAAAATTTTCGCCAAAAACGTAGGTGAAAAACTTAAAACATTTTTAGCACTTTTTCATTTTATTTCAGATTTTCCTCAAAGTCAAAAAGTACTGAAAAAGTTTTAAATTTTTTACATACTTTTTCAGTGAAAATTCCTGCAAAATGCAAAACGTTTTTCATCAATATTTTCACCGAAAAACTTGAAATTCTCAACCAGTGATGTGTAATCAATAGATTTGGAGCTACAAATACACGAGATACGTGATACAAAAGAGAAACAATCAATGTTGCGCGCAGGATCTAACCATATCGAGGCAGCCTTGGGGTGGATAGACTTGAGCACGGCTGTAGCCCGAGTGCGGCTGTTGCGCACCAGAGGGCATGCGGGATTTGCAGCACGTAGAATATGTGGTCGACAGTGCAAGTTGACTGCACGTTCCGCAAAGAAGGGAAGTTGATTCGTGAGCAAGGATTTGCATGGCAGGCACAGGCGCCGTAGCTGAGTGAGTACATGTGGCTTGAGGTGATTGAGGGCGAAAGATGAAGGGGTTCTGGCGCAACTTGAATGATCCTGGCATGTTCGTGTTGAAGACACCGTCATTGCCACTTGGCTGCGACTCGCTTGTGTCATCGCATGGGACTTTGCTCGCACGATGTCAAGGCTTGCGTGGCGTTGGAACGTGCCGGAGAGGACGATGACATTTGGAGGTGGATGGTGGCAGCACGGTGGAATTTGAAGTCTTTGGAGTCTGGCCGGACCTGGGCCTTTGGGCGAATGGAGACGGCCGAGCTGAGCATGAGGTTGTGGTGGGTGGTTGCGGCGGCCTTGGTGGGTGCGACTCGGAAGTTGGTTGCTTGGCGTGCATGCTCAGGATGTTTGCAGGCCATTGGCGAGACCTGACTCGGAGAGGCCTCCGAGCATCTTACTGTGATTGCAATGTAGACAACTTGAGTGGATTCAATCCCCAGGAGTTTGAGAGGCTTCTGGTCCGTTTGGGCTTCTTGACGGTGGCGAGACAACGAGGGCATAGAGGAAAGAACAACAATCGTTCAGCGTGCACGTGAGGTGTAAATATGACCCAGCAATCTCGCACGGACCACAAATCTGATCTTGCCGCGAAACCACGTAGTGGATGTCTTTCAGACCATGGCCAGTGGGTAGGTGCCGGTGAAGAGAGACCAGTCATACCGCTGTAAAATTGAATAACCTTGGAATAACCCCTGACCGTTGACGGCTCGGAGTCGGAATCACATTGACCGAGTGAAAGAGAGTCTTGGCATGGCAGAAAGCCACAAGCCTATGCCTTCAATAACTTCGACCTAATACACTATCCATTGGTATGTGTCCAGGAATCCTATGGTCGAGAACATTTAAGCTGGTGTATTGAACACGTCGAGGAAACATTGGTGGGATGTTGCAATGATGTGTTCAAAACATTCCGGGCCAAATGTGGTCAGAATGTGGGTGGAATGTCCAAAAGACATTCAATCAGATGCTTGGCGATGATTGGCAGTCAACATTTGGTAAGTAAAGACTTGATTGGCGGTGTACGAGGGTAGACACAACCTGTGTCTACGGGGGGCCTCAACGCAGTGAGTTCAATCTCTACCTGAATCCTTCCTGGATCCTTCCTATTGGTAAATACACAATGTGCCGTTAGTCTGTCGATTCAGCAGCCAAAGAAAAGGACCATGTCAGGCACTTGAAACTGCTAGATGATGGGAGTGCGAATTTAAAAGAGAGCCGTCGCTGTAATATGTGCGAGATTCCGAGTGCATCTTGAAAGTGTGTTGATGGTCAGAGACATCTATGGGGGCAAATGAACCTCTAGTCAGTCAGACGAGCGATCGGTTTGAACACAGCCCACCTTTGCCTCACTCCGTACCACCATTTTCGGCATTGAATATTGAAGCTTCATGGGCACCTGGCCATTCAACCGGTGGACTAGCCCGGATGGGCTGGTCAGGTCGCACAGGGTCGCAGGTGTACGGATAGTGGTGGCTAAGGACAAGCCGTGATGGGGCACGCGGTCTACCTACTGCCTAACACAATCACACGCGTCCGGGGATAGCATGGCCCATGTCGGAAATTTGTAAAACATCTTACAAGAGCTTTACGTTATAAGAGCATTGTAAGCAGCTTGTAAGGCAATTACAACCAAACAAGCCTTCTTGCAATGCTGCTCCGAGCTGGTTACAAGGCCTTGTCGGTGGGCTCTAATTCGCGCCAGCAGTGGCGGACCCTTCCCTACTGTGCGTAGCACCGACATTCTACCATTCTCGGAAACAGCCAACACCTACCCACGTTCTCTTTACTCTGTTATTTGCGTGCTACTCCGCGATCAAGCCCACGCCGAACCCCGCCGTCGAAAATGTGCTGCTACACATCACCATCCAGTGCCCGGTGTACAAGGAGAGCCTGCCGAGATCATGTACGTTCGTGCCCTTCCGCCGGTCTGTGCCTTGTGCTGATGCGATGACAGTGCCCCGTCGGTGCTGTCGATCAAGGAGACTGTGCAGACGTACGCACGGCAGGGCGGGACGTCTGTGATCTTCATCTGTGACGACGGGATGCAGCTCATCTCGGAGGAGGACCGCCAGGATCGCATGATCCTCTATGCGAATCATAATATCGGGTACGCCGTTGTTTCCTTATAAGAAGGTGAGCAACATGAACTACGGGCTCGGTATGATGCTCTTTCCCCTGCGCGTTCTGCGGTGCTGACGAGTCTGGTAGCGCTCTCGCTGAAGCTCGAGCGACAACTCGCGGCGCTGGAGGCGACGGGCGTGACGGAGGACGACGGCGAGTGCCTGCGATGCAACACGCGGCCAAGGAGATGTACGAGGCGAGCGGGTGCCGGCACCGGCCGTGGGCATGCAACGGGAAGAGTCTGCGCGTCGGCGAGATCATCCTCATCATCGACTCGGACACAATCGTTCCCGAAGACTGCTTCTGCGACGCTGCGCGCGAGATGTACGAGAGCCCGGACGTCGCGATCATCCGGCACGAGTCGGGTACGCACTTCTCGTTCAGAAACTACAATCCCCAAGCCACCCGTCGGCCGGCAGCGTGTCGTTCAGCGTCTTGACGCCAGAGGACACCTCGAGGTACACCACCTCTTCAGCTGCGCACAACACCCCAGCGCCGGGCCCGATGCCACCGTGTGCGGCTCACACAGACTACGACGGCCAGACACGGATTCGGAGAGTCTGTGCAGGTCGGTGGCCTCGGTTCCGCCGCCGAATGGTTACGGATGCTGGAGGTATACCTAGGCTTCTCGATTCAGCTCGCCGCGCTAATACAAACCCAGGAACAGGTCGACGAGAGGACGGGGAAGATGGCTGATGTGTTTCCTATCGAGATGGTGTGCCTTCTCTGCGCTACTTGCACGCTATCAGTGAGCTCACCCGGCACAGGCCCGCCTGCACCTCATGCCGGGTTGTTCGCCATGTTCATCACGTCCTGCACGGGTACAGCCGGTGCATCGAACGCCGCACGCGCATCACGAGCCCGCTCGTCCTGCTCGTCGCCTGTACGCCCCCCTCACTATCTCCATTACATATCCCGCGCTAACCCCGCCTAGTCAGCCTCGTTTCTGCATTATTTTGACTATCTTATTTGACTTCTGCACCCGATTTCGCTTCCCCTTTCGCCCCGTTACATTTCATTTGTTACCTCCCTCGTGTGCCACTCCACTCGTGCCGCCTTTTCCCTCCTCATCTAATATATTTGACACTGTCCCGAAATCCTCCCCCCCTGCCTGCCTCGTATGACATTCGGGTCCTCTCACTCGCCCGATAATTCCTTGTTTCAACTGTCGTAGGGTTGAATCATATTATTCTCACCTCCCATAGCTCACGATTAATCTTGTTCTCTGGCGCGATGATCCGTGTCTGTGGCATGATGAACTAGCCTCCACGAAATGCTACCAATGTCTTCTTGAGCATAGAGGTTTGCTCGGGCTCAGCGCTCAGCGTCGACATGCTGTGCGTTGTCGTTTCATGTTTCTGATGACTTTTTTCCGTCGCTTTCCAGTGTGCCCAGTTATTTCTGCAAGTACTTGATTAGCGCTTCCCTGCACTTTCCCTGCACCTTGTGCTCTCCCATCGTCCACCTGCCCTACTGCCCGACTTTTTTGTTTGCATTTGGAAAGGTCCTCGTCGAAGCTCGCCAGCCTCTACTATGTACTTGTTTAGATCGCGCACCACCGGTGTGCTTCCCGGTACGTGCTGCTCTATTTCCGCTGGACTCAGATGGAATAACATAATAGTGTCCACAGGGAACATGTCGTGGACTCGTGTAATTGACCGCTGTTTGCTCCACTAACCCATAGTGCTCGATGCACCCTATTCATCTCTACTCAGTTGTGTGTATTCCACAATTGAGCCGTCCTTAATAACCTCCCGCGAGCTGCAGAGATATGTACAGTACCCGTCCATTTTTGGTGAGATTCACTCAAGTTTGGTCTCAGAAAATTCACCAGACTTCCCTCTTTTCAACTCGTCCGGTTACAGATCTATTTCCGGTCGACAAATCACATTCTTGCACAAAAGCTGAAGCTGTACTTCAAGTTTGATTTCGGGTTGTTTTCTGTTAGGCATCAAAACACGAACACGTCCAATCACTGCCTCTTTCCCCACCTTCAAGTTAAATTGACAGTGGATCCGGACTCGCCAACGTACCCAACCGAGCGTGTCATCCCAAGGATATAAACCAATATCAATTTTCGAGGTGAGCATGATCACAATTTCTTTCGGAAGGGACATATGGGACTCCGATTGTGGACGATTTAGTTAGATGTATTGAATTACTCCCTGTATCTCCAACTTGCTCACCTGTCCGTACTCATATTTCACTTTTATCTTCGTGCAGGTTTGACCCAATCAACTCAATTGAGAGATGCCATCACGAGCACGGCGGACCTGTGTCGAGATGAGTATGATTTCCTTGCCTATTTAATGTAGGAATGCCGACGTGGAGAGTATCAGTTAAGAGTGGCCACTGGGAATTAATCGAAAGGGTTGTTGGGAAATACCAAATTAGATCACTATAAAATGACCGTGGATCACTTGCTAAGAAAGGCCCTACAGTGTAGTTGTAGTTTTGTATTCCTGTCATTTATATACATTCGCGCGAGATCGTAAGTTCAAACCGGTCAAGTAGCAACTAATTAATACCAATACAATAGAATGGAGATCAGTAAGTAAATGGGAATAGCAGCCCATTACATGTCAGTCACGACTTTCCTTTCATTATAAAGACCGCTAACCCTTATCTCTCTCTTCTTCTCTTCTCTTCTCTCTCTTTATAAAATTGTCTCTGTCTGTCTGAAGCCTTTTAAACTCCGCTTTTGGGATATCAGGCCCGAGGCTTTGGAAGCGCTCAATAAACGCTTCCTCGGGGCTTTTGGCCCCATGATCAACTTTAAGCGCATGTGCGCCTATAAAAGTGTACACAATGCCAAACCGCCGACCGGTGTCTGTGACTTAAATTTATTCGTAACTTCATCGGGTGTTCGTGTGAACATCACCATTATACTTTGAGAGGGCGCCAAATCAAACGTTTAACCGAAGTGGTGGGCCGCGAAGCGGCCCACCGCGCTCTTGTAATGCCTTATAATGCTCCCTATCTCATAAGAAGTCGTGATCTTGTAATGTTTGTCTCCTCAGATAAGACCATTCCAAGAGCTGGGGCTCTTGTGGCCTTACAAGGCCTTGCAGCCCCTTGTGAGAGAAATTAGTTTTTTCCGACATTTCAAGGCCACTGCTACACCAGTCAAGATCTCAAAAACATCCTTAACGCAATAACCGTCAGCAAACAAATGAAATATGAAATATGTGCAAGCGGCCGACTGCCTCAATGAGCGTGACAATAGGTGTCTATGGTGTCCCCGGAGCTCCGCCGAGCGCGTAAGACGTGAACTCCGGCATGATCTGCGGGGAGAAGAACTTAATATCCCCCACCGACTCAAACGGAGCGCACACACCTGTGTTAAACTCCCCATGTAAATAAACTTTCTCGTCTTGAAAATCGACATGAGCCCCTCATTCACCGTATGCTGATGCCCGCTGGAAGCCGGGTCCTTGAGCATGCGCAACAGCGCTGTAACCAGGGCAGTCGGTAACAAGCCAGGACGGTAGCACGTCGCACCTCGGGCGCGTCGTCATCGACGGCAGTGTAACCCAATAACCCTAATCCTAGTCAATCCCCAAATCCAAATGCGAAAGAAAAACCCCACGTACCGCTAAAATCAAACGTCCCTAGCGTATTCGGCGCGAGCGTCGGCAGCTCCTTGCTCGGCTGACCCTGGGCCTGGCTCTTCGGCGTGGAACCAGACACAATGGGCAATTGGCAGCGCGCGAGCCGCGCGTACAACGTCTCCGAGAGGATGCAGGTTGAGAAGTCGGTCTGCAGGTGCGTTAGCAACAAGTTGAGGCTTTGATTAAATATTTAAGAAGGCGGAAGTAGCAAGTGAGTATGGAACGAACTCCAGGAGGAGGAAGCAACGCACCCCGAATGATGCCCAAAGCGGCGGGATCGCTCGCGCTATCTGCCCCAGACAAACTCGCTGAACTCGCCGCGAAGAGGTGCTCGTGCAAAAGCATGGCGAGCACGGGCTCGTGCAAAAGCATGGCGAGCACGGGCTCGACAGTCTCGGCGAGAGATGTCCGAGCGTCGCGAGAGCGGGTCGGGCGTCGCGAGAAGCGGGTCGGGCGGCGGGAGTGGGCGGCTGGGCGTGGGGTTGAAGAAGAGGACGGATTTGGACGCACCCGCACGCGGCGCTAGAGGAGGCTATGCCGGCGGCTTCCTTGAGGCGCCCCTTGATGGGGCTCCTCTTCATCTCCGCCCCCAGTGCTGCTGCTGTAGGGCTCCAAGTACAATCAGCGCGAGATCGTGTATGGGAAGGGGGAAACACCTTAGTCGCGCTCGTGCGGCTTCTCGAGCCGAAAGAGGAGGCCCTGTCCAGGGTCTGCCCCTTTAACGCGAGCGTGTTGTAGCTGGCGAACGTCAGGATCATTGCGAGGACCATCCTGCGCACCGTTGAGTCACGATTCGCCTTGAACGCCACGATCGCGTCGCCGGTCATGATGAAAGAATCGTTCATGCACTGCGCCGAAATTAGATGAGAGAGATTTTCAGGACACACGCCACCGGCGTGGAGAAGGAGCTCGCAATAGGTGAGCAGCTCCCGTGAAAATCTCGGGCTGCGTGTACATGTGCCCGCCTGCGCGTCTGCGAGCATTTTGGCGGTGTAGAGCACGGCGGGAGAAGGTGTGCGTGGAATTGCACCGGCAGATTCAGTGAATATCGCACCATGCCGAGCGCGTCGTGCTTGCCGCTGCCGCTGTGGGTCGACGTGGTGAGTGCTACAGCAACCGCCCAGGTTAGTGGACATGACAAGATGTTGACATAATTGTACGAACGGGAGACATTGGGTGCTGTGTCGGTGCCAGTGGCTTTGCGTTGATGAGGTTATGAGGCCGTGTCTCGACTCTCAAAGACTGGACTTACCAAAAGCCATTAGTTCTCTTTAGCTTTCCCAGGCTGCCCTCCAAATGCATGGGCTGACAAAGCTGGCGGTCAATGTTGTAGTAGTCGGCTGGAATGCTGCAGCTGACTAAGTACTACCACAGCACTCGCGCTCTAGGAACAATCTAGAAGGATATCTATGATCTGGATTCTCCGTCAGCCCGTGACAATTAATCCAGGGACAATTTGTCGGTCAAGCTTGGACTAGGGAAGCAGAGTGAATGAGTTGGTAAAGACTGAAGAGAGTGGCTGACCGCCACGTAAACATGCACTTGTCTTTGTGGGGCCATTGCTGCGCATGGCAGATACGAGGACTTTTCTGGAGAACATGCAATGAAATCGAGGTTTATAATTATAAATATTCTAAGAGACTAGCATCGTTACTTCACGGAACAGCCACGCGGAGGAACTCCTCCATCCGAAGAGACCAAATCCCTCCCCGCTCTCCCACCACAATTTGCAACTCGAAACGAGTGGTGCGCATCCCACCTCATGTCAATGATCTATGCCTCAGCATACACCAATGCGACTGGTATCCTTCTTCTGCATGACTGGAGGAAGGCAGGTTGATGGCTATCCAGATAATTTTCATCAACGCATGCCCGACCAGTACCAATGCCATCGTGAAACCACACCCGACCATCTGAGCTGATAATTCTTGAGGTGAAGTGAATATTTCCAAAGTATATGACTCCCCTTAGAAGGAGGATGCGGGTGGTTCCTTCCAAATCAAAACGCAACTTGTGTTCTATGGGCAAATGGTCATGAGACGACATTATCAGAATGGAGATTCAAAATGACATACCTGGAGCCGCCTGCGATCTCGGTGGCCAGTGACCCGTGGGTAGGCAGAGGTTTGGCCATGGTCGTAGCAGGAAGAGTGCCATTTTCTCAACCCAGCAGGGGAGTCGACAGCACATCTTCCACTTCTTCGCTGCCACCAGAGTACCGGGGGCAGGATATGCCGGGGATGCCGAAGCGTCGAGAAGCATGTGGTTTCAGAGCCAGGCGTCCAGCAGTAGTAACCAGACTGAGAAGGCAGAAGATTTGGTGTGTTGAGCGCATTGCAGGTACTGGTGCAGATGAAAGAGAGTGCAAGGACGCGGCACTGAAAGTGTGTAAGGGTTCGCGTTGGCTCTCGGCGCCGGAGCCCGATTTAGCGCAGCGCGCTGCAGGCTTGCGGCGCGGTTGCACAGTAGTTGCCGCAGCTAGCTCCCAGTTATTCGCCTTATGTAGGCCGTAGTATTCCGTGGTTAGCTAGATAGTATAAATAGTCAGTAGCTTACCTGTAGTAGGCATTCTCGTCAACGACGGAGTTTTACCAACTCAACTTCTCAGTCTAAGTAAAACTCATCCGACTTGGATCATTGTGCGCTACGACCTCCCTTCCAGGAACTCCGCAGCCTCACAAATTGACTCAGATGCGAGCGCTAACGCAAGCGCTCGGCACGGCAGGAATGGCTGTTGTGAGGCTATGCTAGTGGTAACCAGCTAACGACGCCTGAGGCCAGAGACGACGCAGATGAGAGGTCGTCTTGAGAGGAATGACTGAGTTTCGTGGTGCTAGAAGCGCTTGGAGACGGCAAACATGCGATGGAGGGATTTGTTGTCTACAGCGTTCGAGGCTTCGAGCACGGCGAGTGGAAAGCCGTCATCCGGGTACTTACACCCGCGCACGGCATGGGCGCTGATGTGACGTTGATGTGATGTTGATGTGACGCTGTCCTGACAGATTGATGTCCGAGCCCGCAAAATGTCAGTTACTGACTCACACCGGGGGCAAAGACCGACGCACCTGGCTGCCAAGTGCGTTGAACGCATGTGCTCCGCAGGTTGTGATGCCGCTTAAAATGAGTCTTTGTGTTGCAACTAACAAAGTAGCAATTAAAGACTACCTAGATACAAAGAATATATTAAGTTATTTTGAAATGTTTAGTGTGTTTCTTCACCCTCCAGAACTTATTTATTTGCCATACCTAAACATTTTGCCATCGCGAGCCACGATTCAGCCGCAGATGCCGTCGCATCTATGCCGAGCAAGGGAATGACAGCGCCGTAGACGCCCAAACAACGAGTGATGTCCTCGTGATGAGCCGGAGTCACACTGGCCGCCGCTCTCTCATTCGTCCCGCCCACTGCCGGCGTCACGCAGCTGCTCGCCCCGTGCCCATCTGACGCCTCGCTTGACACCGGTTACCGGGGCCCCATCGCGCTTTATGAAATATTGCTTCGTCAGCACGGCACCATGCCCGCACGTTGTCTTTGTCGGGCTGGCACTGTGCCTGTACGTCGTCTTTGTCGGGCTACAGCCATGTACAGACATCACCTTTGTCAGGCTACCACCCCACCCGCCCGTCGCCTTTGTCGACCCACTAACGCCCCCGAACGTCGCCATTGTCGGGCTAAGACAGCGTCCGGACGTCGCCTTTATCGGGCGACCACTCCAGCCGCACGTGGCTTTCATCAGCACGCGACCAAGCCTTTGTCCTCGGGGCGGACCGCCTTCATCCCGCCTTTGTCTGCCAAAAGAGCCGGCCGGCGGCCCGACCCCGTCCTTCTTTTGACAGTCCCGCCAATCACGAGGAGCCCGCTTGTGCGCGGGTTATCCTCCGGGGCGGGATTCGCTCGGCACTCACTGCGAGCGGCGCACGCACAACACTCCGCGGAGTCGCGCGCGTCTCTGCGCCCACCGCACACGATGATCACATAGCTAGAGACAGTATGTTAGCTCTGAGAGGCGGAGAATTTGGGCCAATGTTTGGCCCTGCTTATTTCGAACTGCCGAGCCAAAAAAAAAAATCACAGCTCAACAAGAGGGTCCGACTAAGCCTTTTAAAGCATACTAGGGGATATTAGACAGTCATCCCCAGCTCTGAAACCGAAAATCTGGAAAGACCCTGTTATTTGTACATGTTTGTATTGCGGCCCAAGCAGACGCTCCTAGAGCTTAAGGTGCGTCAAATCCTCCGCCTCTCAGAGCTAACATACTGTCTCTAGCTATGTGATCATCGTGTGCGGTGGGCGCAGAGACGCGCACGACTCTGTGGAGTGTTGTGCGTGCACCGCTCGCAGTGAGTGCCGAGCGAATCCCGCCCCGGAGGATAACCCGCGCACAAGCGGGCTCCTCGTGATTGGCGGGACTGTCAAAAGAAGGACGGGGTCGGGCCGCCGGCCGGCTCTTTTGGCAGACAAAGGCGGGATGAAGGCGGTCCGCCCCGAGGACAAAGGCTTGGTCGCGTGCTGATGAAAGCCACGTGCGGCTGGAGTGGTCGCCCGATAAAGGCGACGTCCGGACGCTGTCTTAGCCCGACAATGGCGACGTTCGGGGGCGTTAGTGGGTCGACAAAGGCGACGGGCGGGTGGGGTGGTAGCCTGACAAAGGTGATGTCTGTACATGGCTGTAGCCCGACAAAGACGACGTACAGGCACAGTGCCAGCCCGACAAAGACAACGTGCGGGCATGGTGCCGTGCTGACGAAGCAATATTTCATAAAGCGCGATGGGGCCCCGGTAACCGGTGTCAAGCGAGGCGTCAGATGGGCACGGGGCGAGCAGCTGCGTGACGCCGGCAGTGGGCGGGACGAATGAGAGAGCGGCGGCCAGTGTGACTCCGGCTCATCACGAGGACATCACTCGTTGTTTGGGCGTCTACGGCGCTGTCATTCCCTTGCTCGGCATAGATGCGACGGCATCTGCGGCTGAATCGTGGCTCGCGATGGCAAAATGTTTAGGTATGGCAAATAAATAAGTTCTGGAGGGTGAAGAAACACACTAAACATTTCAAAATAACTTAATATATTCTTTGTATCTAGGTAGTCTTTAATTGCTACTTTGTTAGTTGCAACACAAAGACTCATTGTAAGCGGCATCACAACCTGCGGAGCACATGCGTTCAACGCACTTGGCAGCCAGGTGTGTCGGTCTTTGCCCCTGGTGTCAGTAGCGTTAGATCCATCACATTTTTGCGATGCAGGTCAGTAAAAAGCTAATGGTCGTCGGAGAAACGTCGGAAAAAGCTCCATTTAATTGATCCCCCAAATGTCACACTTTCTGGCCTGGAGAACAAATATAAAAACGAGTATAAAACAAAGTTTTAGTCCTCGTAAACAACAACGCGGAACGCTGACCGGTGGCAGTGCTTGCTTTTGTTCCTGCCAGCACCAGCCAGCACTGGCTGAAAGTCAAGGTGGCGTATGCGGCACTTCAACGCCCGGGGACGCACTTCTACTCAGCGCTTTCAGCACGGTTCCTTTGTCCCACCGCGGCTTGGATCCAAATGGCTCACCCCAAGCGTCGCGGGGATCCACTAGGAACCCGTGCAGTCTACTACTTAGTTTGGTACACCTCTTTTCTCGTATTCACAACCCCCGCTGATCTCAATCCATCCACAGTGCCTCCACTATGGTTCATTTGTAGCTGACTGTACTTTCTACGCTAAACTCGCGTATTTAAGTGCTGTACTTGAACTTTGGTACATCTTTATTTTTCTTTGGAATACAATCTTTGCTGACCTTCCTTTCGTTCACAGAAATTTCAATACGGCTCCATTATACCTCCCTGGCCCAGAATCAACTCCACACATTGACCGCGACCTCAATTTAATCAATCTCACTTATGTGGTTGGTCTGACTTCAAGTCATCCCGACGTGAATTACAGCGAACCACATAGAATGGCTTGTATCGGAACGCGACTTTGCGCCGACGCCGAAAATATTGACAAACAGTTCCGGGGGTCGCAGATGTCTATCTCTTGTGATATGAGGTTCGTGCATATATTCAGACTATGAACCCAACGTTACCTTCAATGCTTATTGCTTCACAAATTCAATTCCACGACGGGTGACTTCAATAGGCACGTTCCACTTTCGACTTTCAAAAGTCTTCGTTTGAGGTTAGGATCCCCGGTGTATTCCCTTTCTATGTGGCTGACCTGTTCAGACTTCCCAGGCTCGTACGGGGTAACATTGTGGACGCCTCGGCTCGACGCTGAGACCATCTTCAAATAGTCTCGGCTCTGTTTCTTCAACACGGTGGTATGTGTGGAGATCTCAATTCCTCGATCTATACCGACTCCGTTGCAGATTCCGGAGTGACTTCGTGGAGCGCTGAACTGTGACTTGGATTCGAGTCGATGTTCAGAACTGCAGTCGATACGAAGTCAATTTCAATCGTTTCCAAGTTCAAGCAAGGCAAGTCCTATTCAATAGCATCCACTGTACATTAGCATACCATCGCTCGAAGCATCGAGGGAGCCTCGCATGCATTCATATGTACGTATGTACATTCATTCATCCCCCCCTTCTCACGTTCTCAACTCTATCTGCGATTCCCAGCGTGACGTTTGCCTTGATGTTTCAGTATTTGTTCAATCCAATCCCATTCCGACGGTGTTCTTGTTCAATTGCGCGGTAAGCAAGGTCCCCTCTTCCACTTTCTGCGGATTGACTTGACTTCAAAGTCGCCATCAAATATCCGGGGACGAACCGTTGAATTCAAAGGTCAATTATCGCTTGAATCCCAATTCTAATAATACTAATTACAACTCTGCACTCGCACTCATGTCAGATTCTCATCCCGCGGCCTCAACGCACCTTCAGCAGAAACATCAACGGGTGATCCCCACTGGTAAGCACTCATTCACTCATTATGCAGCACGGCGCTAAATCTTTCAAGTACTGTACTATTTAATTCAATTCGCGCGCCCTGTGACCCGTGACATCGAGCAACAAACTTTCATATTCGTCGATTGCCCCTGGGGACCGTGACACAAAAAAAAATCGCGCTTTGCTCTAGAACATCCAGAATTCCATTCTAAGCTCAGCTGCCTTGATTCTGAGGCGAGATAAATGAAATGGTGCGCGCTCAGCAAGTTTCTATGACCTAGTGCATGAGCGAGCGGATCAGAATGACGTGAAATAAATCGTATCCCTGTTCCTGGTATTGAGCTCCCTTATCTACCAAGTAGTTTCAATAGAACTTGAAGGCTTTGTGAGCTGCCAGTCCGATTCACAGTGCTTTAGCGTCGAGCGAGTGGGAGCGGAACAAGTTGAGTTTCTCCGATCACGTCAGAAATGGCAGCTGTGTGAGCGCCGCGGCCATTCCAACATCAGGGCGCGTCAGCGAAGAAAAAGAATTGATTTTGGACGCGTTTTTTTTTCGCGATTTTGTGACTTTTTTGACAAGTTCGCGCTCAGCCTCGGTGACCTGTGACAGGCGCGAAATTATTCGTCGATTTGGGGGCCCGTGACGCGTGACCGACGAATTGAATTAAATAGTACAGTAGAATCGAAATCTATGGAAGAAATAAGGAATCAAGTACAGACTAGCTAGCTAGCTTTCTCCGCAGGG
The DNA here is from genome assembly GCA_029204335.1 of Mycena vulgaris. NCBI lineage: Eukaryota > Fungi > Basidiomycota > Agaricomycetes > Agaricales > Mycenaceae > Mycena > Mycena vulgaris. The sequence goes on from JARGYA010000156.1 coordinate 186,808, forward strand.
TCCCGCTCGGAGGACGCAGTGTTGCTGCTATGTCCGGGAGCGCTTCATCCAATTCGCAGCGCGGTAAGTCTGCGTCTGACCGCGCATCCCGCATGCTCATATCTCGCGCTCACCAGCGCGAGTGCGGAACTCGGTGTCTCTCCGCGGCGTCCGCGCTCGCCACGCTGCTCCTCGCCCTTGCCCCCCAAAACGCCGCAAGCGCGAGGAGTCGGTGCAGCGCCCCGCGCTGCGCTCCTTCGTTTGCAGCGTGCGCCTGTATCCCCGCGAGTGCGGGAATTTGACGCCTCACCGTGCGCGCTTTTGGTTGCGCCCCATCCGAGCACGCGCCGTCAAATGCGCCCAGCGCTGCGCTGCTTCGCCGCGCTCACGGCACCTCGCCCCGCCCATCTCCCCGCAGGCGGAAGCGCTCCCCGCATCCCTGAAAGTACGGGGACCCCAGCGCGGACGCATTGCATGCATGCGCGCGGGCCTCGCTCCTCCGCGCACTTGCATCCTATCCGCGCGCGCCTCATTAACCGCATTCCGGAAAGGAGATAACTCCTCGTTCTACCTGTACCCCAATGCCGCGTTTCACCTCCCCGCGCAGCGCGTGTCTCGCTCACCGCGTCCCCACGAGTACGGGGACTTGGCGCATCCCGTTGGCCGAAGATGACGTACCGATCGCCATGTTGGGGGACTTGGCTAAAGCTCTAGAAAGATGGTGCGACCGGGAGCCAGCGCTGAAGGCAACGTTCGCTGCATATACGTTAGACGACGGATTAGAGAGATCGAAGAGCGGTTTTCTGACAACGCGAAGCAGAGCCCGAGCAGAAAGCAACGCAGTTGGAGATGGTTCAGCCACAACCCCTGTAGAAACAACGGTCGAAGCTGGAGGGGGGTACCGCCGCTGTAAAAAACGGCGTCAGTCTCAGATCCAGATCGCAGGATGGAGGAAGATCGCAGACCGGAGATCTCGCCGAGGGTCGCAGAACGACGACGAGAATGACGACGATCAGCTAGATAGTCTAAAACCCACAGCCGAATACTGGGGCCTTGAATCCCCCTCCTAATATTCATATCAGTATGGAGGAGAGGTTCAGGAAGGATTGGATTGAAGCTTACGCAGCCGACATGGAATTCGCAGAGATCTGGGCGGATCCACAAACCGCGGAGGGCTTCTGGAGCCCCGGTCAGCGGTTCTTCAGGAACGATGAAGGATTACTCTTCTTCAGAAACGCCGATTATTAGCCCTGTATGTATCACCCATACCGGAGTCGAGAAGGAAGATGGTACTCACCACGCCGCCTATAAAGGGACGGCCGTCGCCCAAGCCTCGGCGAGAAAGAAAAGCCCATCCCGAGCGCGAGGCTCCGAAGCTTAAAAAGCAGGACAATGGCGCCGAAGACGACCAGACCAGACGCCACGATAAATCCACATAACATAATAATATCCTTGTGCGTACGAAACAAAAAAATTATACCTAAAGCTCGCGTTGCGCTCCCATCAAACGTCTACCAAACCTGGAGTGTCGGCAATTCTGTAGACCAGCTTCACGCCGCTGATCTATGATACAAGCATGTTCAGTTCAGGGTTCCAGAGGAGAGGGGAAAAAGTCTCGGCGCACCTTGTGAGCTCTCTGCCTGTTCCAGCCGTCGTCGACGCTGAGAAGTCCTTTGGGCAGCACTTCAATCTTGTTGGGCTTGAAGAGCTTTGCTTCGAGGGTCTCCTCCAAGAAGCGGAAGGCGTCAAGGTATTTCGGGTCCCTGTTACCAGAGGTCAACGCTTTGCCTCACGTTTGGAAATGTCACGCACTGATAAACGATTCTGGCGCCGGAGCTGACAATGCTGATGTCGGTGCGCCCTTTCTTGACAGAATCATCAACGCTAAGAACAGTGGTGATAATACCGCCGTCCGGACCAAATGCTTTGACGGCCAGTTCAGTCGAGTGGTTTTCGGAGATGGCGCTGCATGTCATTTGTGAGTATGAGATGTTGTCGGAGAGAAAAGGAACGAACTCGACCACGAGGCTAAGCTTTCCATCCGTGGCCTTTTTGATCTCTTCCACGGCCTTCTCCTCGTCATGGTAGTCGACCACGATGTCCGCTCCCAAGCTCTTGACGTACTCATTGTTCGAAGGACTGGCAGTGGTGACCACTTTGTAACCAGAAAGGTGCAACACCTGAATGGCATAGGCGCCAACGGAGCTGGAACCACCCCAAACAAGTACAGGTACTTCACGATTGGGAGGAAGCGGGAGAGACCTTCCAACGGGCGGGATGGGCACCTTCAGGTCGCTGAAGACGGCCCCGACAGCGGTGCTAAATGCGAGTGGAATCGACGATGCTTCTTCATACCCCAAGTATTTTGGGATCTAGTGTCGCTATTAGCGTCAAAACTCATCTCGTGAAAATGAGGGCATACTTTGAAAGTCTGAGGCGCGTTTCCGATGCTGAGCTCCTGATAGCCCGAGTGCCTCGCAGTCTTACGGGACAAGAAGGAAGCGACCTGAGACAGGGATCATCAGAGGCGTAGTTTTTGAGCTTTAAGGGCAGCATCGTACGCGGTCGCCAACTTTGATGTTCTGGACGTCTTTACCAATAGCGATAACCTCACCGGCAACATCGCCCCCACTCGTCCATGGGAAGGTAGTCTGTGGACGATCATGAGCGGGTGAAAGCGACTGCTGCAGGAATTATTCGCTCACGATAGAGCCATTATCAACTTGTTTTGCGTCGACAGGATTCTGAGCAGCGGCGCCATTCTTGATTAAGACCTCTTGGCCATCGAGAACCTGAGGGATTTCGACACGAGCCAACGTCAGCGCTGTCTTCTGCTTGGGCTCTGTGAGTGATACCGCTCTGTCAGACGATGTGTGCTGCTCGGCGGTCGAGGGAAACCCGCACCAGTGATTTGAAGAGCGACGCCCGTCGCTGGATAATGGGGAACGAAAGACATGGGGTGAGGAGCGGCGGGTCAAAATTTGTAGAAGAAACCGACGAATACTGCAAGAAGGGCAGCGAGGAGAGCCTGCTTTATAACACAAGAATTGGATCGAATCGATTTCGCGATTTCTCGTCATGGTGACGCGAAACAAGCACAGTAAGCGGATTTCGGCTTGGCCCGGTGACATTCGATGCTATTAGTAGACAAGATGTGCCGCTTCGATCCGGCGATGAGAATGAGAACCGATCACAGAGATATCACGCCAAAATTCAGATCATTGCTCCTCGCGCCGTTCCGGAACGCCGCGTTGGCGCCACCCGATGTATCGCTCGTGGCGGAGGAGGACGTCGTGCAGAATGTAAACGACGCGCTGTTTACGGCAGACGATGCGGCGGGGAATGAGATGCTGGTAGGCTCGCACCTGATTCCAGCGTCGGTGCTTCGCGAAAGGCCTGATACGGTCGGGAAGGTATATGCGCAGCTCTTGGATGCGGGGGCACTCGAGTGCGTGTATCTCAGATGATGTATTCATGGCTGAACACTCGCTCATTGCTCACTCGCCATTTTATTAGGGTCGCGTCCTTTGTCGTTGCGGGAGGTACGCCCTCCTGGTTATGCCCGGAATCTTAATGATCCAAAAGGCCAGGTCGCCGCCAACGCCGATATCTTGTGGGCCGTACACCCAGCCTGGCGGACGGCCAAGACCCACGTACGTCAAGTTCCTGTCATTGTCCACCTCTGGAACTAACAAAGAAAATGCTGTTCTCCAACTAATACAGTATTTATCTCTCGAGAAGGCTCCTATTGAGCCCCTGCTATCGCTTAAAATCCAAAATAACAGTTTTCTAAACGTACACCAATATATTATCGACTCAGCGGTATTCCAGTGAATTGTCGAAGCGAAAGAGACGCCCACGTGACCCAACATTTGAGACGCGACGCGTGTAAAATGGACATACAGTATAAATGGTGGACAGAGGACATTCAGAAACGAAGTTTCCACCACCCGAATGTCTTTCAGGCACGTCTGGGGGAGCAGGAGGAGGGCAGGTGAGCAAAGACACTACCAAAGAGTGTTCAGGCTACATTCTAACTGTGTACAATGTCTCCTTCATACTTTATTTAAAGCCTGAGATGCTCAATCCCCACCAATTCGGCCTGAAACCATGCATTTAAGTGGGTGGCCAACTAAGGGGTTATTTGTCTTTTTGGGAAGGCCGCCGGGAAATATTCGCCCAGCCGTCAAAACCCAACCAAAATGTGACCAAGCGAGCTCAACCGACTCGTAGGAGTCTTGCCTTCATTACAGGGCCTTTGGTACCTCACGAACTAGCTATTCGGTCTCGTACAAGACGAACAATGCGTATGTGGCCGGTTAGCCAGTCACTGACAGTAGGCGCGATGCGAGACAAGCCTGGGCTTCAGTTGAGGGTGGGATGAATGCGCATTAGGCAAATAGATGCACGAAGTGAGTACATGGTTGATATCAATCAATATCTACTGACCGAAGAAATAAGTTTCAAAGCCAGTACTTAATCGCGCCGGTAGGGTAGTCCTGTGTGTTGCGGGGTGGCGGTGACGCTCCGTCGGCCTTTCAAAAGAGACATGAGAATCCCATCAGAGATGAAGCAGTCGAAAAGGAATTGCGCGGAAGGGTTTGGATTCCGGAGTACGCAGTGAATTCATTGAGCCATCGAGAGCGTCTGACGCTGGAGGGAGTATGAGAAACGTACGGATTTCAAGTAGCCACTGTTGGGACATCAAGGAGCAACTAATCAGAGGCTGTTGAGTAAGATGTAAGGGATCGCTGCGAAGGATTGGGCCACTCACGAGGATATAAATATTGCTACACCGAGAGAGCCCCGGGAACAATGCTTGAACACCGACTTCTGAGTTCCGGCGCAGTTCTAAAGTGAGTTGTTGGATGCGGACAAGGAATCTCTGAAAAGCAACGAATTGTGGGATCGTTTATTAAGTGCGCCGAATATAACATAGGTTACAGAAAGATCAAGATGTCTACATTTGGGGAACAAATTAACTTTGAGAAGTTAGCCGATGGTTTGCGCTACAATGAGGAACTGCATGCGGTATGATCGTAAGTGCTACAATCATCAAATAATGGAGATTCCTGTCACCAATTTCTGCGGTTGGGGCCAGGGAGACGAGATGTGGGGTTAGAGTGTGCACAGGGACAGAGACAGGAGGCGGAAGCGGGCGATATTCGTGAGTCGAGAGTACCGAGATCGGTAATTATATTCCGACTCACCGGCAAAGGAAACACGTAGAGAGTAAGACACGACTCCTGTCAAGGATCCAGGTGTTCGCGTGATCCACAAACGTGCGAGTGTTCGACCGGGAGTTAAAAGGCTTGCGTCGTGTGGAACAGCGCGCCACAGAAGACCGAAGCGCCAGTCCCTAGCGCCAGAGAGGAAGAAGGTGGCAGGGAAAGGAAGGAATCGTCATTTGTAGTCTTTTTGACTATGCGACGCAGGACTTATCGCAAGAAAATCATTGGGGGGGGCAAGAGAACGGGACGAATGTCGGCGGACACTACACTCCGGGGCGACATGGCGGGGAGTGAACGAATGGGAAGCGCTGGGCGAATACGGCGTAGGCGGGGACTTCGAGGAAGCTCTGCTGGGAACGAAAACGAGTGGCGTGATTGGAGGTACTTGGATGGAGGATCATGGGCGGGAGGCGACGATCCGACGGACAGCAGAGATTTGAGGACCATGGTCTTTTGTTCGGGAAGTGAATTTGGTGGAGTAGGGCCGTGGCGTTGCCCGGCAGAACTCGCACTTATGTTTTTTTAGCGCAATTTAAATTCCAGCCCATGACCAAATAGCATTGGGGTGTTGAATAGAAACTTTCTAGTTAACAGCCTGGTTGGTGCCAACAAGAGGGTTGTCAAGTAGATTTCCCGCTGCTAGTTCAAAACTTTAATTGTGATGGGTGGGCGGACATTGAATGCGGCCGTTGCGGCGGGCCATAGCCCGGATCTCGCTCTACCTTTAGCAAGACTGGCCCCGCTCCGGTATTTTTGGTTGTGTACTCTTTGCTTGTGGGACATAAATTTGTACTTCGACAAGTTATGGATGGATGATGAACATCAGATTTGGCCTATTGGTCCGCTACCGCGGTAAGAAATATGGGGAAGAGGAGCCAGGATTCAGACTCCGCCGCAGATGCCGGCCCTGCCGGTCGACCGGGACCCGGCACAATACATCATATGAGCACACTCAGAGGGTGTAGAATTTCGAAAATTATGTTGGAAGATAAACAAAGCATAACGTAAAGCAGATCCATTTTCTGGGGGAACGCACGCTGTACAATCTGTATTCAAGCGAGCTGATTTGCTAGGGCTACAGCAAGGTGCAGTCTGCTGCAATCAAAACTTAAGCCCAGAATTCTGAACTCGTTCATTATAGCACTGCTAGCAAAGTTATGTTCGGCTCATCCTATTCTCTAGGTAATCATTTTCTTGTAAGCAGAACTATGCTCTGAGAATAGTTGCCTGCGCAATCTGCGGGAGCCCCGCTCACCCGCTGAATGCGCGCGCGAGAATCATGGAATGCCAGACATTGCTTATGATGAGCTTGCCACGTTTCGTCTATTAAAGGGTTGTGGAATGGCCTGAACGAAAACTATCTCAAACTTACGGCTTCCCATTGACTTGGGAATCACCGTGAAATGATTAGGGTACTTTGGTCTGCTTATCAGAGACTAGAAATGGACTTAGCGCATCCCCTGTTCAGTGCTACTAGTATCAAATAATCAAATGTGGAGGAGGGGGAGGAGGATTGCCTGTGCGGTCCCAAATTGAAACAACAGGTAGCCGTACTAGGCGAGGGGAGGATCCAAATCTTCCATTGCTCGAAGACTGAGAACACGTCGTACACAAACCGAGCGAGAAGAAGTTTCGAAATGACATAAATTCAAAATCTGAAACCCGTTGTGCAGCTCACCCGAAATGACCCGAACGACGCCCAGCAATGTAGGAGACGGAGAATAAATATACCGGGCTCCGCACAAAGACCAGGTGAGTATGCCAGCTGTCTGCCGTGAGCTCGCGCTAGCCAGAAGAGGAGCGGGACGGTACGGTCACACGGCCGTGACGGCCGCGACGGGCTCAAACTACATTTCCCAGGCCTAAGAGTCCAAACTTCAGCCATTTTGGTACTGTACGGGGTTCACTACCGATTTAACCAACCCAGTGGGAAGAAAATGACGAATTTACCCCGAATATAGTGGGTGCCGAAAAAGAATTTGGTGGTTCGGCAGTCCCGGCTTCTCGTCCGGCTTCGTCGAGATCATAATTTCTTTCACTACACTCATGCCATGAACCTCAAAGCTCTGAAGAATCTGATCAGGATAGTGTACTGTGGTGCAGAATGAGGTATAATGAATAATTGACCCTCAAACTCCCAACATTTTTTAGGACACCCGTGCACCCGTCGACGGACCTTTTTCGACGGCATAAAAGAGGTCGGACACATGCCGTGACCGTGCCGTGGATGAGTGTTCAAAAATCACCGACGGAAAGAACACGGGACTCGTTTGATGGGTGCCGTTGAACCGTGCCCACGGCAACAGGCGGCAGCGCTAGTGAGTTCATACTCCTACATACACAGTTTGATCCCATCTAAGAGTAACATCGGCCCTGAGATTTGAGTAGGGTTGGAGGTTTACCAGATACATAGTAAGCTATCCTGTACTGAAAGGAACCATCAAGTGTTTAAAGTTATAATACTGTGTTGCGGCGTTCGCCGAGCCAACTGATCGGAGATCATTACGGGCCGGCCCGGAGCATTACCCGGATCCGAGTGGCAATCCCGGCGAGAGTGCGGCGGATTCAAAGGCAGCCGTTGATGCGTTCGCCCCTGGGCTTGACTATGGCGCTGGAGGCAGGGCAAGCGCGGGACTGTATGGGATTGGAATGAGTGGCGACGCGCTTGGGATCTGGGCGAATGTACCGATGGGCTTTGAGTTGCTCCGAGTACGTTCTCTTTCATCGCTTTTCCTTGGAATTTCTGCCGTTTCTGACAGCGCCTCGTTAGGGTGAATGACTGAGACGTCTACTTCAATGATGAGCGAGTTGAATGAAGGACTCAACGCGGGAGGCACCCCGGGGTGAAGATGTACATTATATTAGAGGGGATATTGAGGCTATTTCTGCTATTATACTCTTTACGTTCTTGCCACTCCATCAGGGCTCTTTCAACGCAGCGAGGTATCTTGTGAATTATTTCGACCCTGCGAGTGAACCAGCTACTACAGACACGGCGTTTTTCTGCATTGTGTGTGCTGAGCTATGGTGAATTTGGTGATCTTAACCGGACGAATCTGTCCTCGCTCTGTCCTGAAATTCTCGACATGCCATGCCACTCGTTCCTCTTGCCATCGTTTGCGGAATGATTGTCCTTGGACGCAAAGACTGGATACGAGTGCGAGATGTTTCGTTCCGCGGTGAATGGTGTAGTATTTTCGGTGCTGCGTCCCAGTCCAACACGAACGAGGATGAGCGTAGGCACAATGTTCTAGGGAAAGGTCAAAAAAATATCGTTGAGTAGCACGGAGAAGCAACTGACAACTCCGAGCTGAAAGAGACCCCACGCCACGCCATTGAAGATCATTGCCTGGAAAGATCGAACAACGGTCACTACTAAGTGTGGTTTCTTTGATATGGGCTCACGGATGCGGAACCGGAATTCAGCGAGGCGGAGATGACGTAGATTATCGCGCACAGGCAGTAAAGTAGACCGGATTCCAATCTGTGGGATTGTGCCATGAAATAAGTATTCAGTGTGGGTGCCGAATTCACATACATGATAGCAACTGCGGTATCGTATCGTTGCCGGAATCTCTGCCCGGTCACAGTTTGTGCCTGACGCCCGATATACCAGATTCTACCGGCTACAGCATTCGTTTCAGCAAAGAAAAAACGCGCTCAGGGTATTATCATCTTACCTGTCAGACACATTAACAGAATATTTGTAGTCGTTGCCATAGTGAATGGCACCCTGGGGTCAATGTCGACAGCCAGACTGATCAATCTGTAGTACCCCAGACCCGATATGAATCCAAGGACTGAAGGATACAAGTTAAATGTCGAAAAGGAAATATAAATAAAGCATTGACTCACTCATGGTAGCCAGAATGAGAATTCCAGGAACCAGAAGTATCCTCTTCCGTGATCCCCAGATCACATAACAGCGGTATAACTGCAACACATTTGAGTTGTCAAAAAGAGCGGGACCAGAAGAGAGGCTCACCAAAAGCGAGTCGGTTACCAAACTGGGTGACGTGTGTTAGTGATGGCTCAAACGATCCACGGGAAGTGGAAAGACCTGTGCTGACTTGTTTATTGCCAGAACAATATCCTGAGTGAGTGCGAGCGACTGGTAAAGATACAGCAGCCGAGCGGACTCGGCACTTGAACCTTGAACCAGCAGATATACCATGCGCATCGAGATTGCGGTTGAAACAATCACAATCACGGTTCCGCAGGTACCAAGGAGGAACATGGCCCATGCGGTGCCGATGAGGAATCGAGACACGGCTGGGGCCCGCTTGTTGAGGGTGTGAATGGAGAAAACAAATAGGATCACGTAGAGTGCTGCGCCGAGCGAGGTTAATACTATTACTGAACGAAGATGGTGCGGGGAAGTCTTTACCGTATAGCAGTAGCACTGTCTGCGAAGGATGAACGCCTGTTTCGTAGCCATATATGAACACGACCTACCGAATTCACAGAGACGGTGAATAACATCGTTGACCACCGGTCCTCGAATGCGCCGGAATCGACGACATCGTTCATGGTATTGTATGGGCAGACTGGAAGTGTTCTGGAGTGTGCTCTGCTACGCAGATATGTGAGGGGGCAAACGAGCTCACACTGCCTTACACTGAAACTTGCCCTGAGAGGCTGTGATGATATATCCGAACAAGTGACGCCATAGGATCGGATCTAAGAAAAGATCGGCCGGCTATCTACTACCTTCCGTTAACGGCCGAGGACCAGGCCCCCGGTCATTACCTATAAATCCGGTCCGCTTTTTTTCGGGAATTTTGACTGATTTACTCTATATTTTGGGTGTATTTCGAGCCTGGAGGGTGGAAAAAAACCGATTTTGGCCCCCCATGCTGGGAATGTCTTAGTTTGCTGCATACGCATCGGTGTAGATGGTTGAGAACCTCTGCATCTTGCTGGTTCCGAAAAAATACCTCCGAAAATCGGTCGTTGATTTACTCTATGGCCGGACCGCTTTTATAGGCAGTGACCGGGGGCCTCGAGGACCGCTGTACATGTAGCTCATGTAGACGGAAATACCCATACATATAGGGCGCTGAATTCCCGACATGAAAGCAAGTGTCATTTTTGAGGGGTGGCGACACCAGCACTGCACCACTGCGTTTCAGAATCACGGACGGGATCACCGCCGGTGCGTAAAATCCTTCCAACAGCGGGGCTTCAATCTGATGGAGGCGGCCATCCAAGGATAACATCGATCATCTGCGGACTCAGACGGAATTACAGCATCGCGACAACAGGCTAGATCTTACGCCAGGGCTACTAGTAACCTGATCGTACTCAGCGCCCTCAGGTTATGAGCGGTATGGATACCCAGGACAGATGTTCTATTTCGAAGCACCTGAGTCGGCGGCGCTTAATCGCCAATCGATTCTGGAATCGGCTAGCTTCGCGAGCCACTGGGGTACTAGTATTTTTACAGTAAGAGTGGGCCAGCGAGATGAGCCCAGGTGCAAAAGCCCACATGTACAGAGGCACTGTGTGAGCTCGGATTGTGTGCATCTATCTTGTATGTTGATCAAGGGTTGGAGAACTCACCGATGATGGTGATAAGTACTGTCGGAGACTGGGTAGTTGACCACCCTAGGTAGTTGACCACTTGGTCAATGGAAGCCGTTGGGCTGCAGGATACTGATAGGTTTTACTCGAGGGAGGGAATAGGACCTCTGACGCTGACCCATTTGTGACCCATGCTAAATTTGGAGACAAACTGATGGGCTGGTCCGAAGTTGTGGCCCGGCCGATCACGAGCCGAAGGGTGATGTCATCATTTCCTTAACTCGACCGGCCATCAACAGACGTTCAAGGCTCTTTCTCCACCAATTCTTCGTCAATCCAGGACTTTTGGGGCTCGTTTTTGAGCCCTGAATCCAGCCGTTGATTGAGGCTATATTTTGGGTCTATGGACCTGCACTTACAGGGCTCCCAAAAGTGATCCCAATCTGATATTCAATCGCACAAGGTGACCACCCGACTCCGAAGCGACCTTTCTGAGCTACATATCTGGGGCTTAGGAAGCAACATCATAATGGGCCATAATTCCTATTAGTAGGCTGTTCATCATTATTTGCATTTTATTCGTCTGTCACAGCCGCCAATTACCCCAAATGACCCAAATTCTGTGGTCCACACCTCCGAGTTTTTTTGCAGAAGCTGGATGTATCAAGGGACCGAAACAGGCACTCAAATGTGTGTGTACACTTCTTATGAGGACAATCATAGCTTATTTCAACCCAACCAGCCCCCTCTCCTTTGCGCAGCAAGCAATTAGTGACCCCTTTGATCTCGCCTGCTTCGCCTCCCTTCCGAAGGCGATTATGTATGACTCTCATGTAGGTTATATGTATTGAAGGTTTAACGGAATGGAATATTTGATTTGGACCTCCTACACACATTCAGACTCATCCTGGTCAATATCTCGTCTTGAATGTTATCATTGAGTGGGTGGTCAACTACCCCGGGTTTCGCCTGTTTTGGCATCCCGCCAAAGAAAATTGAGATAACGAACAGGTCCCGATTTAAATTAGACCAACTTGGTTTATCTTATTCATAGGATGTATCCCTTCGTCCTAGACCCCGCCGGGCGGCGTCAAATGAATCACAGGCTTTGCCTATTGGGCTAAAACTCTTAGGTGGTCAACTACCCAGTCTCCGACAGTAATGCAGCGCCTGAGGGTCACTTGTGCTGGTTCGGATTTAGGTCTCCGATGGGTACTCAAATTAACTGATGTGTCGAACACACACCAGCCAGTGTTAACCTTTGGGTACAGCCTTGCCACAGGCAAATCCATACGCTTGTCGCCGCCGCGGGAATGGTGCAGGCAAAATGAAATATATGGCTGCGGAGTCAATATCATGCTGAAGACCTTGGATGAGCAGGGCGACCCAGCTGTTGTACACTTGGAAAGAGAAGCATGTTCGTTAGCTCTTGAATCGCTGAGCCGAATTCGCATTGCAGCCAAAAGCAAAACATTACAATATCAAAGTTCATATCGGGGAAACGCATATCAAACAGATCGGCATCGTTCAGTCATGTTTCTCGGCGTCATTTACTGCTGTGTGTGCCAAAGGCGTTTTAACCTGTGTGAGGCAGAGGAATCTGACGCACGACAAAGTACATGGCATTGCTCTAGCCATCGTGCAGCTCCTGGTACGCACTGGTGTACGAACCGTGCTTAGAGGATGGGCTTTCCGGATCGGACACCGTTTCCACTTGTCCTCCTGACGTCTTGGGGCCGTAGTGGATCCTCGAGCGTCCAGCCACCTTGTCGGCATCTGGCAGGGAGTGGATGAATGTGGAGAGCTGAAAATAACGGCACGTACAATAAACTGGAGCGGAAAGAGAGATGGCCGGGTTGGAGCGCGTGTATACATGGCAGAGGTAGAACGAGAGAGTTTGCAATTGATCGGATCTAGAAAAGAATTAGATGCAAAAGAGGAGGCAGAGTAGCCGAGGCCCGCACGTGAAGCTACTGTCCTGTAGATAAAAGAAAAATGCAACGTGAATGGGCAGTCGGAGGCAACACAAGGACGCGTACGTCATGCAGCACCTTGAGACTGTAATTTAGCCTGTAATCAGAGTTGGGGATCCGCGACCCACCGAGTAATGAGTGGGGTGGCTAGTTCCGCGCACGCCGAAGGAGCCGCGGCTCTGTAGGTAGAAGTCAAACTGGGTGGAATGTACAACGTCGCGATCGACAGTGGTTCCGGATAGACAGTTACTTGCAGAGTCAGTGTCAAAGTATCTGTGATTGAATTCATATGGAAACCCCCAACGCGTCCTCGAGAACCCACCGGATGTGGTGATGTTTTCCGACGATCACTAAAGTAGGCTTGGGATTGATATGTAGCAGCTGACAGGTCCCTACGTAAATGTCAAAAGAAGCATTGCTGGAGAGAGCGTAGGAGAGAACTCTGGATCTGAGGCAGCTCTAAGATGGGAGTCGGTTAGCATCACATCTCGTTACCGCTTGATCTTCCACACCTTCGTGTAGCACCGGTTGAATTGGTCTTGAGATACTCCATCTGGCGGCAGGGATTTCAGCAATGTTCGGCGCCATTCCATCGACAAGCACGCGCTCGGGCGCTTTGGTACAACAAACGTTGGCCTTCAAGAGCAACCACACCATTCTTGATGAAGAATTGCAACCCCCAATCTTTCGGCGCGACCGGCCTTCCCGTTTCCCCCCAACAGATCCCATACCCGTCGTGGTGAATGGCGCGTCGAAGCGCAAGGAGAACAAGGAAATCGGGGCCGAGAGGCCGGTTAAACGGGTGAACCTTGACCCAAAGAAGAAGCGGAAAGGTGGGGGGGATCACCGCTTCGAAATGCAAGGGAGACGACGACATTGACGACAAAAAACCGGCAAAACATGCCAGAACTCACCAGAGAAAAGCTCAGGAAGGTGCGAGCAAGAGGGCGAACAAACAGCTCACCTCGAGGCCGACAACTCGGCGCACTCGTGCGGGAAACAGATAGTGTAGATAATCGGGCAGTGGGGAGCAAAAAAAGAATGGTGCAAAGATGTCCAAAAAAGATATCCCATCCGACTCGGCGCGTTCGTTCAAAGCGTAGATTCAATTTGCGGGGTAGAGTAGAATGCTCGTACTGGCATGAATTATTATGATTCTATTGGTGCGGTATGGGAGTGGGGGCATTAGTAATGATTTCCGTCAAATTAATCCAGGAAGTGTTTGGGAAGTGTTCGAACAAAAGGAAGAAACGTGGTGTTGCATCAATGAATATAGTTGACTTGCTTTGAATTGATTTCGTGGGACACTGGGAGCTGAGATGTGGTTATAATCAACCAGAAATGCCAGAAAACTGGCTCGCCGGAGGCAGTGAAGGGCTCACCTGCTCGATGATTATAATGCCATGTTTCCAGCCGGCAAAGTTTGTGGCCTGGGAGACAGTAATGGACGTAGGACGATGCCGATAAAGGAGAAAGGCATGGAAGCATGCCGGAGGAGATATTATCGAATTACTTACAGTGGAATGGGTTGGTGTTAAACGAGCACAAGTCACGCCACGCCGCAAGCCACGCCCGCCGCGCCCGCCCAGCCAAATTCAAACTCCGCTAAGCGGGGCAAGCCAATCGGAGAAGTCTGGTCCTCCTCGTGCTCGTCTCGCCTCTCGGCCTCATGCTTCTCGGCCTCCCGCTCGTGTTCTTTTCCCCTTCTCTCCCTCTTTCGCACTCTCTAGCCTTGTGTATTGTACCCCATCCCTACATATCATGTATTCCGTCAAAGTGTTCGCCACACAATTTGATTTATCATATTTTCAATTGTGCGCGATCGCCTATGCATGTTCACATATTCTTACTTGTATCTGAGGCCCTATCCTGTTAGCCGACTCCGGGATCATGACTTGAGTGATCAACTGCAATTTTGTAAGTTGTCCAGTCCTTGTTTCCATACTGGTGGACAGTCAAGGCAGTTGGCGATTGAACGTTGAACTTCTTGCCCGTGGTAAAATCAGTCCCTCCCTCAAAGTCGAAGGTGGCAAGGGTAGCAGATGGACATTGATGGTCATCGGGGTTTTGTCCAATAACGCCCGTCATATCCCTTGTTGTCCCTTGGTTGTGTCCATGCCTTTCTTAGTAGTCGACGCTTCTTCTCGGCGGCAGCATATCCTGGTGTCGGCCAGGACATTCTCGTCTAATCTCATGGCCAACGCGTTTGATTGCGGGGTCTTGGCTGGCAGCAGCTTCCTTCCCCCCCTCCCTTCCCAGAAATATGCTCTCTCTCTCATCATCACGGTTTCAGCTCATCACATCGCACCCTTCTCTCGTCTTCTGCTGGCCAGAACGCCTTGCAAACGTTTCCGGCACCCCCATCCACACTTACCTAATCCATTCTTGGCGCGTCCCCGCGAAGATCCCTACCCTATTCTAGCGGCGTCCTTCCACTTCCTCTGTCCATCCGCGGCGGCTCATATTGGCTCTTCTGCCCACCTGTTGAAGTTCTTGAAATATAAATCATTGGTTTGGTAACTGTCAGCAACTCGTAAATATCAAGACGGTCTTTTTGATTGGCCTCGATTATCTCTCCGTTGATCCGTTGAATCAACATTGATTCAACGTGGGAAAATAATTCCGAGACTCACCAACGCCGTCCTCCCATCGCCGTTTATTTAGACCGCCCAGAGATCTGCCGGCATGCGGCGAACCAGGTTCATGATCGTATCTTGGTGTTGACACAACAGGCCAGGGGCGGATTCATAGAAGACAGAGCTGGTCCTGGTGAGCGCCCTAGCCCCTTGGCTTACGCGCCAGCGCGCGCGAGGTCCATTTGTGAAAAGACCAAATCTAGATCTCTGGTTGCGGCGCGGTGCATTTGCCCTATCTCTTTTCTGATGAGGGCGGGGAGGGGGGGGGAGCCAAAAAACAAACGACAATGGGAGCACCTATACCTACGACTTAGAAAACCATTGAAGTATGCTGATGGCAGTCACCGTTGACTCGCTATGGGTGCCATCAATTGGGGCAGCCTACAAAAAATGGGAGCATGTAAAAAACAATAGAGCACGTATGTAGATGCATATTCCATAATTTTCTGCAGGCAAAGAAAGTCAAGAGTGCCATTTTCTCCCATGCTAGGAATATTTTAAATGTTTTCACAATACATTTCCCAATTGTTTATTTGGCAGAGACACCAAGAAGGAGCATCGTTGAAATCGTTGTAACTCTAGGTTTTCTGCCGAAGTAAAACCCGAACGTGACCTCCCGGCTCGTCAATATCGCAGATATCGCAGCGGAATACGATCTGACTGGCACGCCTCGGAGGCGAAAAAGTGTCCATCAGCAAAAAATAATTTCTCTGGCACATATGGCACCTTCTGGGCATGCCTGACGAGCCTGGCCGGGATGGCTGTTATACCAGCCAGACGGCCCATAAACCGTCGGATTTTCTTACCCGCCAGTTTCTCAGTCTATTGGCATTTTTGTACTGTCCCACACTTTTTTTTTTTGGCGGGTTAGATGCGGAAATTTCTGGAAAAAAATGTATAACCAGAGCTCTCAAGACTTGCTACTTCATGCAGTCGACGAAGACCAAGAGGCAGCCACCGGAAGATGCCGAGACACAGCCTCATAGGGTAGGGTGGGTCTGAGACCCCTTATTTCACTTTTTGGACAAACCTTCCAAATGCTTCAAAAATGTGTTTAGACACATCAATAAAAAAAATCGAAAAAATTATATATATTTTGGCGGCTTCCAGTTCCTGACGGCACAATGCACTCACCAACACAGTTGCGGCCATTGTCCCCATTGAATGGGAAGGATAATCTACCAGCACCCAGCGCGCCAATTGTCGCTTCTCGGCCTCCCACCCATTTCATTGCACCGAGAATTTCTGACGAGCCTATGGCTGATGATGTTGAGTCGGCAGATGATCCCATTCCTCAAGCTTCCGATACCGCACCGCTGATGACTGACCAGGATCTGAGCACTCCAACAAAATGATCTAAACCTCGCAGGATCTCAAAGAGACCTGCAGATTTGATCGACTTGGCGGTTGGCGATCCAGATTTACCTCCACGCCGATATGCAACCATCGGTCCAGAGCAGCATGACAACTCGGTCCGGACGGGTGCCAAAGAAGAGCAAAAAGCTGATTGTTCTGTCGGGTGAAGAGGACGAAGAATTTAGATTTTGCTCGACACCAAATTGCACGGTCATCAACGAGAGTCTCCCAATGGTAGCGTGCTCGGGCCCGGCTTGTAACTCTCAGGTTTTTTCTCTTCCATATGTCCAGAAATTCTTTCTGACACCAGTGTTTTTCAGGCGCACCTCTGTTGCATAGGAATCAAGGCAAAGGATAACGATCCCCCCGCACAATGGTTCTGCGATGATGCTTGTTATGAAAATGCGCAAGGGAGAGCTTGCAAAAGGCGTAAAGTAAAAGGTGATTAGGCTTACTTATACTATAGTTATGTTGCCTTGAGCCTCCAAACAATTATTTATCTCTCATGGCTTGCATACAGTGAGGAATTAAACGTTAACAAACTATTAGGGTCGAAAATTACCCCATTTGGATGTGGCTGTGCTCGGCTAATAGGGTAGGTAGGGTCCGGAGGGTCTTACCGCACTTTTCCGACCCTGTGTGCGAAATTTTAAGGACGGCTGCCTCTTGACGAAGACGCGCCGACATCAATCGACGAAGGCCATGCCCAGGGCCGTCCGGGACCCCTGCCATGAAGAATGTGAGGAGAACAGCGTTCGAGATATCAGTGGAGTCGTGAACAGAGTCAGACAGAGCCATTGAGTCAGAGATTCGAGCACGCGAGGTCCGCAATCAACGCATCAAAGGAAGGTCCGTGCGCATCACGTGCATCGGCTCGATGGCTGATTTTGATGGGCACTTTCTCTTCCTCCCAGTGCCACCACCATCCTCACTTCCTCTCGCTCGCGCCGCGCGCCCCATGCCCATGACCAGTGGTTTCAACTGTCCCTGAGTACTGAGTCCTCAACGCTTCAAGCCTTCAAAACTCAAAGCTGTCTCGCCTGACTTTGCTATGTATTGTGTTCCTCTCCCCCCTCAAGATCTTCAAGCTGCAAGACTTCAAGCTCCAAGATTTCAAGCTTTGATCCTCCGAGCTTCAAGACCTCAATCTTCGACCTCCAGCACCCTCCCGCCGGTTCGGGCACGAAACGAAGACTCGGAGGAGAGAGGCGGCGGTGGGAAAGGGGAAATCTAGTAGAGGTGCGTGTATGTCCTATTTTCTTCCTTTCCCTTTCCACCCTTTTGTGCTCTTCGTATTTGTCTCCTGTATGGTCGCTGACCTTTTCAGACAGGATCGCGTTGGAGACACCTGCTGAGTCCTGCATATCCTTGTTTGCACACGGCTTTCAGCAGGTCTGGCAGCGAGGGTATTGGCCACATCGTGGTCGTGGCGGACCGTAACCGAGGGGTAGACGCGTGAATGGCCACGGCAGGGAGATTCGAGGCGGATGAGGTGGCCTCCAGAGATGGCGCCGTTGTTCTGCGCCCGGGAGGAGGGTCCTTTCATGTATTAAGTACCTTCTCGTCAATATAGTTTGCATTCTATATTCTACGACGGATTATATTTCAGATTGTCTATGGATACCTACCGCCACAAATGAGCTTCTGGCGCCAGAACTGATTCTGGCAATAGGCGTGTCATTATGCGACCAGATCTAATTCTGGCGGTATGGCGCGCTTGGTTGGTCTGGTGCCAGATCAACCAGACACGTTCTGTTTTGCTGATGTCTACTCTTCCCTTCTCTCTACGCCACGTAGCCCCGGGACACGTAGGCCCCGTTACGCCACGTAGGCCATATTGTACTCTTGTCCGATAACTTGCTTCCACTGCCGTCATTTCCGCAGCGGTTCGCAAATATCGCGGAGGGGCTATCGGCGTCTAAAAGATGCCTGCAGATCATTTTGCGGTACGTGTCTTATCCCAAGTGTTACGATCCCCATCCGTTCCTTTTATTTGGTGAGGTACTCAACGCATCCAGGTCCTTGTGCGGCGGTTTTTCGAGCCCGCCAGGCTGTACCTTCCTGAGACAGGAACAGAAAAATCTCAGTTGTTTCCAGTTTTTAACCAAGTGCGTGAGCGATCATCCAGTATTCATCGTATGGATATATGTGCATTCGGAACCTTCCTCACGAGAATTTACAGCATCTGCTATATTTGCCTTGACCAATTGCGTTTGTACAAGTGGCCCAAATGAAATCGCCAATGATGCCGCCCAAAGATGGGGTGGGTGCGATTGACCAATGACCCCGCGCACGCCCCTGACTCTGATTAAACTAGGCTTCCTCATCCATATAAAGAGCCCCCTCGAGTCAAGTCCCCTTCAAGGTATTCTGTGTCCCAGTTCACTTTCAACACGTCCTTCTCGGCACTCAATCAGCCAGCGAAATCTCACCCATGGCCTCCAAGATCACCCAAGAAAGCCTCGACCTCTGGACGCGCTCCGACCACTACACCAACTCCTTCCTCCTCAGGCCAGATCCTGTGCTGGACGCCGTGGTGCAGAACACGATGGACAAGGGCGTCGACCACGAGATCGCCGTCAGCCCCGCGCAGGGCAAGTTCCTCAACCTGATTCTTCTGTCCATCGGCGCGAAGCGCGTGCTGGAGGTCGGGAGTCTCGGAGGGTGATCGAATTCCTAGGATATTACCTGCACACTCCTGACAGGTTACGCTAGCTACTCCGCCATCTGGATGGCCTGCGCGCTCCCCGATGATGGCGAAGTCGTGACGCTCGAGCTCGACGAGTTGCACGCCCAGGTGACACCGGCCTCCGTCTTCTTTCCCGATGCGATTTCTGGATCTGATCCTTCCTTTTGTGCAGGTCATCGCAGAGAACGTGAAAAACGCGGGGCTCTCCTCGAAAGTCAAGGTCATCGTTGGACCCGCACACGAATCAATGTTGGCGATGCAGCCCGAGCCCCAGGCACCATTTGACTTCGTGTTCATCGACGCGGACAAGGAGAGCGCCACAAAGTATTTTATCGAGG
Organism: Mycena vulgaris; assembly: GCA_029204335.1. Taxonomy (NCBI): domain Eukaryota; kingdom Fungi; phylum Basidiomycota; class Agaricomycetes; order Agaricales; family Mycenaceae; genus Mycena; species Mycena vulgaris. The sequence goes on from JARGYA010000156.1 coordinate 206,533, forward strand.
CTAAGCGGCTCTTGAGAAAGGGCGGCGTCATTGTGTGTTCATTTCTCCAACAACAGGATATTGAGACTGATATGGAGTGTAGATCGTCGACAATGTTGGCCAGGGCTGGCCTGTAGATCCATCGAATACCCAACCGGGCATTGAGGGTGCGCGCGAACTTTTGCGGTATATCAAGGACGACACGGAGGTTGAAGCGACGGTTATCCACACAGTTGGGGCGAAGGGTTTCGATGGGTTCTTGTATGCTATCTGCAAGTAGTTCCGCTTCACCCTCGAATTTATTCTCCTCCTGGGCTGTGACCGCATGACGTTTACATTTTGAAATAATTACTGTCCTCGAAGAAACTGTTGTGGCGACCAAAGTACATACATTCATGCAGTACAAATAATCTCAACTCGGAGCGATGGGACGGATTAGAACCCCGGCGTCCGGGAAAATATCTGCCAGTTACCGTTGTTGTGCGCTCCCAAGATTTCCGTCTATGATGCGGCAATTTAGTTAGAGCAAACGCACAAGCAGAAAAGGATTTCATACGCGCAAATGGATTCGCCAGAGCGTTTTACAAGCTTCACCCCATGATTTGAGTATGTCAAGATCGACACATTCAGACTTTCGTGGTAATCGTCGACGTATGAAAATTCCAACACAGCAAGGGTCTTGAATTTGTTTCAGCTCTTCTGTGATGGCGCGAGCGGTGCGCTGCGACAGAAATCCTCAAGTCCCAATTCGGATTTAAGACCAGGCAGTTACAGAACGCACCATGGAAACGCGATTAGAACCTGATATATATGTGTCAAAGCCGAGCATAGCGATGTGGAGAATATGTATCTGCGTGTATCGTAGGAGCGCGGGTGCATCGACGCCAAAGGCGTCAGCAGAAAGGGCATGGAACTGTGCAGCGATCTTGCTGAGCGCTGCCGGCCCAGTCTCGATATCTTCATCGTCGGCATACCCCTGAGCGTGTATTATCTGAACAGATTTGGTGTCCGAAAGAGGGACGGAATGAGGAAGCTGGGGCCTTTGTACCATATGAGCCTTGGGAGGAAGATGGGGTACAATGGTTCAACTTCTCCCGCGTGCCATATTCCTAGTGTTGTCAAAGTTCGGTTCGGTTCGGGTTCGGGGCACTTTCCTCCGTGTAGGGTTAGGTTAGACTTAAGTTATTATTATTATGCAGGGATCCCGTTCGACTCGGGGTCGGGCTATACGGTAGTTCAATCCACTCTACCTTTTCTCATACAAAACCCACCTCCGTACTTAAATTGACAAGGTCAAGATCTTGAAAGCTACACATTTCACTAATCGCGCAACGCCAACGTGAACGTCAACGGAATTCGATTCGTAATCGTAAGTAAGCAAGTGAGTATACATCGTGAAATCCTTGAGTAAGTCTAGCAGAAACTCGACATAGCAATAGACATAGAAATACACCGTCCAGCCTCCACCCCCGCCGTGGCCAAGGCCTAAACAGTAAACGCCTCCGCACAGAACACCACCCCGCCCGTCCGCCTCCCCCTCGCACTCAAATTCGCTCTTGCGACCGCATTCCCCGCCTCGCGGATCAGCCCACCCGGGCCCGCCGCAATCACCGCCACCCCGCCCCCGTGCACGTCCTCCCCAAGCCAGTCGCCTTTCTCCGCGTCCGCAACGGCTTTGGACTCGGGGGTAGCCTTGGCCGGCAGCGCCTCGACGCTCGCGCTCGCGCTCGAGGCCTCCGACTTGCGCTTCCCCCCGTCCTCATCGTCCTCGTCGGCTGCGCCTCCACCCAGGAGCCCCGCGAGCATAACATCCACGTGCGGCCGCGCCTCCGTGACGACGCACCCCGGGATCGCGGGCACCGCGTCCGGGTCGCAGAGACACGTCACGTAGATGCGTATCGAGAGCTTGATGGGAGAGCCGGGCAAGGCGGCGCGCGTGGCGATCTGCAGCAGGTAGGGCGCGAACCAGTTGATGGCGCCTAGAGAGGAGCGGGGGCCGTTAGCATCACACGCAGATGCAGAAAAAGAACGACAGAACTCACCAAACGACCGTACACACCAACACCACACCACCCGCGTCGTCCGCACCTCCTCGCCCCCCGCGCCAAGCGGCAACGTCGCACGCCCCACCAGCTCATCCAGCACCCCGAGCGTGAAGGTCGCCCCGCTCCCGCCCGCAAAGAGCAGCACGCGCGCATAGTCGCCCGCGTACAGCGTGGGCCCGCCGTACGGCCCGTCAAGGATGAGGTGCGCCTCGCGCCCGGGGAGCGCTAGCTGCTTCTGCGCTTGAGCGGGGACGCCGCGCTCACGGTCTTGCTCGTTGATGGCGTGCGCCGCGTCCCCGGGTCCGTCGGCGCGCTTGCTGTCCGTGGCGTCGGCTACGACGGCCTTTTCAGTGGGGTAGGTGTCGTCGTCGTACCAGTCGTCCGCGGGCGCGATCGCCCAGGTGTGCAGTGCGCGGGACCAGTCACCGCATGCGCGCGCGGCGAGGAGGAGGCCGAGGGGCTCGTTGTCGGGGCCTGTGGGGGGAGGCGTTAGCGGTAGTGGAGGAGGAAGAGACAGCAAAGGGAGGGGGAAGGAAGAAGAGAGGAGAATGATGGGAGCGGAAGAAGGATATGCGATGGAAGGAGAGGAAGGGCGCGAGCGCCAGCACAGCGTCAACGCAGGGGAAGGGAAGCAAGACGCGGAGGGAAGGAGCGGGAAAAGTATGAAGAAAGGAGGGACGCGGGCACAGGATGGAGAAGGCCAAAAGGGCGGAAGGAGTGGGGCGGGAGGTAGACGACGTAGCCGTCAGCATCATCGTCGGGCGACGCAGTAAAGGAGGAGGCGGACGGCCGAGAGAAGAAGATGCAGAGTTACGAGTCGGCGGAAACGAAGGAGATGGGCGAGAAGGCGAGGATGCGGACGGGAAGGAGGAGCAAGACGCGGAGGGAGGCGAGTTGGCTGTGGGCAAGAGGTGAAGGAGGAAGGATCGGGAAGAGTGTGGAGGACACGGACGCGCGAGGTAGGGAGGGCGAGACGCAGAGGAAGGGAAGGGAGGGAGGGGAGGCGGGGAGGAAGACGGGTAAGGAGTGGAGGGGTACGTGAACGACGGGAAGAACGAGGGGATGGAAAGGGCGGGGATGGAACGAGCGGGGAAGGATGCGGTGGGTTAGGCGCGGGCGCCGACATCAGCGCCAGCGGCGGGGTGAGCGAAAGGAGTACGGGGGAGGGAGAGAGGTCATGGGGCAAGAGCGGGAGGAGTAAGACGGGAGAGGGGATGTCGATGGCAAGGGAAGGGGACGGAGGAGGAGGACGAAGGGAGTGTGTACAGAGGGCGCGACGGTGTCAGTGTCGACGTCGGCGGCAGCCCCGACGCCAGCGCCGAGGGCCGGAAGAGGGAGGCAGGGGATGCGCGAAGGGGAAGGAAAACATGGCAGCAGTGTGAGCGGAGAATGAAGGAGGACATGAGGTGAGCCCGAACGGGACGCGGAGGGGGAGGGGCTGGATCAGAGAGGGGAGGAAGGAAGGAGCGCTGAGTAGCGGGGCGGGAAGGAGAAGATGCACGTGCACGCCGACGCCGTGTTGGCATTGGCGTCGACGGCAACGGGAGTACGGGAAAGGACGGGGGACGTGATCGTAGAAGGACGCGGGGAAGGGCACGAGTACGAGGAAAGAAGAGGAAGTAGCCAAATACGGGGAAAGGGGTAAGGGGGACGGGGACGCCGAGCTTCGATGGGAGGGAGGGGAGGAGAAAAGAAGGGGAAGGACGGGGAAGGTGCCAACGCGGGAAAAATGTGGAGGGCGGGGGATGTAGCAGAAAACGAGCAGGGAAAGAGTAAAAGTAGGGGTAGCAGAAATGACGAAGGACCAAATAAACGCACCCCGCAAACACGACACCCCCGGCGCCGCGCAGCACACACTGAGTGGGTGCGCCTCCCACGCGCGCGCTCCCAGTAGCGCGCGCACTTGTACGTGCTGCCCCGCCCGCCACCCGCCCGCCGCCTCCGGGACGTGGATCTACAGCCTATTCAGATCTAGACCGGGAAACGGAAGGGAAGAACTTACGAGGCTGAGCCCGCCGGCGCGGCCCTCCACGCGCGCCACCACAACACGCCAGCGCACCACGCGCAGGAGCACATCTGCGGCGTAGAAGGCGATGGGCGGGAAGATCCAGGGCGTGGCATAGATGGTGTGGTAGCAGAGGGTGATGAAGAAGGCGGGGAAGGCGAGGAAGCTGCGTTTCAGAGTCAACTATCTCTATCGCGGCACGCAAAGGCAATAGGGAACGCACTGCACCACCAAAAACCCACTATAGCACCACCTACGCACGGGGGCGACGCTCGTCAAGACAATAACGCAGAGGCATCCCACCGCGGCAATGCCGGAGGACTCCTTCTGCTGCGAGAGGATGGGGAGGTGCCAGACGAGGTGGTTGTTGATCCAGAGGGAGCCGTGCACGAGGGCGCCGAGGGTGAGGAAGCGGGCGGACCAACTGAGGGGGAAGCGTTAGCGTTCCGTGAGTTTCGATGGCAGAGACGGGGAGAGGGGGGATGAAAGACGCACCGATGGATATAGTTGAGCTTGGTGTAGTCGACGCCGGGGCCGAGGAGGAGGGCGGTGAGGGGTGAGTTCTTGGAGGCAAAGAGGAAGACGGGCGGGAGCTGCGCAAGGGCGATGAAGCCTTTATTATCGTGCACATATCAGCATTCGCGTCGAGAATAGAGTAAAAGAGAGGAGAGGAAAATAAAATAAAAGAACGCACCAGCACGATTCGAATTCTCCATGAGCGGCGCCTTGAGAACAATGCACACCAGCGCGAAGACAGCGTAGCCCGCCACCACCAGTACTGCACACCACTTGCGTTAATATCGCCCGAAAGTGGGGAAAGCGATGAGGAAACGCACTCTGCCCGATGTTAAGCGTGATCCCCGGCAAGCTCCACAGCCGTGCACTCCCCACCACGCGCGCCGCCGTCGTCAGCGCACTCCCCCTCCCCTTTCCCCCCGCTTGCTTCCTTTCTCTGCTCATCGCCGGCGCCTCGTCCGTCGGCACCGCACCATACGCGCCCCTCACCCGCACCCCGCCCAGGCCCCATAGACTCTTCTTGAGATGGCGCCACCGGAACGCGGACGGCGCGGCGAGGACGATGGCGAGGCCGAGCGCGGCGCACCACATCGCCGTGAAGCGCAGCTGCCACTTGGGGTCCTCGACGTAGGATTCGTAGGGGAGGAGGTCGGTGGGAATGACGGGGGGCGTGCCGTGGTCGACCATTGTGTTTCGGTAGTCGTCGGTAGTCGTCCGTTAGCGTTGTTGTGAGCAGAAGCTGAAGCCTTTAGCCTTTAGTCTTCCAAGTCTATACAAGTCTTCGTCGTCGTCCTTCAGCAGGCACTATCGCCTAGTGTCCAAAGAAGCGTGCGTCTAGTGCAGTAACGCGTACTTGCAAGACGGAGACGGAGACGACCAAGAGACGACGGAAATTGCTCATATCAAGCCACCCCGCTTAGCTAAGCTAGCATCCCAATGCGGGTGGCAAAAAGTTTGTATTCGCACGCTGGGGCATTTGTAAGTGTTTGGCGCAGGCTATTTTTGGCGAGCTGCGCTTCTTGCGAAGTATTTTCGGAAGAGTTCTATTTCGACGTGCGAACGGCTGCGAACGGTCGTGTGGGACGTAAATAAAATTGTGAATGTCGGGCTGATTTGTCTCATAGGGAATTATTGGGTATGGGTTTCAAGTTCAAGTTCAACGTCAACCGCATTCTGAGTTTCTGCGCCTCAGGCTTGCTCGACAGCTCGCTCGCAACTTGAATCAGTCAGCCGGTTAGGGTCTAGTTTACTTCTGGTTGGTGTCTATTTTGGGTTCTGTTCTGTTTTGCATGCAATCGCAGGCCTGCATCCGATTGATTCCCAGGCCCATCTGTATAGTAGTCTATAGTAGTTCAGAATATCCATGCGTCGATGTCCTCGGGCCTCGGGCTGCGGCATGATTTCGTCCCGTTGCGGGCGTCGGAAGACTGAAGAATATCTGCGTCGAACTTTTCTCCACGAGGACCCTTTTTTTTCCTTTTCACATTAGACATGTAAAAAGGGTTGAAACCGGGGAAAATAAGGGACCCAAACGCAAAAGGGGGCGAAAACACAACAAAAAGGGAGCCAAAAAGGCAAGAAAAAGGGCTACTGTGAAACCCCCCTCGGAAGCTCCCTTTTTCTCTAGGCCGCATCTGTGACAGATAATAATGTTAAAAATATCGAGTGAGCTAACACATTGCCCGACCCCGAATCGAACCGGCTCCCTGCACAATGAATCGTATCGGCGCCGTCAATTGTTTGCAGGCGCGCACCGAGCGCCCTCAGGAGCAGTTACCTCCTCCGTCGTCGAATAATCCACAGATATTTCCAGGGGAAGGAGAGAGTGTTCAAGTCTTCCACTATTTCTAGGTGCGCACGTACGACGGAGAGCCAAGTAATTGAACCCCTTCCGAGTAAAATTGATTGACTCCAATGTACCTGTAGACAATAAGGAAAAAAATGACTGCTTGGCAGATCCATTGTCCGATCCCGAGTTGAACGGGCTCCCTTCAGAATATGTTGGGGATGATTTTATTATACGCAGCGGCGCACCACGTCCTATCGGGATTCCGAGCTTCCTCCCACACTCGAATAACCAACATATTTGGGGTAAGGAGATGTGGTCGTGGGACTGAGAGTCATGCCAGTGGCAATTTCCAGCTGAGCCGAGCTTCACTGGGGGGTGTACGCCAATGTAGAGATGATCTTCAGCTCCGAGGGAGTCAATTAAATTAGTCAGATTCAATAAGCATCCTCTGTCAACGAACAACCAAAAAAGAGCTGGATTCTCTTCTCCTTCAGCTTCATGGCCTGGCCCGGGTCGAACGGGCTCCTTGCATAATGCATTACGGCCACACCAATTATATGCAGGTGCGCACCGCGCGCTATCAGGCTTATTTACCTCCTCCCGTCCCCAATCCCTCCAGATATTTCATCGCGAAATACCACGGCATGGGTGGATCTAAGATGCAAATTGCCCGGCTGCATGAAATTAGAGGCATCTGATTCGCAGAAATAATTGAAGAGCTATTAATGTTTCGAATGACGAGTCGTAGTCCATCCAGAAAAAAAAACACAGCAGAGCCACCAATATTGGCCGACCCCCGAGTCGAACGGGCTCCCCGCACTTCAAGTCAATCCAAATCACCGAACATTGTTTGCGGCGCGGACTGCGCGCCATCGAGGTTGTGATCCCGTCCCTTGTCCCGGGCGATGATTGGCATTTCTTGAGTGCGTAGCGTCCATCCCATCCCCCGGAATCACAAGTCCATTATGTCGGCACTGATACGAGCCTGAGTGTTCCTGTGGTCCGCGACAACAGGGCCATCGTGGATCCCGAGCGAGTTGACTACGTGCTTCTCCAAGAAAGAAACCAGACTCTCGAATGATCGGTCTCCTCTGTACTCGATGAACTCCCGGGTGCCGGCGGGCTTGAATTTAATGGTCGGAAAGCTTTTCACTTTGAAGGTGACAGATGGAGGCAGTTCGTTCTCCAGTGGCTCTATTGAGGCGCTACGGAGCGATCATCAGCTGCGAAGAATCGTATTCGGTGTAATCCGCACATGGTGAAGGTGCCGCATATTGGTCCCCGATGCGGGTCCAAATGGGGTCTAAAAGCTTACAGCCTGGACACCTGTGCAAATGATTGAGGAGAGCGCAGAATGGTTGGGGAATGGAAATACCAGGGAGCATGGAAGCGGATGAAAACATCCTTCGAATCATCGAAAACGACGGCGTCGAACTCGTTTGCGACAAGGTTGTAAACATTCCCATTTTGGACGCTGGGGACGGGCCGACTCTTCAGCATGGGCGTGAGTTCTCCGTCGAGGTACTGTTTGACCCATGTCTCGATTCCAGCAGTGTCTACGTCCTTCGTCTGGTCGTAGGGAAACTTGAGCTGCTTAACCCTGTCGTGAATCACGAAGCTAGGCCATTTACTTTCAGCAAGGGCGAGATCTTTGGCGTGGCGGCCAAAATGGAGGGCGTTGATCCAAACAAAGTTAAGTTTGGACTGGTATTTCGCCACAATGGGTTGAATTGCAGCAATGTATGCCTCCTTTGTCTCCTTGCTGGGGTCGAGGAAGAGGTATGCCAGGGGTTTCGGACTCTGCTCATACGCGACATAGTTGTTCCAGGTGACCTCTCCCAACGTTGGTATAAGAAACGTCCGACCCACAGGAAACTTCAATTCGGCGACCCAGGCGCCCAAGAGAGGGAAATCGACCCAGCTAGGGGCCCCCTCGATTCTCCGGTATTTAGCAAGAGTCGTAAGTCTGCTTGTTGTGTCCCTGTGATAGCGCTGGAGGGAGATGCATAAGTTTCTGTGAGAACAGCGAGGGAAAAGACCCGCTGCAATTCCCCCAAGCTGGGGGTGACATCCGAAGCCGCAGAGAGGGATTTTCTGGGAAAGAGGATGAGCATCGTTGGAGCCAAGGTGTGCACCGCGGCTTACTCTGTTAAGTCGTCAGCTGTACCAGGCGCTTTCCGCTGGATTGAATCAGACGTGGCAGCGGTAGAATGGATGGGGCTGGAAGAATCCTGGGCTGTGACGAGGGCGAGGATTGAGAGTGTAAGAATGGATGATAGGAGACGCATAGGGTCAGTTGTGGTGGTGAACGAAGGAGAAACGACAACCTGACTAGCCGGGGACCCAGGTTTGACATCCCGGCCATCGTGTCCGCTGCTTGGCGTTTCAGCGTCTAGCTCCCGCCTACTTCCTCCCCTCCTTTCCCCGTCCTCGAATATAGTCGACAGGCTCACCGTTTTCGTTGGACTCTCGCCGCTTCAGATATTGTCGACCATCCAATTATCTAGGAAGCAAGCAAGCCAACAGCCATATACGTAAAAGTCTCTTTTATAACCTACACTGAACAACAAGCGAAAGTAGTGAAGCGAAATTCATCGTCGTCCTCATAAATCATCATCCGTAAATCGTACCCTCCTCGTCGTCAATGAAGAGCCTTCCCTCTGGTACCCCACATCCCCGCACGCGAAAAGCATGAGCATCGTACTCTCCCCAACCCCCGCCCGCGCTCACAGCCGTAGGGGTGAGGGATCAATGCGCCGCCGCTGCGCCATACCGCCCAAACAACATCTCACCCACGCCGAGCCCGAGCACGATCGCGATGATGAAGGCCGCTTGGAATGTCCTGGGTGCGTGGGTTAGCGCCAATGTATTGAAAAGCGCAGAAGGGAGGGCAGGATGGAGGACAAGCGGGGGGGAATGAGGGGGGAGAGGGATAGGGAAGAAGAGAAGGGAGGGAGGGAGAGGTAACGCACATAACAGCCAACATAAACGCAAACCCCACAAGCGCCTGGAGCGCATGCATCGCCCCCCTCGCCCCATCGCGCGCAAGATTGAACGGCGGCGCCTGTAATCGTCCCTTTCTCCCTCCGTTTTTCTCATCGCATTTCCGCGCCCACGCCCGCGCCTCCGCCCTCCACCTCGCCTCCACCATCCCCCTTACCGCTGCGCCCCACCTTTCGAGCAACGCGAGGAGGAACAGCCCGATGCATGCGCCCGCCTGGGCGCCGGCGCTCTGCGGGACCCAGCCAGCAAACCAGAGGGTGTCGCCGACAGAGAAGTGGAGGTAGGTGAGCATGGTGCCGGAGGCGAGGGACATGCCGTCGTCCATGGACATGTCCATGCCGTTTGCGGCGACAGCGAGGGCGCAGGGCGCGAGGGCGAAGGCGATGACGAGGAGGGGAAGTAGCGCGGACATTGTGTGCGGCGACATGGTGTGGTGGTGGGATTGTGGAGAGCTTGCGACACTCGAGATGGTGATGGTCAATCAACAGACGTAAACACAGCCGATCGGAAGGGTTCTAGGGCTCCGACGACTGGCCCAAAAACGCGAGGTTCTAAATCGTGGAGGGACGGGAGGAGTCCAGTAGCAAGACCGTAACGAAACAACAGAGCTCGAATTCGTCGTGCGGGCGACGGGACGCCGCAGCCCCATTCCGCTACATTGATATCACGCGGCGCCTTCGCCGCCCAATGAGAGCGCACGAATCCCCGAGTCGTTCCCCGAGTCAGGGTGGCGTGGAAACGGGTTTCGGGAGAACTGATAATCGTGGGCTAGGTACGGGCATCGCGGCGACGCCGGCGATGGGGACGAGCCGACAGTATTTTTGGGCGACGATGCCGGTGCGGCGCAGCGGGTGGGTGGTGGCGCGAGGGGTCGGATGGGGTGGCGGAAGGTGCGCGGCGATGGAGATGGAGGTGGGGGACGGATGCACGGGATGGGGAATGGATATTCGTGCCATTTGATTGGGATGCTTGGATGAGAAGATAAGTCAGAATTCGATGCGCGTACAGGAGGGAGAGAAAATGGGGCGCACGAAGGAAGCAGGTAGCAACTACGTACAGGAGCCCCGAGGTCGGGTAGATCATCTTCTCCGTCTTCTTGTAAAAAATCCGAGCTGGCGTCCGACAGCGACGAGGAAAAGACAAGACAAAGACAGGCTCCGGCTTCATGAGGACTGCGCTCTCGCGTTCGCCTGTCTTTGTCGATGCCTAGTTGGACCCAGAAGAGATAGATGAGGAGGAATCCGAGACCTGGCAAATATTCGACATATACGGCCCAGAAAAGGTCGCACTTCCAGTTGCACGAACCCAGAACCACGCTCAGTATAGGCAATCGAGCGCCGCCATCGACGCCAACACACGCCCAGGGACGAGCATGAGCGGGGGGAGGAGGGGGGAAGGAAGAACGGGCATGGTGGAGGCAGGAGGAGGAGCGGAGAGGAGGAGGGCTGGCGTTGTCAGCCGCGAGTCTTTTCTGCTGCGGCGTGATTGGCTGGGCCCAGTGTTTCGGTTCCGGGTGAGTAGATAACGCCATAATTGATTAGATAACGGCAGCGCGAAGCGCAAGTTTAAGTCTCACGACCTCCGCTTACCAGTAACCTGGGTATCGGACGATTCATATGTAGTCTCCATCCCGTGTTCTGGGGGATTTAACTCTCCTAACCTCTAACTTCAACAAACAAACAATGAATTAGCATATTTCAACCTAAGAAACGCGCGCAAGAAATGCCAATCACCGCCCGGGACAAGGGAAGGGATAACAAGCCCGATAGCGAACGCCGCGTACCTGCAATTAAAACAATGCTCGATGAGTGAATCGTCTTGAGCTGTGCGGGGAGCCCGTTCAGTTTGGGGTCGGGTAATGTCACGTCTATGTGTTTTCTACTCCGCATTGAATTTCGGGAGGCCAAAATTTCCTTGGGTTCTGGGTCTGCGAAGTTTGGACCATATTCACGGCCAATACAAGGATGGAAGGTCAGAGAGGGCGCGTGCGCACCTGCAATTCATCAATATTGCGTGCTTGCCTTTACGCAGGGAGCCCGTTCGGGGTCGCGCCATAATGTGGTAGAGCATTTTTCCATTGTTATTGCGGGATGATGCTTGCATCTGGCCGATTTTGATTTACTACAGGATAGATATGCTCAGGAAGCCAGACCTCCAATTACTCTCAGGGTTATCTATGCTCGTGGCCGCACACCACAGAACGGCCAGCTCAAAAACGGCTCCTTCCGCTCTAAATCTTTTAAGCTTATTCGAGGACGGTTACCGGATGGAATGCCCGATAGTGCGTGAATGGTTCACTTACCTGCTTTCTCTTCGTAGGGAGCCCGTTCGACTTGGGGTCGGGCACTTCGGTCGACCAGCGATTTTTTTCCTCCGGTAACCAAGGACGCTGATTGAATCTGAGGTGATTGATTTACTCGTACTCGTTGTGTCTGGGCCATACCAACTACTAACCGCCGGAGACGATCGAACTCTTTCGTGACACACCGCAGCTGCGCGGGGTGGACTTCTGCTCGCGATCCAGCCCGGAGAGCGTCTCACTCCCATGGCCCAGCTCATTGTCTTCACGGCCCACTTGCTCACGGGTGCACAGTGCATGAGCGTACTGCACGAGTCGCCTCTGCCCATCGCACCAAAAACTCGTGGGGCTTTGACCTGCCTATCTATCAGTAATTAATCTGCACAACCTCGCTGCCTTTATAATCCGCCGCTGTCGTTATAGCAGAGCGTGGTGTTGCAGATACTGAAAGACGGAAAGGTCTAGGAGCATGCCAGCCGCTCGCAAAAGCCGTAGAAACATGAAGGGATTTTGAGATGAACTGGAATAATGTAAAAAGCAGAGTGGCAGAATGGCGACGGCAGGGATGAACGGGTGGTGCATGGGTTATCCGCAGAAAATAGTAACGTGACTGCAGTATAGCGTCACCGGGGACTGCTCGACACAGATATCATCCGGGCATGCCACCATTGGGAATCCGTATTTCGATGCGCCATATAATGAAATGTATGGCTGTAATAGTGGGATATTATTATTTTTAACACCACCCCTGGTTTTTCATGGAAAATTGCACCAGTTAGAGTGTTTTTTATGTTTCAAACACAGGCTAGCACTCGACACAGGGAATTACGCAGCCCAGTAATCTCGTGAGTAGCACAGGTCTCGGTGTGTACCTCCAAGAAACACCACCGCATCCTGCTCAAATACGCACAGGCTGATCCCTCCTCCAAGATGCACCAGTGTCAGATGGCTTGTATCCCCGCCGGTAATTCTTAATCCACTCCTTAATTTCATTGTCTCTTTTTCAGGGCTGATCTCATGTGGGTCTCCCTCGAAGGGCCCTCGGTGTTCTTGGTTGTGGGCAGATGTATGGTAGTCCCTGGACCAGGCCCGCAAGTTGAAGGGGCGAGATTTGTAGCTGTAATTTCATGCGGTGAATTTTTGTTGATCTAAACTGTGCATTTTTCTGAGGGATTTTCGGTGGTGCAAATTTGCAAAAGGTGTGTATTTTCAGTGTCAGAACAGAGGTGCAAATCCCTGGGGAACCTGTGTAAATTTAAGTAAAATGCACAATAATAATGTCCCAGTATTACCCCCATAGAAATGGGTACACGATGCGCCGGGACGGAATCCAACCACGCGTTGAGAGCCGAATCGAATTCGACGGCGAGTTTCTACTGCCGCATCTCGTCGCCTAATCCCATAAGGGTTGTGACTTTGTCTGTCTTCGACCACTATCCTTGGAACATGGAGGAAGGGTCAGAAATGAACGATGTTTGTGAGCAAATACGTGCGTGAATCTTCCAGGCCTTATCGTCCTGGCGCGCAGTTCCAACTGACGGGAGATGGGGACCAAGCTCCAGCGCCATGCGCAGACCGAATCCCACTATCGGCCAGGTTCCTCGCGGAGCCGAAATGCGATGGAAAATTTTTACAATGAGCTAAAGGAATAATCATTATCAGGACTGAAGCAAAAATGCTGACTCGCGAGTCGCACCTGAGAAAGCTATTCCCACCAGGGTCGTGGCAGTTCTTATGCGGAAGGCTTGGTCTTTCGAGTAGCGCGCATCTAGCGCACATACAAGACGCAGATTCCCGCCGAATCCGAAGCATGGTAGTAGCAAAGGCACTCTCAAAGATCGGCCAATGGGGAGTCGGACGGAAGTACTGATGTGGTGGAAGTACAGCGAGGTCGAGTGTATGGGTAGAGTAAATTGGTAGCGCACTCAGTTGTTGATTTGCGGAATGCAACAGTAGGAGACAAACCTGTGCTATTCTCGATGGCTATGAGGCGATGGGAAAACTGCGTCTTGCAGTTGGGACGGAATTGCAGGCTTGTAATTGACATTGACAGCGCCTTGAAAGCAACCCTTGGCTTGACTTCTGGTGCCCGGGGTGTGAAACGATAACGAATCTATACGACAACGGCAGGATCATCGGAGTTTGCTTGAGTGAAGGGCTGTTGTCCCGGGTAATTAGCTCAGCAGTTCCATATTTCGACGTAGAGACCGAGGAAGAGTGTGGAGTTCCTATGGGGTCGCCGCTGTGCGAGTCTCTGAAGAGTTACTCTACAGGTTTGCCCCGCTTTCCCAGAGATTGAACATACCTGCTGTCGGTGTGGGCTGAAATTATGACTGCTGAATGTCGTTTCCATGCGTGGCCAAAAACTCGAGGTATGATTACAGGATGAAAGAGGAACCTAACGTACCATCGCTAGTAGGTTCTATACTATGCAGCTGGATCTATCGTGATTCGTGAAGCCTCGTGGACAAAGGCTCTTGACCATCACCTGCCATTGAAAGTGAGCAAAACACCAGCAATTGAGAGACAGATGGATTCCGAGAATAACTACACGCATCGACTTGGGAAACGGTACACGGAGTTTTCGAGGGATGATGGTATGGATCAAAAGAGTCACGCGCTGTGATATCACACGTGTGTCACGTAACAGTCAGCGTGACACCTCTTCCGTTCTACCATTCCATTATGCATACGACCATACGACTATGCGACGATTTTGTACAGTGCCATAAAATCCCTGGCTAGACCTGCAGTCCGGGATCTGGGGGGAGTGAATTTCCGATGGATGGCAATTGGCTGGCAATGATCGACGTCGTGCTCGACCAAGTCCTCCTGGAGTCCTGGTGCCAACACTACTCGACGTGGGAACCGTCCGCTCTTCTATCGGTCTTGAAACGCTGGTGAACTGCCCACGGCCAGTGGCTCACTGATCCGCGAACCATTTATACACCGTTGCCAGCGCAAACTGTCCGCCGTCCGTATTTAAAACGTCAAAAATCACGGCCCTCCTCAGCCGCTGCAGGCGTTTCCGTGGCTTCTGGGGCCCGTCGCCTTCAATGCATCAGCGCCCAGGGGGAAGACGCCGTGGTCCGCGTCTCAACGAGTTTTCGTGGGAACTCAGGTCTATCGAATGCTGTGTCTATCTTCTGCATAAAGCCTCCCATTCGACCGATCGCTTGCTAGCTATCGTTCCACATGATGTGGTTTTCCTCCTCGAGATCTTTATTGATCCTCCTACTCGGGGCTGCTGCCCACCGATCGCGTGCACTCGTGCTGGACGGTAACCGATTGGATCCTACGTCCCAGGAAAACCAGGATCTTATTTCAGTACGGTCTGTGACTAACGTCACCTCCACCAACGCCCACGGCACTCTCGAAAATGTATATTCTAGGGTGAGTGTCCATTTCTTTTCTCGATTCTGAGACTCATACTGGTGGCCTAGTATGTCACGAACATCACCGTCAACGGCCAGAGTAACTCACCTTCACTCTGTCTTTCCACCCTTCGTCGAATGCCAACGTAGATCTTCGGGTCATTCTTGACACTGGGAGTTCCGATCTAATGTAAGAGCGACCGTTATTTGCCACTGGTATTTCTTGCGTTAATCGCCTCTTGCGCCGGTAGCATCGTTCTGCCATCGGACGTGGCCTTCAACGCGACCGGGATCAATGTAACCAATTATTTCGGTGATTATAGCTCAATCGCTGGAACGATTGGATTCGCATCGGTACAGATGGGAAACTACACGGTCGCCAGTCAAGGGACGTTGTCATTTGTCCTGACGCAGTGGATCAGTCGTAAACCGCTTCAGCCTTCAATAACGCCACTTCGGTGTGGAATTTATATAACACTGTGTATTGAGGCTGATACAAACCAGGTGCAACTCGGTGGGATCCTTGAGCTCGGACTTGATGGAATCATCGGTGTCTCATTCGCCGACGGTCAAGTCTCACACTTGACTACAACGCTGCAGGAAAATGGCATGGACCCGGCCCTCGGTCAACCCTTTTTGTACAATCTGTTCGACCAGACACCCCAGCTAAACAATTTCATCGGCATCTCCCTCTCGCGTTCCGATGACCTGGAAGATTCTGCGGAGGCATCCTTCACTATCAATGAAGTCGATGAAGCCTACTCGGCGGTAGCGCAGGCGCCACAGTTGCCTCTGTTTCCGGGTCATAATGGGCGGTGGAGTATTTTGGTTGACGGTATCTCCGTCAATGGGGAGAATATATCCCTGCCTGCGTCTACAGTTCCCAATGCACCGGTGGGAAAAATGGTGGCCCTCATGGATACACTGACGCCGACCGGGGCACTCTCCCCCGAGCTCGTAGATGCCATCTACTCAATGATCCCGGGCTCACGCTACCGATTAACGGACAACGGCCTGGCGTGGACTGTCCCTTGCAACACGACCGCAACTGTCGCAATCCAAATCAGGTGGGTAGGTCCTTCTTTTCACAATCGCTCTCTCTGATCGCCCCCGTGCAGCGGCCAGGAATTCCCAATCCATCCGCTGGATTTGTCAACCGTCGTCCTGGATGCCTTCAGCAACATCCCTGCCTGTGTTTGTCCATTTCTTCAGGGACAGAAGGATTTCGAGTTCGACGCAATATTCGGACCCTCCATCATGCGTAATATGTATTCAGTGTGAGATCCCGCCATTCTCTATCATTGACGCTGGACCTCTCCTTTGCTTTTTGTTCTCCTCGAAAGCTAAGTCTGCCGATCGGACGGTCGAGATTCCTCGCTGTACGAGGCCTTTACCTTTGCTGCCCAACCTGAGATCTTCTCGGTCCCATGTCGCGTGTGTGTCCCATGCTGCGCATCCCCCTTTCTCAAGCTCGTCTCCTTCCATTTTCCTCAGCGCAGTCGCCCAGCGCCGAGCCCCAGTCCACTTTCGCCGTGCCTCTCCATCTCTCGCGCCCATACTGGCTCCCTTTGACGATCGTTTCTTTGATCAGGTACGTGCGCAGTGTGTAAACACCGATTAACCTTGTCCCCGTATCCAGCGCGCGCCCGAATACGACGGTGCGTCTTCGCCTCCACAGCTCCCGACCTGTGGCGCTCCGCTCGTGGATGCCGCTTGATTACGGGACTTTCCTTGGGTGCGTCCACACGCCCTTCTTTCCATCCTCAAAGGAATTGATGTTTCCACAGAGTCCAGCTGTCCCCGGCTCGTTCTCCGCCGTAGACCTCAGCGCAGGTAGTGTAGCTCGCAACTACATTGGCTCCAATATTCCGCCCCTCCGGCGTGATGCTCCTTGACGAGCATTGACAAAACGCGCTCGCGAATCCCGACACCAGCGATCTCACCATGTTAGACCCACTCGCTTCTACACGCGGTCTTCGCTACTGTGAGAGGACTCATTGCCGTCTCTCGCGATGTGCAGGGGCTGACCCGGTTGGTTAGTGGCGGCGACGATGCGGTGGTGGCAGAAGATGCGGCCGGAAGGCGCGATACAGCCCCATCCCGATCCAGATGCGGAGTACGGGCTGCACTCGAGCCCATGCGCTGACGGACTCGGCCTCTCATCGATAAGCCCTCAGCGCTTCCCGTCACCCCAGTCTGTCGCATCATCCACTCCGCTTCCCGCCCGTCGCGCTGCAGGCTCCCGGTCACCGTCTCTGCCACGCAGTCACCCAGCGTTCTGTTCGCCGAAGTCGCTCGCCCTCACTCCGCCCCGCCGTGTCACCGACCCGCCTGCGGGCGCTTGAGCGCCACCTTCAGCGCCACTCCCCACGTCCTGGTCACCCAAAAAGTCAATGTAGACCAGAAACTACTGCATCTCGGATCGCACGGCGGCGCGAGCGGATGCTGCCACCATCGTGGAGCGTCTTAATGGCAGCGGCACGCTCCTCGACGTCTCCAGCGACTCGCCGCCATCGCACCGTGTGCTGAGAGGGGCTGCAGAGGATGTCACCAACGCGCGCGCTCGTATTCGATGGGGACCGATAGCCTAACTTCCGAGTGCAGCCGATCTTGCTCGTCGCTACCGCGGGCCCTATGCCGCGCGGGATGCCTTCTCCACAGAGGGTGGGGCACGCAGTGGTGTTCTCGGTTGGCGCGTACACGCTTGCGCGACGACGGACGAGGGAGACGAAGGAGGTGGCAAGGTGGAGCGACGACGCGGTGGTGGGAATGTCACTTGTACGACGGTGGGGGAGCGGGGAGACAGGATCATTAGGATGAAGGAGCACGGGGACTCTGCATGCCCGACGCCACTACGCCTCCGCTTTGCTCGTGGCTCTCCCGTTGGCGAGGTGCTTTCGCCCTTTCTGTATCCGTAAGCGATCATTTTCCGCCGCTGGACACAGGAAGACTTTTCCCTCCCCCACGTCCTTTTCCGCCTTCGGATCCTCCGGGTCCTACTCTTCGATGCCCTCGCCTCCTTCTGCGCGCACGGTTAGGTTTCGTATCGGGACTTGCGCGTCGTGGCGATCGTCACCGGTGTCGTAGCCCGATATTCTCAAGAATCACTGACGCTGTTTATGGCTCTGAAATGAACTGTGAGATGGTTCAGCATCTTGCATTGGAAAAGACATGCCACCAGTCACGTAGCACAAAATGTATTTGATATTTAAGACTCCCACTAGCGCTCTGGCGGGGTGTGACATTGATCAGATCGTGACTGGCTCCCTCCTCTTGTCCTCCACTCATGGCGACTACGAAGGTCGTCCAAGGCCTTCGAAATCCCGCAAATCACAGGCTTTTCTGTATCTATGGCCTCTACCCAGCTGTCTGTTCCATCCGGCGTTCCACC
Source organism: Mycena vulgaris (assembly GCA_029204335.1). Lineage (NCBI taxonomy): Eukaryota > Fungi > Basidiomycota > Agaricomycetes > Agaricales > Mycenaceae > Mycena > Mycena vulgaris. The sequence goes on from JARGYA010000156.1 coordinate 224,934, forward strand.
GGCGATCCCCCGACTTTTGCCCCTGAACTGCTTCGGGCTACTTTAGAGTTCCTCTTGGACCCCCGCGCCAACGAGGACTTCGATACGTTTATGGATCGCATGTTCATGTGCGGCTGCGGAGCTCCTCCAGCTTCAATGCCTGCGATCATAACGCTCGACCTGCTGCTCACACATTTATGTCTCTTCCTGCACGAGCACTTGATACACCTTACACCGGCCAAATTCCGCACCGTTCGACCCGGGCGCCCAGCCGGGCGTCAACCGTGGCCCAACTCCCTCGCCGATATTGGCCTCGACGGCCGAACACCGCACCAGGCCGTGACGTTGCTGTTGCGTTGGGCAGAACGTCTCCCCGTCGGCCACGCCATCTTCATGATCCTCGCGGGTCTCGCAAGGTTCTGGAATCCCTACGCGGTGGAGGTGCTCAACAACCGCGACCTCGTTGGCCGCCTGCGGGACCACCTCTCCTCATCTGTGCGCTTCTACATCCACCCCCGACCGAACGGGCGTTGGGACTTGTTCGAGCGCCCAATAATCACCTCCATGGGCTTCATCAACGAGCTCTCCATCCTTGACGTCGAATGGGCGACCCGCTACCCTCACATCGAACAGGGGCTGCATGACCTCGCTGTGCCGCTTGTGCCGCTTCTGATAGAGCGGGGAGATGGCATGCGTTTCGCGCTGCGCTGGTTCTCCAGAGTGGTCGACGCAAGGCGCCTGCATTTACCGGGCGTGCTCCCACAGCCAGTAATAACGCTTACACACGACACCGACTACTGGCACGCCCGGTACCAGATGGTGATAATGCGAACCATCCATCGATGTATGCACCTTTCTTGCCCATCGGAGCTCGCAGGGGCGGCCGTGACCACCTTCTGCGTCCGGTGTTGCGTAGTGCGCTACTGTAGCCCCTCTGTGAATTTCCTGTTCTTCGCGTTCCCGAACCTCCGCTAATGGATCGTCAACCAAAAATAGTGCCAACGTGCTGCATGGCGCGCCGAAAGGCTCCCCCACGCGGACGTTTGCGACAAAATCCATGATATACGTGCCAAACTAGGCTTTGCAAGTCGTGCGAGAGATCCGGCCAAGGAGCTCGCGTGGAAAACGTGGCTAGACACGCGCGTCGAGAACGCCGCAGCGGGTCTCACGGAGTATTCGGTCACGGAGACGCGATGCAGAGCCATTTGGCTGCATCTCCTGTGGCTCCGCCGGGCGAAGGACTTAATTGCCCCAATCCTCACGCACGTCAAGGCGCTGCGGGGCCAGACCGTTGTGCGTCTTTGGTTTTTGAATTCATTGCGTGAGACTCAGGTCGATACAGGAGACCGTCAACCGAAACTATTATATAGGCAGCGCCGTTGAGGAGCTGCGTGCCTCTCTACGGGCGGTAGATATTTAGATGCTTGAACTCGAATCCACGGAACTGTTCTTGACAAAATTCCGGCGATTAGAATGGCTATGGACGCGGGTGCATGTGAGCTCACGGAAAGCTTTGGGCACATGGGTATGCCGAACTCTTGGACCGCGGATCGATGTCGGATGACAATGAGACTTTGGGAAAAAATCATGTCTGAGGAGGACACGAGAGCGATGTCCCCTGATCCACAAAGCCGACATCATTTCAATCTGCGAACGGTAAATGCTGTGGAACAAAGGAAATGTAGGAAGAGGAGAAAGAATGATGTCTGAAATGGCACAGAAGTGACAGAACAACGATGGCTTCCAACAAAGCACGCAATGAGTTTGAAAGAAGGATCGGCAGACAAAGTCCTAGGAAGATGATATCTAACGACAGGGGCGGCTGTCGTATAGGACATATTACTAGTTAAATAACAGGTTAAAATCTCTGAATGGAATCCCTGCAAGAAGGTACACAGTCCCCGGACCAGAACTAAGGCTCGGAACAGTTTTTTTGCACGGTCGGATACTCCAGCCCGAGGATCAGGAACCACGACTCGAAATCTTAATCGACACAGTTAGTGATGCAAACCATTCTTGCGAAATTCTCTCAGCCACATTTGACCGCCCTGGAATACGACTGAACTTTTTCTTCGGCATTATTGGGGGGCCTTCTTTATGTTCTACAAACTACACAGAAAAATATCCTACTGCTCATTTGCTCGTCATCAAACTTCCTTTTGCGGGGTCTGATCAAGGAAAGACTTGCACACGAGAATGATCTGTTAGATCCTAATTTCCGACTATTGAGAGCTGTTTTGGCCGCGGTAAACGAAAGAGTGGGCCTATTTATCTTAGGCTCAGTTCTATGAGCAGACTGGTGGCTGTACAGTCTGGGTGGAATCTACAGCCACCAGTCTGCCCGTAGAACTGAGCCTAAGATAAATAGGCGATTCAGAGGAACACTTTTGCACTGCGAACGTCGATGGCTTACTGTACTATTTCGACCGAGTGTTCACCCCATGTCACGCGTCACCGTAAGTGTTCACTTTCTTAGGACCGGTGATTATGGGATTGGAGGTCCCATCCGGAGTCCGGACAAATTTTCAAATTTGGCCTCTGAATGTCACTACCAAAGTCCGGACAAATGGGCATACTGAGCGCGGCAGGTCTGAGGTAATGTCCGGACAATGGATGCCAAGGGCGCCGAGGTCTGATCCTTCATCCGGACATTTGATGGTAAAAGCTCAATTTGGCCGATGGTGACCTGCGGTGGCCCTCGAGCTCGTTCGACAGACAATGGGAAATATCTGCCGTGGCATTTACATTACTGAATACATTCAATTGTGGTCTGAGAGCCTTTCAGATTTTTATTTCTACCGATTCACTCTTATTCAATCCATCTTGGCGCCCTACATCATATGGACACGATAACTATTCACGATGACGCGGACCAGTACTACGAAACAGACTAGATTCCAACCGATTGGATTGGGTGCGGCAAAAAATATTACGAGATACCCCCGATTGTGGAGACGGCGCGAGGATTGAATTTATGAGAGATTTTTCGGGTATTTATAAGTGATTTTGCGAAAAATTGAGGTCTGGTTCATAGTCCGGACAAAAAAAAATTGGACATAGGTGAGGACCAGAATCCGGACAAAATCTGAGGCCGCGGACAGGTCCAAAGTCCGGACAAAAATTTTTGAGCACCCAAAATCGGGATCGGACCTCCAAACCTATAATCACCGGTCCTACTTTCTTGTGTTCATTTCTCGGCAATCACATCAAAACTACCATAAATGGAAGTCCGGCATTCGAATTTTGGTGTTTTTCGGCTTATTCGAGCCTCGAAAACTCAATGTCACCGTCACCAGTACCAAAAGTGTTCAGTTCAGTGGGCCGCGTCACGCGTCACCTGAACACTCGGTCGAAATAGTACAGTATGTCAGATATTATAAGAACAATTACATAAGTACTCGTAATGTAGAGGATTCCTTGGGCTGCCGCCCCTTGCGTTGCTGGCCTGTGACGGCCCGGGTGTGACTTACAGGTTTCTTTCCCTCACTGCCGACCATGACTTGCTACGAGCTACAGCATCGTGACTACAGCTTCGACGCTTTACGTAATGAGGCGCCGGCTGGGCCGGGCCAGCTTCCGGTTTGATCTATTCACGATCTCCCTCTTGTCTCCGACGGGGCACTGCCTTCGCGCCCACACATACCATAACAGCCTTCGCTCATGGCCTCCTCCTCCACCACCCGGTCCATCCTCCGCTTGCGCACTCTCGTCCTGCGCCGCTTCTTGTCGTCCCCCGACACCGCACCGCCCAAGCCCGCAGCCCGCGAATACGACACTGGTGCTCAAGCTCATTTTGACCCTCTTGGACGACAAAGCAGATCTCTTATCGTGCAGCCTGGTGTGCCGTGCGTGGATCGGCCCTGCACGTAGGTTTCTTGCTGTTCCGCGTGTGGGAAAAGGGATTTTCTCTATTCTCCGCCCGCAATGCGCAGCTCTCGACCACCGCCCAGCATCTCCGCCTCATCAAGTTTGCTAAATCTACGTTTAAACTCTCGGAACTCTCGGGATTTCGCGTTCTCAAATCTCTCGAGCTTCATATGAACCCCCTCCCGAAATCACTTCCGCACCTCCAGTAGTCTCGAGAACCTGACTCTGAGGCGGTGCCCGGCCGACATGACTCGTGCACGGCTGGAGCCACTTCTGAAGGGCTTGCCTGCTCTATGCGAGCTTTCGTTGGGCGGTGGCTGTATTTCCAGCCATGTTTTGAGTGCGGACTTGTACGGCCGCTGGCCACGTCGTCCACTCATCACTTTAACCGCATTATGCCTGGACGGTGAATTCTCTCAAGACGTTGTTTACGCATTCCGCACCCAGCAACTATCGCTATGCGCCCCATTCGCTTCGGCTGCCTACGTAGACATTATTTCCAAGTATCTGCATGAACTTGGCGAGGAATTGACAACGCTCGCAATTACTGGAGGCCTCGGTGAGCGGTCCTAAGAAATATCAATCTCCAATCTCGCTGACGGTGCACCGACAGAACAACTATACAGCCTTGACCTGTCCCGCTCTTCAGGCGTTCGCCATATCGCCGTCGCGCTGCACGTCAACGGCGCGGACAATGTATTCGACATTGGGCCACACGCGCCATCATTCCTCGAGCGTGCGGCCAAGTCGTGCATACCGGAGAGCATCACGCTATACATTATCGGCTGCATCGTAGGCGGGCGCGACACAGACCGCATCTCCCTCAGGAACTTCGCCGCATTTTTCAAAGCCTTCATGCAAACCCCCCAGACGCACGGCGTCCGCAAAATCGAGGTTCAATTTCATGGAGAAACCTTGCAAGGGCTCGCCGCGTCTGGTCCTGGGGGACGAATGTATGAATGCAATCCTGACCTGCCTGCGCGTCAGCGCCTGGTAGCTAGTCTCATGTCTGCGATGCCGGAGGATGGATGGTCGTTCGGTGCGTCGGGAGAAAGGCATATCAGCTTTTTGTTGCTTCCGTCCAAGGGGTTCTACGGGTTCTGACTCGCTCTCTGGTGAGTTATATCATTGTGCCTCTGGTCACTACAAAAAAAAATCGCTAACATGCAGCTGCAGGTAACTTCGAAATGTACATGCACTACCTGGAGCTGGATTTTTATTTTGTGGGTCCTTGTAAACAACTGTGTACATGTAGTCTGTTCTGGTTCGGAATGTTCGACCAGTCATCGTACGAGTTCTACAAACACAGCGTCGCCATACAACATCAGAAAGTTCGGGCTATGAGATCGCATTCAAAGGTCGGCTAGGCAACAATTTTGCCCACATTGCCCTACCCTAGTTCGAGGTCTGCCTACCTAATTCTAACTTAACCTGTCACATGCCAAGCCTAGAAACCTTGGTCTAGCCCCCAACCTGGGCCAAGGTCTGCCCACATTGCCCTACCGTCTGCCGAGGTCTTGCATCTACCATGCGCCGAGCTTAGCCCATGTCCGCGGAGTCGGCTAGGCAGAGATTTCACTTTTTGTAACGGATTTGCGATGTTGAGCAATTGCGGACCGAAATCTGAACCGCGAGTGTAAATTGGCAATTAGGACATATAGGGCTTTGATGGCATCAACATTTCCGTTGAACTGTTGTTGCATTGCCTTTCTTGTCGACATTAAAGTGCGCTAATCGATAGTCTCAGTGTTCTCGGTGCGTCTACTGCTGGCCGAGGTGAGCTAGGGCAACGTGGGTAAAGTTGGCGCACCAAGGCCAAGATAGGCAATGTTGACGTAGGTTTGCCCAGGGCTACAGGCAGACCTGGACAGACCTGGACCAAGCCTGGGCACTCCCTATGCACAGAGGTGTGGCTAGGTATGAGCCGAGGGACCTCAGCAGACCCTCTGCCTAGCCGGGGGTTGAATGCAGTGATTGCCAGTGATTCAAGTTCCCGCTGTCCGCAGAGTAGCCGTGTTTTTCTTGCGCCCAGTTCTATGGGCGGACTGGTGGCTGTACAGATTGGTTGGCATGTACAGCCACCAGTCTGCCAACAGAACTAACCCCAAGATAAATAGGGCTCATTTCATGTTGCTGTAGGATCTGGATCGGATTCTAAAGGCCTATCTATTCAATCACCCTGACGCAGGAAGCAAATATGTCGACCGCGGTGATTACAATATTATATCCACAGAAGGCGAAGTTATCCCACGCTCGAACCTCCCTCGTAAAGTGGGGCCGTGGATGCAGTTTGACATGAGCATCATAAAACGAACGACGGACCAGCGTCGTCAAGTGACTCATCAGAGTTGCCCTCAGTGCGGGCGAACCAACGCAGAAGCCATTGAAGGTAGCTGGGTCAATTGGTAAGCAACTGACCTCTATACTCTATCATACGGGAGGGTCTGCCTACTGCTGTGTCAGTGCTGAACATACATGCGGGGTGAAGCATCAGATTTCTTCGCAATCCAGAGTCCCAAAAATTGGACAAGCCACGGTGTCAATGATTGAAGAAATTTCTTCGCCACAAATATTGTACGTGATATTTCGCATGGAGGGACATCTGCTAATGCGGACCATGATAGGGAACAAGAGGACCGGCCAGAATGGTTTCGCCTTATCCAGTTGGTTTATGTTACGGTTAGTGTCTTTAATAGGGTCATAAACGATATCTGCGACGGTGACAGGACTCCGAAATCGCAAGCTCATCAGATTTCCTCCAACGGATTGACCACCAGTTTGATATTGCGGAAAAAGATGGTGAGCGTTGAAAGTCTGTTCGTTCAGTGCTCTTGATCACAGGCCTTAGGTGCAACGTTCCTTGTATCAAAGTTAGCATATTCACCAAGTCCATCTCCAGATGATGTTCCAGCCCTTCCGACTCTGAAGCCGAAGTCTCATCTTACTATGTCGCCGCCAGTTCATCTGCCCCCCCGGCACAATGTCTGCCCCCCCCTTCCTCCAGAGACGGAATCCGAGGAGGAACGGTTAGCTCGTTTGGAGTTTGAGCGTGAGGCAAAACACGTCCGTCAATCTCTGGTTATTGCGTTCATGTTCTCACTTTCTGACTTGTGTGTGGCATTTTCAGATTAGCAAGGCTATCGACGAGGCCCTCGCTATGGAGCGTGAACAACGAAAACGTACGACCCATAGAGGCCGGAATAATACCCGTCGTTGACGAGGACTGAGTACAGGAACGACTCGTTCGGCATCAGGGTAGAGTTCTGCGGGAAGGAGCGGACGATTGCGTCTGGAATGACAGACGTGTTGAGAAGGAAGTTGTTGGGGCTGGGGTTGCCGAGGTCAAAGCGGACCGCGGAGTACATGACCTGCACCAGGTTCGAGATTATGCCGACAGTGTCCAAATCGACAACGTGATTTGCCCTGCTGTCGTATTGTGGTAAGAGGCTGAGCGCTGGTGTGACAGGTGCGTAGGTGGATATGCCCGTTACGTTCAACGGGGGGACCTGTTGGGCGCAGGGCGCGTTGCGGCCGAGGAATGCGGGGCACCATGGAAAGTCCGCAGTGAAAGAGATAATGGTGGGGAAAGATCCATTGGCCAAGTAGTCGAGCCAAAAAACGTGTGTTGCAAAGTCGTCGCTGCTGACCGCTGTTACGGCGTCAAAGACCGCTCCCGACGCAACCAACGACTTGTTGTATGCCCCCATCCGCGCATTTTTCGCCGCCTTCTCTACGCCCAGCAACTGTCCGGATTGCCCCGGCAACGTGGATTCGGACCAATCCGCCCGCGCAGTGATCTCGTACCGATTTCCCTGCGCAATCTGAGCCGCATCTGCCTGGCAGGATATAAACGCCGTAGAATCGATGCTGAAAGTCATAGCGTTCCCAGTGACGAACACCGAGGTGATGTCGCAGTTGTCGAGGATCCAGCCCTCGGAGGAGAAACCAGGATTTCCGGCGTTCGCGGCATCGATCGACGCGATCGTGTACTGAAAAAGTGAATTATTCGTCGTGATCGTCTCCCCGAGGGCAAGGAGACGTGGGTCTCAGAGTGTCCCAGGTCTTGTCAGCGCGACCGATGGAAGGAAACGGTCAAACCAAAGAGTTTGCGTCACGTTAAAATCCGAATTGAACGCAGGGACGGTGTCATAGCCCTGCAGCGCCACACGACGAAGGGTGAGTCGGATGCAAGGGAGCTGGCGATGGACCACACTCACTGTTAATTACGATGAGGAATACGATAACGATAAATGCGCCCCCGAACGAGAGCGGGGCAAATAGCCGCCACGGGTACGTTCGAGTAATGGGGTACTCCAGTTTGGGCAGAGAGAGAGAGGCATCTCGACGGGCAGAGGGGAAGGAGGTGAAGAGAAACACCGCCCCACAAGTTTTGAGTGCGGCTATTCAGGCACGAACGTCGGACTAGAATGTGTAGCGACGCCACAGGCCCAGAACATACTATCAAATCAGATCATCATCCGCTTCCAATTGCTTGTCTGCTACATAATTCCGGAGTCAGCATAGCTCCGAGTCGGCAAACAGCGATTTGCAGCCGCGTGAGGCAAATGTTGGGTGAGGGACTGGGGAATGCACACGGCTACACCACGAACGGGTACCAACAATCCCTCTACCACCCTGCGAAGCTCGTAATCTCGTCTGATCACTGAGTAAGGACCGGGCGACGGGATGTACGAGGAGGGGGAAGACGCGCTAGGGCTACATTTTTTGTTCCGTCCTTCGTGATAACCCTGCGTGCCTGTCAATGGAGACGGCGGAAAGCACACGCGACTGAATGTCACTGAGTGATCGGGCTTATCGACTGCCAGTGAGCCTCCGATTTTTGAAATTTTGAAAAGGGATGCAGCGAAGCAGCATCGCCAATGACGAGGAGCAACAAAGACGGAAAAGTTAAGCATGCGTGCGCGGGGAGTGCACAGGTCCTCGCCGTAGGTTCGATCCCCGCCTGGCGTCTGCGAGGCCGCGGCGTGCCTGATGTCGGCGCAGGCACTGTAACATCGTCGGAGTTACAAGTGTTCGGGGACTATAGCGTCACCCACGCCAAGACCACCACCCCCAGCTCATAGATTTGAAAAGTTCCTTGAGGAGTTTGGGACAGAAAATCAGGATTTCGAGGCTAGCCACGGCTGTCGAGTGGGGAACCAGAGCTATGTAAAGAATCGACGTGGTGGTGGAACCCAGAGGTGAAATGCTGTGCTGGCAAACTGCCGCAAACATCTTATAGTGCGAATATAGTTTCAACTTCGGCGACTCCGTCTCGAAATCACCCACCGGAAACTCTTCGATGCAGCTAATCTCCCAGACAGACCCAACCGCTGCCGCCGCAGACGTTCTGAAGATCCGGACATCAGGAAAAAACCTCCCTTCCTAATTTGGGCGTAATTTGGTTCTGGATTTCAGATTCCGGGAATTCAGGGTAACCTGACCAAATTAGCCAGATTCTCAGATTTACCGTTAGAACTCATGTCAGTTTCTTTTTTTGTGCTTGCCATGAAGGAGGGAATTGTGCCGGGTGACAGGAATATAGCGGGAATGAATAATATCTCATACGAGGAGGCCAATTAGCGGTTTGGGTTGGCAAGTACAGAAGGTGCGAGTGGAAAGATTTAAGTCCGTTGCCGAGGGACCGGCCCTAATGTGATTCACACCTAAGATTGCCAAATTTAGGGACAGCCGAGGTGCATGTCGAAACTCGGGGTATGGAATTACACAACGGTGTCTCTGAAATTGGAACTTATTCAAGTAGTTTCAGTTTAGCCAATTTTTTTACTGAAATCCATGGAATAAGATTGAGTTTCAGGCACACTGAAATCAGTTTGAAACATGGGATCTCAGATTGCAGAAAAGACCAGCTGAAATTGAGAGCCTAAGCTACTCATTTCGGTACTGCGAAAGGGCACTCTGAAGGTGTGCATTTCAGTGGGACTGAAAGGGAAAACTAAACTAAAAAATTTGGTTGGTGTTTCGGTGCACCCGAAAACCGGAATTCGGGTTCAAATTTCGGCTCCAGCCGACATTTAAACCAATATTTTGACTTTCAGATGCGCTGAAATTTGGTCCATGGATAGTCCACAGACTAGCTGAGGACCATCCTATCTGCAAGTAGCGCATAGGTATCAGATGAGCCGTGGATAGTCCGCGGACCATCCCCCAACAAAATTTCAGCCCGTCTGAAAGTACAAATTTGACTTTACATTTCAGCGCGAGCTGAAATTCGAACCTAAATTCCGGTTTTCGGTTGCACCGAAGCGCAAGCCGAATTGTGTGGTTTAGTTTTCCCTTTTGGTCACACTGAAATGCAGACTTTCAGACCACCCTTGTGCAGTACCGAAATGAGTAGTTTCAGACCTCAATTTCGGCTTGGCCTTTCTGCGACTCTATATCCCATGTTTCGAACTGATTTCAGTGCACCTGGAACTGAATCTCATTTCATTGATTTCAGTTAAAGAGTTAGCTGAACCGAAACTACTCAAATGAGTTCCAGTTTCAGGCCCACTGTTTTGTAATCTTATATCCAGATGTTCGACATTCACCTCGGCTGCACCTAAATTTGGCAATCTTAGGTGTGATTACCAACCCAGGCACACACACGTGCCATCAGAAAAATGTGGTTCGAGTCCGAAAAGGGCAGGGAAGACCAACACTTGTCAACAACTCTTCTCTCTTTCCCCCACTTCGTCGCGCGCTGCCCTCGGCCCTTGGCGCTCTGCTCCTCTTCCGTGGCCCTCAAAACGAACTTATCGTTCTCGACAACCTTCGGCCTCTCATGAGAGTCTTTCATACGCTGTAAGTGGTGTTTTTTGTCATCGCACCACTTACTCAGCTAATCAGTGTTCTCCAAACCTCAGCTCTGTGATCATGAAGGACTTCCTCCATCTCACTTCCTCCAAGCCATTCATGTACGTGACCTTCCGGTGACAAGTTACGTTTGATCCTAACAATGTTCGACCCTTCTCTCAGTTCTCTCTCCGCGCGCGACCGCGTATCCTCTGAATCCATCATTCCTTTGTGCCGCTTCGCAGAAATCTGATCTGGGTGGCATGGTGCATATCTGTGTGGGATGGTCTCGGAACTCCGTATGTCGCTCGTCGATTCGTTGATAGAGTTGATCATTTCCATGTTAGCACTGGTATTTATCTGACCTCAGCGCATTTTTTGCAATGTAGGTTGTCACTCCGCCTCACCCTTGGTTTACTCGTTTACTCAAACCTTATATAGGCATCATCGTCTCGGGAAGATCCACGGTGTGGGTCCTCCGCGCTATTCCTATAATACCCTGTCACTGAACATTTCGAAGCTACGCGCGCACGTGCATTTGCATACACAAGCAAGCACGCATTCAGCACCCTCCAACGTACAGTATGTCACTCCATTTCGGCCCCGCCGTCTGCCGCTGAACCTTAGGCTTTACCCGCAGCGATCAGCCACGTGAGATTGCGCTCGAGCATGCTACCATTCATCCACTCACCGGTGCCGCACGACGGCGGCGCGATCCACAGCGCGCTGCACCTAGTAGTTAGCTCGTGTTTTGCACCCTACCCTCCGTGAGTTATTACTCCAATCCTCTCGGTGATACCGCTTGCCCTTCTCCATCTTCCCCACAATGTTTGTCCTCACGCTTCCGTAATTCGGACAGCTCATCGGCAATACGGGGACTGGTCGTGGTAGCCGACTATATATGTACTCTTTCCGTGTAGTAGCTTGCGTGAATACAATTATTTCGTGTTCTAAACACCTGTCGACCTGAATCAAGGGCTGAAAACTGCGGGAAACCCCAGCTAGGCCTAGCTAATGAGGGTCCGATTACCCCTAATTTATTTTCAACGTCACCAGAAAGCTAACGGCCCTAATGAAAGCAATTTGGTCGGATTACCACAAATTTTGGGGTAATCCGCCCTTATTAGTAAAGTAGATGTTTCCTGATGAATGCCGGGGGTCTCTCAACCTAACGCGGCAGGCGCCATCGCCGCAGCCATCGACACACTAGGCGCCGCCTCCAGCAATTCCGACTCCGAGTCACAAATAAAGAAATGGGCGCCCATTTTCATCGGGCTGCTCGGAGCTAATTTGTTTGTGGTGCTCGTCGTCGCTGGCATCGGCTTCATGCTGTGCATCAAACGCGGTGCGAAGAGCAGTGTCCCCAAGCCGACATATAACCGGGTCCGATTTGCCGAGGACGAGGGGCGGCCGTTGGATGGGTTCGATGATAAACGGTATTCGGACTGAATTTTTGAAGACGCATTTTGAACATTGTAGTATTTACTCTGCCCACCGTATGGCTGACCCCATTATTTATATCTGTCATGAAATACGTCGCGGCGTGGCTATCTGGACTTGGAGATTTTGAGGCGTGGGACAGAGGTTCAACAAACCGTGTATGAGTTCGCCGAAAAAATTGGGAGGTATACACGCGCCGGATCTGTTCCAATTCCTGGGCATCGGGGCTGAACGGGGATAAGGGTATGGATTCGCGACTGCCTACCGTGAAAAAGACTTGAATAAGTGTCCGGAAAAGAGATTGTACCGTGTAACCCAGGCAGGGTCGTGTGAAGTCAAGGTCGGAAGCAAGGTTGGTGACACAAGCGCAAAGTGCGCCAATTATGCGCAAAGCCAATCTCTCTTGTCCTCCAACTACTATTACACGCGGCGATGCTCGAAGGTCGCATCTGAATTTGGACCAAACCCGACCCGGAATTCGGTGTATTGCAACTCCGAGTCACGGTCGCCTTTTGAATAGTAAGGGTCCGAGAATCGTATAAGTCATACAATTTTAGCCGCAGAATCGAGGCTCTCTCTGTCGTTAGCCGTGGTTTCCCTTGTTTCCCTTCAAGTCCCCTCTGGATTGTGTGTGGCTACGATCACTTGAAATCTCCCTCTGATTATCTGTGGCAACCTACTGCGTTTCGCTATTCCGAATATCTAGGGCGCCCGAGCTGAGCCATTCGTTTGGATATCCTTCAAACACTATTTACTGCCTCTGCGCAAATACACTCTGCGTGACTACCTTCTCAAAGTCTCCTGTAATTGGTCTCTCGCCGCAGAGACATCGCCACAAGTCCGTCTGTCGAGCGCAAATGTCCTCGCTAGCACACCAATGTCCAAAACCGTTCCTCTTGAATTCAAATTGGAGTCATCGAAAATCTTTTGATTCATGAAAACCATTGACGCCCGAACGCCCGGTCTACTGGTATATCCTCCCACCGCGCATCGTTGGCGCACTCGGCGTCGGTCGGTCCCTTAACATGTGCGCTCATGCTCTTCAATTCAGTTGAGATAGCCCTGACGTTTCAGCCGTCCCAGAGATAAAAGCAGGACGCTGGTCTGGTTGATATTTTTCTGAAAGCGTTCAGGATGTCGGTGAAACAGAAAATCTGTGAACCTCAGGGCTCCCGACAATTCAGGATCCCACCTATTCAAGTACTTGCTTTTTGGAGGGGTTTCAATTGACGGACGCACCGCTACTCAGTCGCTCGCCTATCTGATAAATTTTCGGACGTTCGTGGACTCCTGACCCTTGTAAAGTTGATGAACTGAGGTCGACAATTAATCTATGAGGCCACTCAACGTACAGTGCATGACGTATTTTTGCTCTATGAACCCGCCTAGCTCCTCGGCTCGACCTTTGAATTGGTCTCTCCAATCGCTTTCTCTCTGGGAAAAGTCCTCTCTCCTCCACAACTCCTCCCCGTCGAATCCGAATTTACTTCGGTGCCTCATAATCACATAACTCGCTCTCTCGGTCGGGACGGCAGCTAATCGGAAGATCTGTACTCCAAGCAATGCTGCCATCTTGAATCCATTCTACTGTAATTCCTCACAGTCGATGGATAGACATCTCTAATCGGGCGTCTGGTATTTCATCCACATCGACGCCCGAGCGCTATCCCTGGAGATGTATATATGTTCTGGATCGCTGCGGCCCGGACTCACTATCTTCGGCGAGAACTTCTGCGTATTGGCGCAAAGAAATACATCCTTCGGAACTCGCGCGTGCCCTCGTCGCCGCCGGGCCATTCGGCCACACTATTCACGCTTCATTTATTTCTTGAGCTGGCCATTGTTGGTAAATATATCCCGCGTTTCGTCCGGAGACTAGGGCTGTCATGGGATCTTCGCGACATTTTTTTCCGCAAACGCTGGGTCTTGGATCCCGACCTCGACGGTAATAAATGTACTACCCAGTGCTGGTCTTCGCGCGTGCAAATTGACCTGGATGACGGTATTGAGGGGACGGAGGAAAATTTATGGTCTCGACGGAATCTCGGCCCCGTCTGGAACCAAGCTTTTACCTCGATGACCGGCTGCTGATCGTCTCGCGTTGATCATCGCATCCTTGATTACACTCCCAGGAACCGTCAAGGAACAATCTCGGTGTTTGCAAGCTATCAGCTGAGATATCATATCACGACTAGTCGCGACTTCGGTGTCAATCAGCCCGGCGTTCTGACGGAAGCGGATCTTGTTATAGAGTCCAGGGCGAAGCTTGGGACTCGTGAAGGTTGCGACTGAGCCTGTACCTGGCGTGGATTCGTCTTGTCCTCGCAACAATACTCAATTCAACGGCAGCATGAAATATTATGAGACATACAGCTCTATAAAGCTGGTTATCAGTGACGGGAGTATCCCCAAATATCTCCCCACGGAAGCGCTTCTTAGGCGTGTAAGCGTGTTTTCGATCAGTGTTCGAGGACGACATGCCAGGCACACAATGTCTCTCGATCCCCGTTTACCTGCGCGTACCGCGCGGTCCCAAAACATGTGTCCGAATTTGCGAATCCCATTGATAGTCGAGTGACTCAGAATAACAGAGAATAGCTTCACTGCGCCGTATTGGCAACGTCGAGGAATCAATGCAGGTAAGTTAGAGAGCAGCAGTTTCGATTGCAAAAGAGGGTAAGGTATATACGGCAAGATATTTTGGGTAAATAATTGTAAGGTACAGCGAGCGATACACAAGAAAGATCGGAGGGTATTAAGTATGTGGGAGGAAGAGAGTCATGTATGGGCGAGGACTAGGCGAGAATAAAGTATCGTGCGCAAGGAAACGGTCTGGGGAAACGATAGCGAGAAGGGGGAGTAGAAAGGAAACGCAGCCAGCACAAGAAAAGAGAAAGACATACCACGAGCGAGCGAGACTACACCCTCATCCCGCCGCCCCGCCCACCCCCATCCCGATGTGCATGGGCATGCTCATACTCATATCCAGGAGCCCCAGGTCCGTGTCCAGCCCCAGCGAAGTCTCGAACTTCAGCGCGTCCTCCGGGCGCATAGCGAAGCCCGGCGTCGCGCTGTACTCCGCCGTCGCTGGGCCGCCGCCGATGTAGCCCCCCGAGTGCATCGTCTCCGCGTACGGGTACCCCAGCGGCGTATGCGGGTATGCGAGCGAATACGGCACCGTCGGCGAGCCGCCCGTCTGCGCCGCCTCGAGGTGGTGCGGGTGGTACTCCGCCGAATCCGCCGGGTAGCCCAGCACCGGCGAGCCCGCCGCCTCGGTATGCTGCGAGGGGTGCGGCAGGTGGTGAGCGAGATAGTCGCCCCCCGGCGGCGCCTCCATGTCCAGCGCCCCCATGCCCCCCATATGCGCCCCGTGATACATCTCCATGCCCGCCATCGACCCCATGTCCATACCCATGCCCATCTCCTGCGGGTGGGGATGCGCCGCGTACGAGTCGAGGTACTGCTGATGGTGCATCTGCTGCAGGTGGTACCGCTCCTCCTCGATGCGCCGCTCCTGCTCCTGCTGCTGCGCCTGCTGCTGTTGGTGGAAGAAATGCGCCTCCCGCTGTTGCTGCTGGTACGCCACCATCTCCGCGTCCGCCTGCGCCTGCGCCCGCGACTCCTCGAGCGCCGAGTGTAACTGCCCCGCCTGGTGCTGCCGCATCGCGCCCGCGTACGCTGCCCGCGCGGCTCCGGCTCCCGTGTACGCGTACGAGACCGGCGCCCCGATCGGCGGTGACGTGCTGCTCACTCGCGTGCTGGCGGGGCTCGTGCTCCCGCTCCCACTGCTGGTCGCGGTCGTGGAGGACGAGCGCCGAAGCGCGCGAGACGAGGCCGTTCGTCGTGGTCGGCCGCTCCCGCTCCCGCTCGCGCTCTGCGGATCCGCCTCGTAGAAGGGGTACGCCGACGGCGGAGGCAGGCCTGCGCTCGCCGGCGTCGTCGTTGCAGAGTTCCATGACGGAGAGGCGCCGGCTCGCGGGGCGGGAGTCGCTGCCGTACTCGTACTCGTACCCCCCGCCGCCGCCGCTGCCGTCGTCTGGATGCGCGCCATGCGGCCCATCCGTGCTGCCGAACGCGCGCTTGCGCGGGTTGCCGATCCCGCCCCCGCCAAAGGCGAAGGGGGAGGACTGCTCGGGCGGGTGGAACGAGAACGGGGAGTCATCGACGGGGGCGGCGGCGGCGGCGGCGAGCTTGCCGGGGGCGGTCCCTGGGCGGGCGCTCCATGGGGCATCCCAGTCCCAGTCGCCGCCCGTGGAGGGACGGCGTAGGGTGAGTGAGCCGGGTAAGAGTATGCTCCCGGCGCCGCCGGCGGTGGGGAGGCCGTGCCCTGAGGAGGGGCGAAAGGCCGAGGCGGAGACGACTGATGAGAGCGGCGGGAGCCGCGCGCCGTTGCCTGTGGACGGACGAGAGCCACTGCTTGAGGAAAAGGGGGGTCCGCCGTTTGAGGGAAAGGTGGAGGCTGGAAAGGCGCCGGAGGAAGGAAAACCGTCTGTGTTGGGGGAAAAGGAGTTGTTGCCCGATGAAAAGGGCCGCCCGGTGGATTGAAAGGCGCTCCCGTTTGAAAAGGCGCCGCCGGAGGTGATGCGGTGGGGGGTGATCCCGTTGGCGTTTCCGTTAACGGAGGGGATTGGAGGGGATGGGGTGTGTTCGGGTGGGGAACGGCGGGCGAATGGGTGCCTGAAAATGAAATAGAATCAGTATTTGTCGGTGCGAAGCGCAAGAACACATCTTGAGGAATAAAATAAAAACAGGGCTACGTAACAACAAACGGAGTGCGAGCGTGAGCAGGAGAACCCATAACGCTCGTGCAACGGTAGCCGCTAGGTGTAGGAAGGAGATGGCGAGGAGGACAGAACAATTCGACGCCGCAGGTCTCCCGTCCCAAAAAGGAAATCGTCCACCTCAGCAACGACGCCAAAGACAGGAAAGGCCGTGGATGAACGACGGCCACGGGAGACGCAGGATGGGGCGGAAAGAACGCGGTTCCCGCGAGTCGATAACGGGTGGGTAATCTCGAGCGCGAAATCGCAAGCACGGAGAAGAAATGAAAAAGTCGCACGAGCTGGAGAGCTTGCGCACAGGATTCTACGCAGGATGCCAGTCCCCATCGGGACTCCCCATCGACGAGCATCGACAGCCAACGAACGAGCCCTTCCCTAGCTCTCCGCCGCGAGAAGGCCGCCGCAAAGGAAAGGAAAGGAAAGGAAAGACGGCCGCGAGGTAGAAGTAGGGCAGACACTGGGAACGGATAACGCAGAAAGCATGCGGACACCTCCGCGCATCCAACCCTTCGCGCAACAGACACCGCAGAAGGGCCATGCCGATGAGTCGCCCGTGAAGAACAGGACGCTGTGTATCCAATCCCGCGCACGACTGTGTGGCCGTATACAGACGATACACCCTCCCCGTGCGTAACGAACGCCGCGCGTGCGGACGACAACGCAGACGCAGCGCGGAATGCCCATCCCCTCGCGAGGATATCCCAGCGCCGCGCGAGGACGATAACGCCCCCGCGACACGAGCCTCCTCAGCCACGAGCGCCGCGCCCCACGCCCCACGTGCACCTTCGCCAAACGACCCAACGACGCCTGAGACAGAACGACGGACGCAGAACGCCCCCAGAACGAAAAGAAATCAAGACAGAAGACGCACCCTCGAAAGGACTGCCCACTTCCACCGCTGTGTGTGTGTGTGTTGTACGCGCCTCCGTTCGCTCCTCCGTTCGGGCCGCCTCCGCCCCCATTCGCGCCCCCGTTGGAGTACGCGTGGGCGGCAAGAAAGGACTGGCCGTATGCGGGGGGGAAGGGCGCAGGCCCGCGAAAGGAGCGCGCCCCGCCCCCGGACGGGGGCGGGGAGGGCTGTGGGGGGCGCGGGGGTTGCTAAGGGAGGAGGGTTAGTCAGTGAAGAACAGTGGGGGAGATAGGATGAGGAAGGACAAGGACGAGAAGGGGAAGGGAAGGAAGGCACGAGGATGAGGATGGACGCGGGCGCAAGAAGGCAGACGAGGGGGGAGGACGAACGAAGGAGGACGAGGAGAAGGGGAGTAGGGAGATGTGCTTCGGAGGGGAATATGGAGGGATGTGGGGACGAGTGGAGGAGGTAACGAAGGGGATGAAGGGGAAGTAGGGAAAGGCGAGAGATGGAAGGATGGGGAAATGACGAAGGGAAGGAAGGACGAGGACAAAGGGAGGAGAAATGTGTACGTCGCAGGCGAAAGACGAAGGAAGGGCAGGTAACAAACGGCATGAACGGGAAGTAACGAAAGGACACGGACGAAATTATGGGGAAATGAAGAAGCGCGAGAGAAAGAGGGGGAAGTAATGCAAGAGAAACACCCACCTCATCCCGATCCACATCCATATAACCCGGCGCACTCTCGTCGACGTACCCCGGTCCCGCCGCGCCTTCGTACCCCGTCGACGTCCCCGGCCGCGGGCGCACAAGATCGAGCCCCAGCCCCAGCTCCACCGGCTCGCGCTTCACTGCCGCTCCCCCTCCGCCTCCGTGCGCAGCGACACCCGCCGCGCTCCCACCGCCCCTCGCGCGTTTCGTCGCCGCGCCCCCGCGCTTCCCCGCGCCGCCGCTCGCCGACGTAGGTGTCGTTGGCGATGCCGTCCCCGCGCCCGCGCCCGCACCCGCTGCGGTGGTGGTCGAAGAGGTGGTTGAAGAGGAAGTGGTGGCGGTGGTAGTGGTAGTGGCGGAGGGCGTGCCGCTCATGGAGGCGTGCAGGCTGGTGAGCTCGCGCATCATCGCCTCGTTGAGGTCCGCCTTGTCCGCGTGCACAGTCTGCGCGTGCTGTCGCAGGTTGTCGAGTCGCGAGAACTGTTTGGAGCAGTGGCAGGTGAAGGGCCGCTCGCCGGTGTGTTTGCTGGGGGGTGGTTAGCGAGCGGACGGAGGAAAAGGGAGGGAGGTAAGAAGGAAAGAGGAGAGGAGGGCGATGGCGATGCGTGCAACGCAAGAGATAAGGGATCCGAGGCAGGGAGGGAGGGAGGGAACGTATCGCAGGGAGGGGGAACACATCGCAGGGGAGATCGGGGACGGGATGGGGACATCGGAGGCGAGGAGGGGTAGATGGGGTAGATGCGAATAGGGGCGGGGCGTGAGCGAGGAGGGAGGCGGGTAGGGAGTGGAGAGTGGAATGGAAGGGAGGAAGACGGAGGGCGCGATGAGCGGCGGGGAATAGGGCGGGAAGGATGGAAGGACGGTGTGGTGTGGCGTAGGATTGGCGAAGGCAAGAGAGGGGTAGCGTAGGATTGGCGAAAGATTGGGGAGGGACGGGAGGGACGGGAGGAGTAGCGCGGATGCATTTGAAATTGGGTGGGAAGGACGCGGAGGAGTGGTCGAGGAGTAGGCGTAATGGAAGGACGGCGTGGGCGGGCATAGCGACGGCATCCCGCCAGCCCTCAGGGGCTTGGATACAAATGAAACAAATCATGGCAACGCACCGAACATGGCGGGCGAGGTGCTCGCTGCGGCTAAAGACCATCCTGCACTCCCCAAACCCGCGGCACTGGAACGTCTTCGCCGGCGCGGGGCGGTAGCGCTTCCCCACTCCCGCCCCCGCTGCCAGCGTCGTCGCCGCCGGCGCAGCGAGCCCGAGCGTCTCGAGCCCGCCGGCGCTCACGAGCGTCATCCCCCCGCCGTCGAGCACGTCGAGCTCGCCCTCCGCGTCCACGTCGTCGTATGCGCCCGCGTCCATCGTCGTCTCTGCGTCTTGCCGCGGGGTAGGGGTTACGAGAAAGGAAAATGGGAAGATGTGGCGGCAAGCCAAGCTGGGAGCGGTGCGGTGCGGGTGGGGAAGGCTGGGTGCCTGATTCTCGCTGCACCGCTTGAAGGAAGATATCAAGGCACGGCGGAGTCTCAATTTCCCGGTGTGTCACCCGTCTGATCGGTCCTGGCCCGTGGCACCGCTTCCCACGTCTAGCCGTTATCTACGCCCAGCACGTTTCGGAGAATCCTCGCGTGCATGGCGCGCAGTCGGATTTGGTGCGCGATAGCGATGGGCGCGCGCGCGCGCGCATCCCGACGTTGATGGACGGCGATGTACCCATTACGTCCCCGTGGCGTTTTTGGCCCAGATCGCTACCCCTCGTCAAATCGCCAGCATCCCTGGTTCCTGGCGCTCTGCAAAATGAAACAGGTGTGTCAATTCTGCTTCATTTCCGCCTTCTCGCTTAAACCACCTTGCTTCTAATCCTGCTTCGTCTGTCTGAAGTCCCTGGTCTGTGTAAACTCTCCCTGACTTCGAACCAGTCTGGCTGTCTGGATTCGACGCTACTCTCTCGCGCTGTCCTTCTTACCTCTCGAATATCTCTTCGGCTACTCAACTCGGCCCCTCACCGGCCCCGACGAGAACCACCATCGCGAAGTAAAACTAGCGCAGGTTCAGATTCCCGATGCCCCTGCGGCTTTTGTGCGCGCCCTGCTGCTTCGAAGGCGTTTCAATCAGGCCAGCAGGCCTTCTCTTCGCATGTCTTTCTGAATGATCTGTCTCTCAACCCCTCATCGAGGTGTGCTTCCTGCGCCTACCCACATTCAGCTGTGTGGATTCCTACTCTGCTCACGGTTCCTCGCAACGGCTTAATCAATGTGCATTTTATTCGGTTCCCTCCCTCATCGCGTCCCTGCTCACTCAATCAAGATTCAAGACAACTTCGCCTCTCAATCAAACCCCCCTTCGCGTCTCGATAGGGTGTCCTCCCCTCTCAATCAACTTCGCTTCTCCGGATGAAGCGCCTTCAATAAAGCAAGCGAGCACAGATCGCGCCGCGGTATCTCCCCGCTGTCCGCCCGAGATGATCTCCTGGGTTGCCGAATCCTCGGTGGCAGACACCTGCACGTCGGCTGCGAAGTATCGGGCGCTGTCAACGAACACAAAACACATAGCTACGCGTAGATCTCGAGTCCTCATCGCAAGTCCCCTCGATGTCCGAGCGCAAATCTCCCCCGATATGATGAGACGCAAGTTCCCTCGATATTCGATCGCATATTCTCCCGAATGCGACTCATCCCCCTCGCCTCATTTATATTTCCACTTCGACGATCTCTAGCCCGCAGCCATTGACTGGATTTTCCCAGGATATACTCCTCAGGCTGGTCCATGGGCTGCGCTAGAGTCCCATCTACGGCCCTGGCTCACGCCGACTCATCTGCACTGCCCAGTGCTCCCTCCGAGTCTGTGCCGGCGCAACCCTTGTATTATTGTAACGTTGACGACCGCGAACGTCGGACCCGCCACCCGCCAGCGAGCTGTCTGCCTACATCCGTCTCGCATCGCCTTAAATCAAATCAGGTGCGGTGCCCCAAATTAGCTCGGCTGATGAGCGTGCGGGCTGACTGTCAGTTTCAGCGCTCACCTAAAATTAGGCACACACAACCACAACTGCATAGAATAGATCACCTGCCGCTAGGGGCCGGGCGGATCCTGATCGGTTCAGTCTCAGTCCGCTGAACCGGGCTCGAAATCCGCTGCGTCGCAGCATTGAGGACTTGTCCCGCGTACCATCATCTCCCAACCAACCCAACCCCCCCCCTATAATTCGCTATTAGAGTTGAATGCACCCGAGTCCATCCGACGATCTTGGCTACCGCTGGGAATCAGATCGGACCCGGGTGCGCTCAGAGCAATTTGTTTGAAAATACACAACTGGCACCTCCGATTCCGACGGGGCGAGTCCGAGTCGGGTCGCGCGAGGTGGGATCACACTGTTCGTATTCGAGCTTCTCTTTAAATAAATTCCCTGGTATTGATACCTCATTCACTGTGGTAACGCGCACGAGGGACATGTTCGATGATACCAACCCCGATATAATCGTAATTCAGATAGGCGAATTCAGCCGCCCAGAATTCAATTATTTCGCTGTGTGCCATTCAACCCGGTTCAACAAAAATTCAAGTCTTCATCGACGCTCCTCGTCTCATATAATCCACCGTCGAAGTATGTACCCTGCAAGCCACATGGGATTCCACGCAAGGAGATCCGCGTCCGGCTCTCGCTCAGCGGGGATATCAAATTCTACCAATTAGGTCGGTAAGTTCAGTTACACGCTGTTACAGGTCCCCAAGGCCCCGAATCGCTACTCTCGCTACCTATGCAGCAACCGACGACAGCCGAAGCGAAAGTGCTTAATAGCCGCAACGATGATCAGGACCCGGGTAGGACGTTGACGTGGGATCCGGAAATTGAGAGCCATCGCAGGGCGGGAGGAATGAGTACAAGTATCGCAGGATGCGGGGTGGGGGGGGTAACGGAAGATGTGAGGAATTCTCCAAGTCAGGCGGTCGCCTAATGGAACTCTTCCATCGGGCTGGCCGCAAGGTCCTGACTCCGCTTGTAGATTCCAAGGAACATTTCCTCCACCTGCTTTGCCTTGGTCCCCGCAGGGATCTCGCGCAAAATGCGCCGCAGCGCCTGGCGGACCTCGGGCCTACATATCCGCATCGGCAGCCTGGCCCTGGCTGTGACCTTCCCAATCGCTACACGGACGATGTGGACCTCCATGTGTCGGAAAAATCCTATTCGGCTTTAAACGGCGTTGAACGTGTTCCAAGCCATTGCATGGTCACATGCCTCAGCTGGCTTGCAACTCACAGTCCAGAATCACGCAACCTCTCCTAAGCCACGTCGGTGGTTCTAACGCCTTCAAAGATGAGTTCCATAAAAGTCACAAAATTTGCACACTCCCATTGTTCTCTATGAATGGGAGCTCCTTGCAGTCGTTAACGTAGTAGTCATTTTCAATTAGTACGCAACCAAGTAAGTAAGTGAGTTATCTATTATCTATTAATGACTAGAATTACTGAAGTAAGTAAAGTTGGGACACTGCTTAACTTATTCGAAGAGAAGTGCTTAACACACGCGCACAAGTGTATGAAAATATTCAGAGGTCATCAACAGAGTTATGTACCTTGGTCGGAGTCCCGGGTGGAGCTAGGTGGGGCTCTGCTGAAGGCTTTTCACACGGGCCCCACCGCTGTCGGACGTCGAGAACGAGAGTGGTTGAAAAAATACAACCACCTCAATGCATCTATCTACTCCTCTACGGCACCGAGAATTGACCTAAAATATTTTTCTGGCCCTCAAAAATATATGCGTCCCTTGGGACGACTTGGGACAGCTTGCAACTCAGACCAGACCTTTGAACGGCTTCAGACTGGTTCTAAGCCTCTCTGCCAGACGTTTGAAGCACTCCCATGCCGTTCCAAGGTCACATGCTGTAACAAGCCGTTGCATGCTGACTGGCTTTTTTCCGACAGGCGGCTCGGCTAGGGCGCGTGACGGGCCAAAACAGGGGTGCGCGGTTGAGGTTCAATGTCAGCCACGGTGAGATACAGCGGTCCATGGTTATTCTCATGGCAATAATCAAATGTGCCGAGGGCCCATGTATGGGGCATTGCGACAGTTTACTCGAGGAATATGTCTTTTCGGTTAGGTTCAGTGGTACTGGTGATGTTCAGGGCTTGGGTCCGGCCTGGGCTTGAGAATCCCCATGCCCAGGCCCTGAGCCGTGCTTGGTCCCGGGCTTACTAGGTTGCCACGCCGTTCTGTACCACAGAACGGGCGGCTATGCCAGGACACAGCAATCCGTTTTGTGGGACAAAACAGAGCGGCAAACGAGTAGGCAGGGTTCATTGATGATCTGAGAATGTGCTGCAAGCCTGGCTTCATTGCAGCTTTCTGTGTCTCGCTCCAAAATGCTCTTATCCGAACATCCACGGCAATACAAGCTTCCACCCGAAACGTCTTCAGTGGTTCGGACGAGACAGAAGGAACGAAAGTATTGGGTAGTACTGTCAAACTCTTGGAAACACTCCTCAGCGCTGGCAGTATCTCAACGTCAATCACAGAATCACAGGCAAACGGAAGGAGATGGGTTTACCCGAATGAACTTCGCCAGCAATTTCAATCTAAAATTGAAGAGTTGGTACATAGTATCGGCCAAGTCAAGCAGTATGTTCACTCTCAGGAATATGGCATATCCCCAATGTACTTTAATTAAGTTCGACTGCAATAGGAATCGATATTAATTGCGATTGTTCCTGCTCGTTCCAAAGGTTGAGTAATGAAACCCATGCATTGCAAAGTGCCACGAGAAATCCAAAAAAGTGCTAATTTAAGTTGGGCCCGAAGGGGAAAAGCATCGTCTGGTTGCAAGGAGAAGTCGCCACCGATTGGGAGTATATACAAGAAGCGTGGAAGTGGAACTCGGCTAACTTAAGCGAGTTCCACTGCACATAAGTGAGTTCCACCCAGGATACATCAACAGTGGAACTCACATACACGCAGTTGGAACTCACATATCGCTTCTTGAGTTGCTCCAATCAATCAATCAAATCAGACTGCGGGAATTCCGGGCATCACACCGATGGCTGTGTGGACGCATCAAATCCCGCTCCATGACCGGATGTCTCCGATAACAAACATTCGAGCCATCTGCTACATTTGCGGTGCACCTCGGCAACGGCCGTACTTGGCTGCCGATGTCCGAACCGGCATATTTTATTACCCTTCATTTTCTTACTCAGATAGTTACTCAGAAAAATATTTCTTGTAGTATAAAAGCCTTGTAATATTTCGCATTCCACATTGAATACACATTCTTTCTCTCTACCAACTTCAACATATTTGGGATTGAAATTTGCTGCTCTTTCGTCCACCCCTTCACCGGCATGTTTCTCCAGGCCGCTGAGCTTTCATTGACTGAGATCAAGTCTTACCGCAACTTTGTTTGTTTTTGTTCTGTTCAATTCTGGTCCAACTATTCATTGTCCACTAGCGACATGCAGGCATTCACAGAGGCTCTCGGAAATCCCGCTCATGTCCCTTTTTTTCGGTGGAAAATGTGCTGTCCTGGATGACTTCGTTTGGGTATCAGTTGTATGTGCTACGTCATGATTCTGGTGGTGAAGTTCCTCAAGCTCTCGGCCTCGGCGTATTTCTTGCGACATACAATAACCCCGAAGTCAGTCAAATATGGGCCAGCGATCCAATCAAGCTTCTCTCCAGGTCCCTTAAAACCTGTGGTCTTCATTTCGAGCAGTATTCACACTTCTTTCTGTTTGAAAGTCGGGTATCTTACAGGCTATCATAAAGGCACGTCGACGAGCTCCCCCAACACATTCCAAAACCAGTCATCGTGGGACTCAAGTGGATCATGGGCTTAAAGACGCAGCAAGAAATCGATGAATGGCATGAGTTTTGCAGTGCTCAAGATGACCCGGAGATCAAAAGTGAGTGAGACTGAGCTCAACCCTCACGATCCATGGATACTCCCCTCTATCAACAAGTTTCTCCTGTCAAATTTCGGCGGAGGATTTGGATATCACTCCAAATCACTCAAACTACGTTGAATTAGCACATGTGGCTCGCAACGCGGAAACCGGCACTCACATGCCAATTCTTACCGCAATTCTCAAGTCAGTGGTATTTGCCTCCTTTTATTTCATTCCTAACTTTGGAACAGGTCCCAAGAACACGATAATATCGAGGCCCAGGAACTGACTCTCCTTGAGCCTGATGGTATTATTCAGAAGTGATGGAAAGGCAATGCTGAACGCGAAAAGCTCGCTGCCCA
Source organism: Mycena vulgaris (assembly GCA_029204335.1). Classification (NCBI taxonomy): domain Eukaryota; kingdom Fungi; phylum Basidiomycota; class Agaricomycetes; order Agaricales; family Mycenaceae; genus Mycena; species Mycena vulgaris. The sequence goes on from JARGYA010000156.1 coordinate 250,590, forward strand.
ACGCAAGATATGGGCGGCCCGTAAAAAAAAATAGAAATCTTGTACTACGGTTACAGTTGAGATGGTACTGTTTGCATGCACTGCTTTGCATGTACAAGCCTTCGAATGTCCCGTGTTCAAGTTATGGTGCCATATTAGTAAAGGTCAAACTACCTCGAAAAAGTTATGAAAAGTGTCAAGGCATCAGAGGCCTTACGCGTCGGGTCAAAGTCGGGAACATTCGGCCATAGAGCGGGATCTGATGCGCCCACACAGCCGTCGGTGTGATGACCGGAATACCCGGAGCCTGATTTGATTGATTGATCGGAGCAACTCAGGAAGCGAATTTAAGCGAGTTCCACTGCGCGTAAGTGAGATCCACTGTTGATGCATCCTAGGCTTGTCCTGGGCTATCCTGGGTGGAACTCACTTGCGCGCAGTGGAACTCGCTTAAATTAGCCGAGTTCCACTTCCACACTTTTCGTCGTTCCTCACCGATTGGAAAAGGATGGTGACTAAAAAGTCCACGTTCTGTTTAAACAGCCCCGTAATGTTGGCGAGTCCGGCGGGCATGCATCAGACTTTTGACAAATAACTTGTGACCTTGTACAAGGCCAAACAAGGTCACAAGCTTCACCAAAAATGTCGCAAGCTCGCAAGGCCACAAACTATGTCGCAATTTCCACAAGGTCAAAATTTTCTTCAATTTTTTTTTTTTCAAGGAGTGTCATGGCATCAATTGCCGATTTCACGAAGGGTGTTTTTCACTTCTGACCCTTTTTGACCTTGTGAGCTTGTCAGCAAGCTCACAAGCCCAAAAAGGTCACAAGTTTTTCCTGTACAGCCTATCATAATTCTGCGAAAATCGTCACTTGAGATTGACGTACCGTGCTGGCATTGAAGGGTGCAGGGGAAGGCGGATCAGCAAGCTGCAACGTAGACACCCTGTTCCAAGAGGTCTCCGATCTCGTTATCAGACCCACTATCAACAGCACGTGTTGATGAAGGGGGCCAAACAATGATGTGTTTGGCCTCGCGCTACAAACACACAGTGAACCATCTCCGGTTTACAGAAAAAATATGTAGAGTGTAGATATAATGTTTTTAACCATTTCAGACCTTCTCCCCTCGGGTTGAAGAATTTTCCAGGTCCCAGACCTTACTCGCTCGCGGAGTCCAGTCCGATCCAAATTGGAACATAAATCCGAAGCCTCGCTCAGTGAGGTGAGTTTTGTTGGGATTCAATCACGCAGCGGTCAGATATATGTTTTCTTGTGCTATTTTCATTTATCTCCGAGATCTCCGAGCGCTCCTCATATAGACGCCCTAGCCACTGCGTTTAGCAGGTTTTGAGATTTCGCCCCATGCACGTGCTTCCCAAAGGGGAAGTCGACGTGTCATATTTGTCTCCCTTCCTAAAGCGGTTCTCTCCTCAGCTCGGTTCGTCTGAAGTTTGTGTGGCCTCCCCATTGTATCTCAATGTGGTATATCCTCTCAAATGGCCGACCTCCACTGAGCCTGCTGCTGCATCCCGGCCTCTGTACGACGCATCGAACACGTCTCCTCCTGAAACCGACGCGTCCCATGGCTCCCTCGACTCGAGAACATCTTCGGATGTGCCACCGGGCCCTCAGAAATTTAATACAGAGCCTCTCTTCACAATTACGGACTACAATCCGGGACCAGAGTTCGAATCCACATCATTTCCCCATCCGCCACTGCCTTTCACCGGGGTCGGAAGCCTCGAATACGACTTGAATCATGGCTATACACTTCGCTGGGCATCCCTCACCGCCATGAATGCCTGGATGAAGCAAGAATGCCTCGACGAATCGATAGAGTTTGTCAACAGAGGCATGCCACCGCGCGGTGAGGAGCCCGGGTGGCTCGAGAAACACATCTATGTCTGTTCTAGGCAGGGGAGCGGTGGGAAATCCCGCTACCGACCCACCAAGGACTTTACGCGGAACATTTCCTCGAAATGCACCGGTTGTTCCTGCCGCCTCACCATCAAGACATACCCCGGGACATCGGAGGTTCTAGGTCTATATAAATCCAAGCACTCACACAATATCGGCGACGCAAACCTGTCGAAATCCCCATCCCGTCGGCACCCCCCCCAGACTTCGCAAAATACGACGTTGAGACCACCACCAAGAATGCAGAGATGGTTTCCCGTCTTCAGTCACATAACCTCCGGGCTCAACGGCGTCCTCGTCCTGCTATCCATCCAATCCCTATCCAAACCCGTATCCACTTGCTTACCAGAATTACCCTTGTTATCCGAACTATTATGTACCCCATAGCTATTATCCGCCACGACAATAAATTATTTTTCACTCATTACATTTACTGCGTGTCGCGAATGTGTGATACTGTACCATTTTGACCGTAGGTTCAGTCACAGGTCACAAGCCATTTTGTTTGATGTGTGCAAAAATCGCCTTAATTCAAAACAAAATTTATCGGGCATCCCGGACATCAAAAATTCCCAAATCGTTGAACCTACGGTCGAAATAGTACACCACCGATTTGCTCCCGCATGGGACCCAGGTGGGAGGTGCCGGCATCTGATGGTCCTACTTTCGGCATAGATTTTGCAAAAAGTGGCTGGCACCAATCAATGTCAGGGATCCTATGTCGGTCCAATGTTGGGTCCCGCATGTCGTATTGAGGGTGCAGCAGACCGACATCCTGTTTTGGCTTTTATTACACCATTTTTATTCAGCCCGATAAAATTCAATGCAACAATGTATTCACTACAGACATGTAATAATGGCCCGGTCCGTGACGGCCATGGGTGCAACATCGCAGCGACAGCGCCTCGAAGAAAACTGGCCACAATGAATACCACAGATAAGCTACTTAAGGTAGGGAGCTGGAATGGGAGTGGAGCAGGTCTGTCCACACGATGGCGGGTTACGTCTGCACGAACAGGAGTACTGGCTACACCCGTCGCAAAGTTATGGGTCAGTCGGGTAGTAAAAATGAATAGGAAGGCACACACATTGAGCAGGCCGTCGTACTCGGCGCAGTGTATATGCCAGGAGCTCCGCCTTGACAAAGCTGGTCTTGACTCTTCAGGCCGGCAGCATAGACCATAGACTGACGACGACATGGTGGGAGAAAGCAAGGACGACAAAATTTGACGTGGCAGCGGAGTTTGAAGTTGTGATGAGCGACCAAACAACGGACTTAAAGAAAAAAAAAGGTATGGAAATCTTCCTCATAGCCGAGGGATGATGTCAGCCATGCTCGGATAGATGTTGTTATCGGATCACAAACGGTGGTGTACAGTACCACCGAATTTTTCCAAAGAAAATTTTGTCTGTCTGCAATTACGCTGGTGGCATGGACTCGATTGATGGGATTGTGGACAATGGCTCACCTGCACAGTCGAGCCAGTAACGAGCGGTTCAACATGGACTACCACATTGGGTTGAGAAACAATATGACACGCCGCTTTCCCCTTTGGGAATCACGTGCATGGGGCGAAAAGACGCCTTCTGCGTTTAACAGGACCCCTGATTATACTGTCAAAGGCCGGGTCCGGGCGCGGACAAAATTTTGGGATTTTGAGCCTCAAACCTAGGCCCAGCGCGGACAAAAATGGGGTCCTGGGAGCGAAAATCCTAGGTCGGGTGCGGACAAAAATCACCCAGTTCGGTCGACTTTGAGGACCTAAAATCCATCAAATTATATCCTTCCGGGGTGAGACTTGATGAAATGTCGCACATCTGTGATGGTTTGCCCCAAAACAGCAGAAAAATGTACCGGGAAGAAAATTTGATGATTTTCTGGGTCGTGGGAAGGGGAAATTACCATTTTTGGGCGATTCTGTCATCCTCGGCTAGGTCCGGCGCGGACAAAAACGCTCCAAACGCGTCCAAACCGCCGCGGACAAAAATTGGAGGATCTCAGATTTTTTTGACCTGGCCTTCGACCATATAATCAGGGGTCCTCGTTTAACCCGGCCCTAGTCTCTCTTTGTGCCTGTGTGGTTAGACTGATCCAGGCCCGCCTAGCCGCGCACGTGCGTCTAGGTGGCCTGGTCACGCCGTGACTAGGCTTGGCTAGGCGCCCACGCACGCCTCGACCACACCCGTGTCGATTTCCCCAGTCATTCACCGTGAATAAATTGCTGAAAAAAACCTCAGAGGCCACTTCCGGCCCAAAAAAGCTGCTGCCACTTGATCTGTGGGGTCCCGCAAGCCTGCAGCCCGTTGATTTGGTGAATACGCACCTTCTAATAATAATTACCCATGTCGACAGTAAAGCGCGGAGATTGTTCAGATGGGAAAGTTTATTCACTTTACAACGAGTTCATGACTATGCCTACATTAAGCTCCGGCGACGTGCGCTGGGCGGATGCAAACGGGTGGAGGTTGCCGGAGGGACGAAATAAGCGACAAAAGTGGCGCCATTCAATAATAGCCGAGATCAAGGGTCGGGTCGCCCGTCGAAGTTGCGGCAAAGCATTCACTGGCAAGGCCGCGCCACGACAAACATGAGGCTAGGTAGCGAGGCTGGGTAGGTAGGTAGGTAGGTAGCATTACACGGCACGGTCCCCTGAGGAACGCCGGTTTCCAGGGATTATCTAATGTACAGGCGCCGAAATACATTATTGCCCCTCGACCTCTCCAAAGCACCAAAGACGAGCTCACGGCCGCAGACTTCCAGTCTCGCCGCGGTAGATCCAGGGAACCCTAGAGAAGCAGAAAATCAGCACAGAAAAAGTGGGACCAATTATTAATATCAGGTGTTGTTCAAGCGGGGATAGACACGATGGGTCGAGAGCACTTCTGCCCGCCTCCCACATTCTAAGCACGGAGGCGTCGAAGCGGTGCCTAGCGGCCTAGACCAGCGTGATCTGGACACATAGGCAGAAATAGACTCGGCTAGATCCGTCTTCATCCGGCTAGATCAATCGGCGACTAGGGCCGGGCTAAACGCAGTGAGTAGGGATGCCCACATGGGCCTGGAGGTGTGCATGCCCGCGTACGAGCGTATCGCAGCGCCGTGGCGCGCGCGGCTCGAGGGCCTCGTCGGGGCTCCGGGACGTCTGCTAGGTGGCTCGGCGGACACGATGTACCTGCCGGGGCACCTGCGTGCGGATTTCCTCGACGTACTAGGCACGTTCCTGCAGACGGACTGCTTTCTCGAGGTCGTGCGTTCCGGTCCCTCACTCCGCTTGCCGCTATGCTGACTTCGCGTAAACGTTGCCGACTACGCTGCATATGATACTGCCTGAAGGGGAAGAGATCCTTTGGATCGACCACTGGTGGAAGCACCCGCCGCCATGGAACACGACGTACGTGCGCGACTTGTGGGAGGACGGGTATGAGGTGGACTCCTTCCATTCCTTTCATTGGTGCGCGTCTTTTTTGGCTCTCCGTTGATCCTCCGCGGTAAACGTCCATCCAGGGGCGATGTCCAAACTGATGGGTTCTTCGGCCCAAATAAAAACAGCGTCGCAGATATGCGCGCGCTGCTCGCGGATTCCTTCAAGCGCCAGGGTATTGTGGATACTGCTTCCCCGCCGCCTGGCCTTGGAGGCGATACAGAGGAGCCCACCGCACAAGAGTAGTAGAATGCTGTTCGGTGTTGGGATCCGTAAAATTATAATATCTAATTTGTAGTCCCACTGTGTTCCTGCGGTTGACCGTATGCTAATTTCTGTCAAGTAAGTCGTCCTCATATTCTCTCCAAGATGCATATATTTATTTGCGGGAACGCTCATCGGCACAGATCTATTTTCCCCTGATACGCCCTCTCACAGCTTTGGCGCTCGAATTGCTATATCGGGTCGAATTGCTATATCTCGACAGCGCCGTAGCGGGTAAATCTCTGCAGTCTGGTTGCCCACAGGCTGAAGCCCAACAGGAAATTCGAACAGTTCATTGCTGGATTTTTTTTCTAGATATTTGATCTCTCCAGACCGGCCCTCCAAAAGATGAAGCTGGTTTGTCGCTTGTTAAATTTCCTCGCAGCCTTGGCCGGAGTGCTCACAGGAGTTCATGGGGTTTGTCGTGGAAATCTCGGCGCAGAAAAATCATCACTCCCGCCGCGGGGATCTGGATCCATCTCATGAATAATCGGAACCATGTTTGAGACAATAACCTTCCCCCCGTTGCAATGATTGGAAATATTATTCCCATATCACCGTCCCTTTCCACTCTACGGCTCCAACCGCGGTTCTGTCTTCGCCCAGCGCATGGAATCGAACTGCTTTGCTTCATGGGACTTTCACGGCCGTCCTACTTTCTTCCGCGCAGCATTCCGTGCCGATGGCCGTGGACAGGCGTGAGTTTGCGGAGTATCTATTTTTCTCGCATTTGTCATTTCCCCCCATCCCCGCGCTGCCGGCATAAGAGGCCGATGCCCACGCCGCCTCCGCATTGCTGTTCTCCATTCCTCGGAAGAATCAGTCTAAATTTGAACGCATCACATGGGTTTCATTCAAATTACCGTAACCGGGAGCACCATTAGCGCCAAAGCAATAGTGTCGAAGTGGCGCGTATAACTGTGACTGACGTTTGCACACGAGTCTCTCCCGCCTTCCTCGAGCTCATGGTCCGCACTGGCCGAGTTTTCAGCGAGGAACGCCCATCCCTCGCGAATAATTTGCGTGGTGGTTGCTGACCAAAGAGCTCCGTACAAAGCTGCAGCACTTATCGGCCAGCGGGCGTCGGGTCTTGAGCGATGAATGAAACTCCCATAGGATTGGGCCCAAATCAAATAACGGTCCGAATAATGTTGGGGGAAACCAGGGCTCATAAAATCTCCGACCTCTGATCCCACCTCGCCTACACCATTTTTTAAGACGTGTAGACATTTTAAGCCAGCACTTACGTCGTGCAACATGGCGCGTGGGATTTTCTAACGAGCCGCCGAGGCTGGGGGTGACAGATCCACGAGCTCGGGGGCTCCGCCCTGTCCCGGAACCTCCCGGAACTTCCTGTCTTTGCTTTCAATTTGAATATGACAATTGTGACACCGCGCCATACCTCATCCGGACTGCTGTCGGATCGACATGAGGCTGCGGCATGGCTCGCCAAAAATATGGGCGGAAATGCGGAACAAAACTCACGCAGTCCGATCATTGGAGCCGCGACCGCAGCTGGTGTTGGACGCGGCTGAATAAGACAGCTGATTTTCGTGCTAAGAGTTGTAACACAGGTGCGAGAAAAGGAAAATGAATCACACAGGCTTTCCCCCCGATGTGATCTGGGTGTTAAATGTCAGATTGGGGGTTGATAAAGATGATTATCCCAAATTGGTTGCAAATTGTACAGCTACTCTCGCTGTTAAACATAATGGCAATCACCGTATCCAGATATCTGATATTTGGAAAGGGCGGCACTCGAAATACACGGTCAAGTGACGCGGAGTGAGAGCGCGGGAGACTTCAACGGGACTTGAGGCCTCAACAATGATAGAATCACCGCCGACCAGAGATCTCAAAGATCGGATACGCCGTGGCCGCAGGTGCCGTTTTTGGCCGAGTGCTTGTCCGGCGTCTAACGCCAGTGCGTGACCATCACCATGTCAGTTCACGGAAGCATTCACATTTTCGAGGCGTAAAATCCGCCACGGCCACAATTTTCCGCTCCTACGGTTCGATTTCGCCCTTATTGTGCTTTACTTTGTTCCCAGGGCGATCCGTGCTCAAGTTCCGACCGTCAGGTGACAGCTCTATCTACGCTTTGAGGTTTCGCAGCCATTTGAAGACCCCTCCGCACCGAAATAGGTGCCTCGAAAGCAGTTCCATGATTCATGCGGATGTACATCTTCCTTCGGATCCCTCCTTCCGTTTAGAGGACTTCTCCTTTTACGGATAAGCATTTGACAGCGGGGACATTGCCCTCTGCGTCATTGTCTCCAACGTGTCGTGTGAGCCCTCACCTGCCTGCCCACCTGCTCGCAGTATTGCCAAGAATATTTGTGTAGACTCGCCGGGCCAATTGGCGTCAGCCAAAAATTTACGCTTTGGCGGTGCGCGTACTACAAGGTCCGTCTACATGCTAGTATGCCCTGCAGAACTGACGTAAACTGTTCCGCTCCCCTGAGTGGCGCTCAAGACAGTAAGTATATATAGGCTCAGAACCAAATTACAAAGTACGGTCCGATGCAACAGCATAGGCGCCTCACAAATCACCAGATGATCAATGCCGTTTTTTAATCAAAGTCCCACAACAGCACCCCAGTGTACTTAAGGCCCCGTGAACTTGCCAGAATCGTCGCGAGCCTCTCGTACTAGTCTGCAGTCGTGAACCCCCGGAAAGCCGGTATCCATGCCGGTGATCCCAGAACCTTTGTTCAAAAACTGCACCAACTTCACAATCACAGGCGGCGCCTTCGGCGTTACGCCGCAGTCGCGCCCCATGCCTTCCGGGTCCCTCTTCGACCTCACTCTCCAGTCGCGCTCTCCCCCGAACTTCCACTCCATTCGGACGGGCGACCTGAATCTCCTCACGGAGATCGGGGTGGAGAGGATCGTCAGGATTGATGAGGTTCGACACCGCAAGACGGGACATCTGGTCCAGTTGCGCCCCAGAGTGGTAGGCACTCGTAGGATCCACCGAGCGCTGGTAACCCGGCGTGGAATTAAAGAAATTCTCACCGCTGTCGTTTACGAAGGCCTGAACGTTGACGAGGCGAGCTTCTTTCTATGGGCTATAGACGAATGGTGCTGACGTCGTGCTGTATCAGTGGCGCAACCAGGTGGAAAAACACGTTTCATTTCGGTATTTTCATTATCAAATAGTGGGACATTCATCTCACGATCGCAAGGCATCCGTCCCTTGTTCAGTTGTACGCCGTCGTCATGTCCCCGGGGATGAACGCGCTCATCTATACGGATGGTAATTTCAATTTCAATCGTCTTTATATGCTCCATACTCATGCAGGATGTGTTAAGATCTCAGGTCCCTCGGAGAGGTCAGAGAATTCCACGCATGGTCACCGCTCGCTTCGACATACCTCGAGTACGGAATTGTGGGTCACAATTTATTTTCCCGTCGCACAACACTGAATCATTGCTCAGAAGCGGGATTTGTCTGTACGCTCGTCGCTCGGAGTTCAGACCACGCCTAATCCATGTTCAGATGGCTTTTAAGTACTGGGAACACACCACTGGAGTTTCGCTAATGTCTCCACAAGCACCCAACTACACTGCATGGATTCGCCTTTCGACAGGCCGGCTCTGTATCGATGTCGGTGACTCTTTCCCCGACATCAAGCACCTCGATTTGAAGAGCTACGTCGGCGACCCCGTCTCCCGCGCCAGCGGAATCGGGTATTGTGAGGGCGGCCTCGCGGAGAAGCTTATTTCGTGCTTGGAACTCGACGACATCCACGTCTTGCTCTGCTCGTCCGCAAGCTATGAGAGTATGCAGGCCACTTTCCGCGTGGGACGGGTGGGCCTCGGAGAGATTTGGTCCGCATCCAATTTAGCGCAAGTCATTGACTCACCCAGTGCACATCTGAGCCTGCCACAGCTGGTGACGCTCGACGACGTCATTGAGCAGCCCTGGTGGAATTGGAATAATGGGCTCAGAACGCAATGTGATCCCAGGGACGTGATGGCCAACGGCTGGACGCGGTGAGTCTTTCCCAGTTAATATATTTAATCTCACTGATATGTGGCATAGCTTCGCTCTTCCGCGTAACATGCAGAATGCGCACCATTTGACGACGCGAGTGAAAATTGAACCGTCCAAACGCCGCGAAATTCAGAGATGCTGGCTCGCTCAAGCCAACAGTGTTGCCCGCCACCGCACTCGTAAGCTTTCTGCCTTCCATTCGAGGACAATTACTGACCCAACGTACCAATATTGATCGCCGCTTACATAGCTATTAATTACTGTAAGTCATCCTCGGTCCAGATGGCCTGTGTAACTTGCTAGATTATCTCACTCGCTTACAATACTAAAATTATTTCCCGGTTTTATAGCAATGAACAGTTACTGTATGTGGCATTCCCTCCTTATAAGCGGTGAAGCTCAGGCGTTTTTTGCAGATCTGCCGGCCGAGATCAAGTTCCGCGTCTCAATCTGGTATCCGGACGACAGTTTCAATCTCCGGGGAACATTCATGTCCGACACCCCCGCGCAAGACATTTACCTCTTCTTATTCAAGCCGCGTGTGGAGGTCGTTGACGGATACCCGGTGGTTCAAATTCCGCGAGCCGATGAGGCGTTCTACTGGTCTCTTGATCCTCGTGGCAAGGCTAAGCTCTCGTCGGAGAAGGTGGAAGATCTAGGGGTTCCTTGTGTTTTCTTTGAATCTTGGATAACCGGCGCGTCGTGGAGCCAGCGGGATTATGATACTTTGGCCGACGTCCACTTCGCCAAGGGTGCGCATCCATTCAGCTCCGACGTCGCAATTTGTCTCGATTATCCTTTGGTGAAGCAACAAACCAACACGGTTCTCTCCGGCAGTGAGTCTAGAGTTTCGGTGCAAACCGTCGCTAACAGCGTTCAAGTTGATTCTAACGAAGTGGAGTCGGCGAAACGGGCCTTGAGAACGTATCCTGAGCCAGCGTTCTCTTCGCGCTGCCGAAGTTGGTGTGTTCTTCCGTGTTGCCTTTGCTAGGCTTCGGAATTGACATGTGTACACCATTTGCAGCGGACGGAAACACCCGACAGGGCAAAACGTGGTCCTTCCGTCTGTCGAAGTACCTCCCATCCATAGGCATCGCAAGTATCGAAATGTGTTCGTCCGGGCCAACGCGACAGGAATGCGATGAAATTGTCGGGATGAGGTTGCGAGTTTCTACCTTGTAATTACGCATTTGATTAGGATTATACCCGGGATTCCCCAACGACTCCCTGTCTCGCCAAAGTTCTTGGTCTTCAAATGCGAATGATGCTTAGGAATTCTGGAGTAAGAACCCAGATTCAGATATGAGTTATAATGATACTCAGCATTAACAAAACAACTCGAAACCAGCAGTAACCAATTAGTACATGACATCATCGAGTTCATTGACTCACGAGCGAATAAGGGATCGGAGCCGATGGAATGAGTCAGTGACATCTCTCTTTCTACCCTCACTGGCAACGCCCTTCTTCTTCCTCCTGGCACACGGAGTTGGTTCCCTGGCCATCTAGTCAACTATTTCTTCTCTCATCTGGCGGATGGCCCCGCTCGTCTCAACTCCTTCGCCGATTACACCCGATTTATCTCTTTCTCCTCGGCTGCCTTACTTTGGGACTGCGATTTACCGTCCTGCACTTGAAAATACTCCTGGCTCGCCCGTACTGCTTCCTCTACCACTACTGACGGGTGACTTCGCTGCTGTGGGACTGCACCGGCCTCGCAAATAGCAACAGCCCATTTTTAGAGCTCAAAAGTCTGGGAGTGATGCGCAAGAGTCTTGTCAATTCCTTTTGCCCCCAGGGCAATCTCGAGGTGCTCAGTGTACCTGAGTTGAACGGAAATGGAGCGACTCGGCATGATCGGCTATCAGCCCACCATCACTCCGCGTTGTGGGCGGTTGTCACACGCAACCGCAGCACACTCAACAAGCACCCGCACAGTTCTTGACCGTATTGTGGATCGTTCATCTGGCTGAATCTGCCACGACTACCGACGTACTCGGGCGACAGACATCCCGCCCCGCAGCGCCCCCGCTCACAGCCTCATGAGTCATGATAACAGCTAGAAGACTCCAGGGCGGAACACGCCTACCAAATTCGGAGACTTGGATGGCAGGGACCGTGCTGATATAGTCTAGTGTTTACCGCGGGGGTTGGATCACAGTGCTCCGTTATTATGTAATCGCGGAGTTTGAACTCACGTCGCGACGTGCGCTTTATGTGGGACGCGATATTTCATGGAATTTCTACAAAGGGTGGGCTGCCAAGTCTGTGTATCAAGGTCTGTCTCTTCACAATTTCGACAGAGGTCTTCAAAATCAGGGAAACGGGACGATGATTTGGGCGCGTGATTACGCAATCAACTTTCGACAGTATTTCTTAAATGAGGTGGAAATACCTTTATAATATCCAGAAATATTCCACAGCCTCTCTGGTAGGTATTCAATGGGCTTCAGATGGTCCTTGTGATATTTTAACACCCAGGAGGCTTGCACAATGGGATCGTGGGTTTTGCCGAGGGAAATTCAAACTCCGCAATTACATAATAACGGAGCACTGTGATCGGACTCCCGCGGTAACTAACAGACTTCAACAAGTGAGGTACGAGCTTCGTGTTGAAGCGTCTGTCTACGAGAGACTAGTGCTGATATACCGCCCTGCATGGCGCGACACGCCACGGAAGTGCTTCCTTTCCCAACGAATCTGCAATATCTGAGGGCTGTTCCCGAAGTTTCCACTCCTCCGATTCGTGCCGGACTATTCCTCCGCTGCCAAGCTCTTAATGGTCGAATTCTCAGGTGATAAGAAGACGGAGCACACGACTCTCGCACTATTATAGTAAGTCTTCCCAGTGGCGGAATTACAAAGATACACCCTGACACACCACTTCCTTTGCGATTAGCCCACCGACTAATCATGGCCAACATCGGCCCCGTCCAGCGTGTCTCCGATGTCGAGCGTACTCTGTCGTTTGGCGATGAGAAGTACGACGAGAAGAACGAGAAGTCCTCGATCTAAGTCGCTGAGCCTGTTACGGCTGAGGTGTACGACGACGTGCGGGAGATTGCCCTGGACGACAGCGGCAAGGAACGACCTATAGGTAGGTATTTCACCCTTTTTGCGACTTCCACCGACCATCTTGTGAGAGTGACGGATGTCGACGTGGCTACTCGCCTTATCTCCCTCGACGACGACCCCACCTTGCGCGCATTCACCTTCCGAATGTGGTTCCTTGGAATCGGTGGGTGATCCCTGTGCCTTCCGCCGTCCGTCCGGCTGACAGTTATTCCACAGGCCTCAGTTGCTTCGGCGCTGTCCTTGGGTATGCCGGGATACGCCGAGAACGACAGCCCACTAACCTCCGTTTCAGGCAGATTTTCTACTTCCGCCCGCAGACCATCTCGGTATCCCAGCTTTTCTTGCAGATCCTGGCGTACATCCTGGGTGGAGCCATGCAGGAGGTCATCCCTGGTCCATCCAATGAACGGTACGGCTTCAAGTAGTGCTGGCAAGGTTTGGTTTGGTTCAGGTTCGTGCTCTTTTTCAGTGAACCCCGATCCTGAACCTCACGTTCGGTTCAGAGAATCTCTGAACTTTGAACCTGAACCCGCGTTCAGGTTCAGTTCGGCGTTCGAACGCGTTCGAACCTCAGAAAATCCCCAGGCCCAAAATGATTCCAAAACCAAATTCCTAGAGTTATTTGGACATCAAGAGGGTTTGGTATGGCCTAAAATTCACCCAATATGAAGCCAATGGGCATAAAAAAGACAGACAGAACTAATTTGAGGACAGAAGACTCAACATTGATCCGATAGATCAGGCGCTGATCCGTCGTTTCACGCTGTATAAGTTGAAGTCAGTGCCCAAGGAGCCTTTTACCCATATATCTCATGGAACCATCCTCATTACACGCTGTGGCGCCCAAATTGCCAGTGAAATCACCGACAAACAAGGCTATTCCGGTTCGGGGTTCGGTTCAGTTCAGGAAAAATTGCCATTGCCCGAACCCCGAACCGAACTTCAGGCTCAGGTTCAGCATTTTGCTGAGCCTTGAACCTGAACGTCGTGTTCGGTCCAGTTCGGTTCAGGCTCGAACCGATTTCTTGAACCGGACCTTGCCACCACTAGCTTCAAGGCGCCCGATAACGCTTTCTGTCGATTCATGAACCCCGGGCTATTCAGTACGCCTACCACCTTCCGTGTCTGGCTTACAACTGACTCGTTTTCAGATTTGAAAGAGGTGCGATAAGGTGATACCTGGTGGCCTGATCTCGCTAAGGATGAACACTAGCATGTAGCCATCACGATCTTCGCTAGCACTGCTGCGGGCTCGGCGCTTGCAATCAGTATCTTCGCCGCCGACGAGCTCTACTACGACATCCAGGCCAGCCCAGGTGTCGGGATCTTCACACTGATCGGTAGTCATGGGCTACGGGCTGGGTGGTGCGTTCCCGTCTTCCGCCCTCCAGTGTTGCCTGAAGTCGCCACCACAGGCATCATGCGCTCGTTCCTGGTCTACCCCACGTACATGGTTTACCCGAGCTTACTCCCCACCGTTCAACTCTTCGACACCTTACATCGGAGCAAGAAGATCTTCCTTCAGAAGAAGAGAGTCAAGTTTTTCTGGTCCTGCTTCATTGCAATCTGTCGGTAAAGCCCCGTATTTTGAGTACCCGATACTAACACCGCCCCCAGTCATCTGGGAATGGTTCCCCGAGTACATCGCTCCGTCAGTGTCCACGTCCTATAGATTTCCTATACACATCGTTTCCGCCGAAGCCCCCCCCCCCCCCCTCCTTTGCGTCGTCGGCACCTCGTCCGATCGCTCCCGTTTCTCGTGCGCTGAACTCCTGCACGCCACGTGAGGCGTCTGCCACAGGTGCCAGGCAACCCCACCATTCCAAAGGTGATGAGGACCGATTAAAACCAAACGTGCCGAGCACCAAAATCCTGGGCAATCAGCGGCCGTTTCCGGTAAAACCCGGCCCTTGGAATGACTGATTTTCCGCTGTTCTGACCCTCGAAACGGTGGCTGTGTCATGTGCTCAGCCACAGGTAGCTGTGTTCTTGCCATAGCCACCGTTGTGAGGGTCAGAACGGCTTAGCAAATATATAGGGGGCCAAAGACCGCTTGTCTTCACGCTTATATATGTAAATGTACTACTATCAAAGGAATTTTTTCTTCCAGTCTTGCCATTGCTCCTCAGGCCTAGGGTTCGAGTAGAACGAACACTGGATTGAGTTTTCCAAATAATCTTCCATTCGGGTGATTAATTCTTGTGGAGGTAGAGAGAATGTCTGAGGAATTGCATGCATGAATAAATCTGCGGCACATATAAGAAGGATTGCACCTTGAGCCATTGTAGACTATCATGGAGCTCTTCTATCATGAAACCAGGTATACGTTTCCAGATAGGTTCTATGTTGCACAGATCCTGTAATATCTCGGGGGAGGGAGGGCACGCTCTCAGATAATGACCCCATCCTCCAATTATCAACCTAAAGTACTCAAGTTATAGCAGTAGGGAATGGAAATTCACTTACTGCATATTTCTGTCCAGTTCACCTCTGATTATCTGCAGCATAAAACGCAAAGAGCCGCAAGCCAAATCCGACAATATTGAGTCAATGGATGCCGGAAAGAGGGTGGGATCCGATGCAACAATGGCCATGTTCCTGATGAATGTTTCCTCTTCCTTGTTGAACAACAAGCGTAGAGAACAGATCACTGTTCTGAGCTCGGCCCACGGTAAGTCCAACAGGAAATGAATGTTGAACAGGAGGAAGGGTCCCCTAATGAATTTAGTTGCCTGTAGAATCCTGCTAAGCAACGGGGAGACCTGCAACAGGATGTGGTGGCAATGGTCCCGATCTTGCGCCGTAATTTGGATTTGTTTGTTTTCACACCATATGGATTCACAGTGAAGCATGAAAAGGTAGTCTTCCCAGAGCTGGATTAAATCTTTGGGCAGTGGCCAACTTCTCTAGAGCAAAAATTAAAATGTCAATGATGTTTATGAGCTGTAGGACATACTTTCAACCAGTCCAGGAGGACATTGATGGTTTCATTCTGATCCTTGTATTGAGCACTGTCGACCCGGTGAAACAAGAAGTCTGGATTGAAATAATCAAGTTGGGTTACAAGGTCTGGGGACAGTTGTGTTCCAGCTATAAATTTAGACTCTTTCAGGCGAAGTTCCCTGCAGAAAAAAGGTCAGTCGGGATTCACTGCACATCAATGAATTCACATACCAAGTATCATGGTGACTTTGATTGTATGCAGGATCAGTATAAGTATAGGAAAACACCCTCAGGATATCACAGGCGAGGTTTGTGCGGTGAACATCCCCGATATAGAAAACCCCTGATCGCGTTGGGTCACCAAGGAAGTCGAGGAATGATGCATGGTGGACTGTGATCCTGTCCCAATAAAAATCCGGTTCAGTGAGCACTGAATGCAAGCGACGCAAGCGCAGCTGAACGTCGCCCCGCTGCAGCTGCAGAAACTGATCCATAAGGCTAGCAGACCAAGAAAGTTTGACTGAAATAATTGTCAGAATCCTCGTAAGGAGTGGCCAAGTATGAACTGAAGAAAGAATTTGGGTGTACAGCTGATCAAGAGCAGCAAATGGTGCCCCGAACTCGGACTGTTTGATACCCATAACCACTTGAAGACGTTCCGTGGGTCGGAAGTCTTTATCATCAATGAATTTGATGATTGTGGATGCATAAATGAAATATCCCGAGGATTTATCGACGAGAGTGTTGATGATCTCTGGCGACGGCCAGGGGCAGGGAAGCATGGCCATGGTTTTACGGTGTTCTCGATGAATTCGCCCAAATTCATCAAGCAGGTATCTGCGAACATCGTCAAATGACTCCTCAATGTTCACAGGACAGTGGATCCTGTTTAGCACACCCGTGAAGACCTCGCGAATGTGCGGTTCGGGTCGACTGGCAAGAAGAAACCGAAAAGGAAGCTGGTGTCCATTGATTGCACGTCCAATGGAACACAGGATTTCTTCCTGAATATTGTAGTCGTCGCACTCATCCAGTCCGTCAATGACGACAACCAGAGCACGAGCGGAAGTAATCTGGCGACATGGTTCGAGAATCAACCTCTGTAGTTGTATCGAAATGGACTTGTCAATGAGTGATGGATCGCGTTCCACGCTCTGTGAGAGATGACGATTGAAGTCAGGAAGATGAAGGGCGAGCTGGTAAGCAATTGTTGCAACGAGTCCCTTGGCATGCCCACGGGATGGATGGCCCCGTTTGAAGAAGAAACTGGCCCCCAGGCGACCTTCCTCCTCTAACCTCTGGCAAAGAGACTGCGAAACGGCGGATTTACCAGCGCCAGCAGGCCCGTGTAGCCAAAGGATGGGACTGGAATTTTTGCCCGAGGATGAGCCGTCGTCCCAGGCTGAGCTATCGTCGTCCTCGGCATCATCGTCAGAGTCCCAGTTCCAATTTTCTCGGGGTTCAACTCCACAGGCCCAATTCCAGAGGACATCGAGCATCTTTGTCCGAGTCTCCGGATGACATCTTGGCTGCGGGAATCTATCTTCTGAATCATGGGTGGCGTCGCCTGCTGCGGCACGATACAAGATATGCAGGCCTTGAGGACATCCGTTTATGTACTGTGTACGTCTATAGGGTTGATACTCACCTTGTTCGCCGTACCGTTGAATATGATTCACATTCCCGCGGATAAATGTCCCTCCGTGAATGCTCGTTTTAGGCTCGTGTGGTAGGCTATCCCATGGTGCATGATTTACAGCACCGACCCAAGAAGCATCACCGCGAAAGTCGCCAGGGAACATTTGAGCAGGTTCGTCTAGTGGGCCTGTCGGGAGCCCAAAGTCTGTCGAGGGATATCCGATGGAGGGCATATCATAGCGTGGTACTTGTGAACTGGACCCATCCACTGTCGTGCGGGGAGGATAAAACGATGGAGATAATCCGGAGTGTGCCTGTGCTGGGAATATGGGTGCGGATGGGCCAGGTTGTGGGACAAGGGCGAGCGACGTCGACGCGAATAAAGGTTGATTATCAGGTGTGGGGATAGAGCTGTATTCTGCCGGTGTATCTGTTCCTGCTGCGAAACTGGTTGACGGGTATTCGAGAACCTCTGTGTTATTCGGACCAAAAAACAAGTCGTGATCCCCAGAGAGGTAGCCCTGGCCACTAGGCACATATCCGTATGTGTCCGGGCCCATGGCGCCAGCATGCTCGAAGGAGGTCGACGGGAAAATGACATTGGATTCCGATTGCCCAAACGGGATTGGGGGAGGATTTGGGAGTGACGGAACAGTAGAGGTGGACCAGGATTGATCATGGAGATCCAGGAAAGACAAGCGATTCGAGCGGCTAAAAATCTGTGGCCGATGGGAGACGTCTTCGCGGCGTTGTCAGGCCACGTTGTGACAAAGGCTGGAGACTGACCGTAAGGTAACATCCTCGCAGCTCCAGCCTCTCTGCCATTCCGCTCCACTCCCGACAAATGATGCTGAGCGGCCAATTCGACTGCACTCAGCGGATCGCCATCTTGCCCCACGGGCGCAGGCTGCGCCAGATGAATGTTGATGTCCCCAGCATTGTCGATGAAGCTCCCGCCATTTATCTGGAAGCCAGAGGCAGAGGTAAAGAGAGGCATGGAGTGGAGAGAACGAGACAGAGAGATAGCACGAGGTAAGAGGCTCTATGCAGTGTTCCACAGCTCCCGCGCGCGCGTCGGCGCTTGTTTCACAGCATTGCGCGCTTATCTACCTCTATCTTCTACATCTTTATAAATTGAGCATGTCCGTCTGAAGCCTTTTTAAGCTCCGCTTTTGGGAGATCAGGTCCGAGGTTTTGGAAGCGCTCGGTCCAGACCTTTGGAAGCGCTCAATAAACGGCGTTTTGTCGGGCTTTTGGCCCCATGATCAACTTTAAACGCGCGCGCGCCTATAAAAATGTACAATATAAAGGGGACCGCGGAGCGGTCCCCCGAGCGCTTCTAACTCTTTATAAAATTGAGCATCTGTCAATCCGTCTGAAGCCTTTTTAAGCTCCGCTTTTGGAGACATCAACCCAACTCGACGGACTATCACTGAGAAGCACGCTGAATTCCCACACCGCCGTTCAACAAGCGCCCAAAGGCGGTCGAGCTCAACCTACTTATGTAACTCAACATTAACATTTTAACCGAAGTGGTGGCATCAGCAAAACAAAACGCATCTGGCTGAGAAGCGCGGCACCAGATCAGCCAAGCGCGCCATGCCGCCAGAAATGGATCTGGCAGCATAATGACGCTCGCGACGCCAAAATATATTCTGGCCGACACAGCACTCATAACGTACTTCTGACTGCATGATTTCCGCCACATTTGGTGCCATCTTTTTGGTCAGAATCTAGGCATCCCTCATTATTTCCGTCGAACACCAGAATCACAAGAGAAATGGGCGCAAAAAGATGGTCATTGTCATTCACTGGAGATAAGGACGGCATAATCGTAACAAAAAAATCTACGGCAGCAGTTATTGAGATCGCGGACTACGAATGGACCAGCGAGCGAGATGGTTTTAAGCCTGCGATGAATGTTAGAAGGTGATATAAAGGGAGAATATGCTGCTCAAGTCGGTGGTTTATTCACTGGACTTTATTTTGCATGCAGGCTGGAACTATTTTATTTCAATGCGGAAACTTTTTTTTTCTGGGCACCCGAACTTTTTTTTTCTGTGTCCGAACTTTTTTTTCTGTGTCCGAACTTTTTTGTTCGAATTGTTTTTCGACCACAAAAATATATTTTACCGAGAGGCTCAAACTATTTGGCGGGCCGGTCATCTCGGGGTCGTTTCAGAGGTGTCAGGGACGTTCCAGACGGTCTTGTCGCTGTGCACGACGGCCACAGAGGTCCTTTCAACGTTGTTAGCGGCGATGAGGTTGAACATTGAATATTGTAGCTGTGTGTTATTACCAGTTGTTGTTGGCAGTTGTTGTGGTTTGATCGCCGCTGTTCCGAGCACTGCCACCTCCTAACTACTTACTATCCCTGCCCGCTGGGCCGGACAAACCTACCACTCGGACACTTGTATTTTACTCAATCATTTTGACCACTTCTTGCACTTCTGCCCCGCTCACCGAGCTGCTCGCGCCCGACTACACACCACCAACCGCCTAGCCCGATACTCCAAGCACCTGCTCACCGACCTCAGCCTCCTCCCGGACCTCTTTGCCTACATAGAACGATCAGGTCGTTTCAACGCCGTATACGGAGAATTCAAAGAATTGAAACGGCCGGAGGCGACAGATGCGTAGATTTCTTTTAGCTCTCTCTCTCTCTACTACCTATAGCAGCCACGGCCACTGCGGATTTATCCGCTTAGCATCCGCCTTGCGCGGTTTGCAAAGTTTCGAGTTTGAACGATACACACTAATTAGATATATTTTACCTACTACAGAGACAATCACTAGTTAGTTTCTATCCCGACCATATGTCCTAGGCACAAAGGGGAATAAACACGGATACCCAAAAAAAAAAACTCAATCATTTCTGGACGTTTTTTCGAAATCTTTGTTTCTATAGACTCTCTGGGATGTATTCTGAAGTCTAGGACAGAAAAATCCACAGGTTACGCCCATTCCCCCATTTATTGCCCAAGAAGTTGGTGACAGGTGGTAGGAAATTGGTGGTTTTCTCCCGTTTTATGCATTCTAAAGATAAATGGGACATAGCAGGAGGGTTTCAAACCACACTTCTACACAAAAAGTATGCTCAAGCAAAATTTCTGCATGTAAGTAGATGGTCTAATGCTTTCGGAATGAACCGAAAATCAAAGATTTCCATACTAAAAGCGTTCAATTGAATGGCTCCTGCACTTGTGGAAAATGCCTTGTAAAAAGACCCTTCCAGAGATTTCTTTGAACATCGGTGCATGTAAGCAGTCCATATGATGCATTCGAACTTGCGTGTTCAGTTTGGAGGTCTTCTGGTGTGCCGGGACTCTGGTGCGGGTCGGCAATCAGCATTTGATGCGTTACCTATAACTCGGACACTCGAAAGAATTATGCCGTTCATCGACGAATGGGCCATTTCAGACAAGCCAAAATGCTAGACCGCATTAAAAGAAGGATCCGCGTCAGATGGGGTACTCGGATTGTGCTAGAAAGATGTCGATACCGAGATATTCGGATGATTCTATTCAGGAACCCCGGTTGCAGACAGAAACCCCCTCTTATTCGGAAGCCCTCAGATTATTGAACTCTCGGGGGTTTCTGTCTGATCCGGGCCTCCGGCCGAAAGCAAACAACACCGTTCACCTAGTAAGTCGCGTCGAAAATGTTTTCGAGGTGTCTTCGTGTCTCTCATCCCACATGGGATCTGCCCCAAGTCTCGGAGCTTGGCACAGAATTAAGCCTGAATCAAGCTTCACGGTGAGGGCTGCCGACCGTTGCCGTTAAAACTTGGTGCCGTTCCGTCGGAAATTAGCCCTCGGCATGGTCACGGCACGGCTACCCATCGGTTTCCTTGGCCTTGAAACCAACTGCTAGAGAAAAGAAACAGTTAGTTGCAGGTAAATGACGCTGGTTTTTGATCCAGTCAAGTACTCTAAAAATGCAATGCAGGGATGAGGAACCTGTGAGCCGGGGGAAGCCGAGAGAGCTGCCGAGAATGCCGAGCCATGTGTTTCCCTTTTCACCTCCCAGCCATCTTCCGCTCATGTCTCTATGACAAGCCGCGTATAGCCTCTGGAGATTCTTCTACTTCAACTGTCCAAGTGTTCAGCTGGATACCCACATCACGGCTGTCGCAGCCACGCCGATGACTACGTTCTTGCGTCGGAGTCTGGACATATGTACTGATGGGCCCTCAAACCACAACTGGCTCGTGCCCGCCGCTAGATTGACTCGATTCATTCAAAAGTACGCCTCGTTCAGGATCATAAACCCACTGGTTTGAATTAGGCAGGTCCCGGCGGGGACCTCCGGCCGCGGAAACCTGGGTTTCTGCACAGAAAATGTTTTTGGAGGGGAGTTTCTGTCTGCAACCGGGGTTTTTGAATAGAATTATCCGAGATATTCATTGATATTCGTTAAATGTTCGGAATAACCGGGAAGGATAGAAGTAGTTAGGAGGTGGCAGTGCTCGGAACAGCGGCGATCAAACCACAACAACTGCCAACAACCACTGGTAATAACACACAGCTACAATATTCAATGTTCAACCTCATCGCCGCTAACAACGTTGAAAGGACCTCTGTGGCCGTCGTGCACAGCGACAAGACCGTCTGGAACGTCCCTGACACCTCTGAAACGACCCCGAGATGACCGGCCCGCCAAATAGTTTGAGCCTCTCGGTAAAATATATTTTTGTGGTCGAAAAACAATTTGAACAAAAAAGTTCAGACACAGAAAAAAAAGTTCGGAGACAGAAAAAAAAAGTTCGGGTGCCCAGAAAAAAAAAGTTTCCGCATTGAAATAGTTCCAGTCTGCATGCAAAATAAAGTCCAGTGAATAAACCACCAACTTGAGCAGCATAGGAGAAAGCAACTCACCTGGACAGCCCCCTCATCAGCAGAATCATCCGAGATCACAATGAGCCCACGAGAGTCCTCGGATTCATCACCTTCAGTGTCGTCAGCAGTGATTTGAGTGGCATTGTCGATGAAGGGTGTCGCGAGCGCGATGATCTTTGCCCACTTCTGATCCGATAGCTTCATGATGCCAGGCAGGTAAGCCTTGACCCTAGCGGCCCACGGAACGGCGACAAAGCTGGCGGCCGAGCGCTTACCCTTGCCCTTCACGCCGTCAGTGGAACAAGTGCCCGTCTTGTACATGTGGAGGGCCCGCTCGGTCTGATAAAAAAAGTTGATAAAAGAAGGTATTACGTAGTAAGAAGGGAACTCACCGCTGCACAGGCGGTGGCCAACGCGCCGACGGGGTGCCCGTAGAAGACATCACAATTTTTCACCGCTCCCAGGTGGGCGGCAAAAGTGCGAAGCAGGAGCTCACCCCGATAAGCTCCCGTCTGAACTGATTTTAATATCGCGCAAACATCATAATAATGTCGAGACATACCATCTCCTCTTCGTTCTCATAAACAAAGTTCGAGTCGAAGAGCTTGTCGCGAACCCATTCGGCACGATCTTCGATGGTCGGCAGGTCGTCAGAGTTGACCGCGTCATGGACATTCTTGATTCCGGTCTTGCCCATCTTGCTGCGGTAGTTGCAGAAGGCGGCCGCCGCCTACATGGAAGACAACTGTGAGACCGACGTCGAGATCGGAACAATCACTCACCTGGGCATAGACGGCGTCGTTGATGGGGTAGGCACCGAAGTGAAGGTTCCAGAGCTCGGTGACCAGATCCTTGAAATCGGGATGGCTGTTGATGGCGAAAATATCCTGCTTCCTGGCGCCCCAAGAATACATCTCGACGATAAACGCAGCCTGCCAAAACTGGAGATCCTTAGAGTGACTGTTGTTGGGGAAAGGAAGGTGCGCGTTGGTGAATTGGGGCTTTGGCTCGCGCTTGACCTTGCCGTCGACCTTGAGCTGGACGTCCTTGGCGACAAGCGAGATGCCCATCTGTCATGGTGGAGGTAAGAGGAAGAGAAGGAATCACATCAGTCACATCACATCGAGCGCTCAATGAGGACACTGACTTTGGCGGTCGCGTCCGCGATCACATTCGCAGACTTGGATCCTCGCGCCGCCAGCAAGCTTGCCTGGCTTTCCTCGTTGCCAAATTCGCCGATAGGAAGCGACACGACACTGCTTTTATTAGTCGAACTCATGGTCACGGAACTCGCACGAGAGGACTCACACGAGAGAAGGCATCGACGCGTTGCTGTCTGCACGACCGCGCGCAGTCACCGTGGACTGGGGAGCCTTGGAAGCCTTGGGCGCAATGATGCTCTTCCATCCCTTCACCTTGCCCCCGAGGACCGTCTTACTCTTCTTGGGCCTGGTGATAAACTCAGCGATGGAAAGATCACTGAAGAATAAGTGGATTACTGACTGAACCTCGATGCTCTGACTGGCTACCTGACTGGAGGGCTTGCGCTTCAAGCTGACTTCAGCAGGGATAGTGAATCCACCGGCGTCGTTGATCTCCGCACGAAGTGCGGCCTGGTTAGAAGTAAGCAAAGATATCATAGCAGTGTTAAGACAAATTTACCTTGGGGGCTTTGGCAGCCTTGCCTGCCTTCTTCTTCGCTTGACGACTCTTCAAGAATGCAGCCACAGCCTCGTGGTCGTCAGAAATGTCGTGAGCGCTGTCGTCTTCTGAATGTTCGTCAGCAGGCGGCTCATACTCATTGTCATCTTCGTCCATCTCGCTGAGCTCGTGGTTCTCGTCGGGGCCTGCCTCCGAGGCGCCGGTTGCTTCCATCGCCTGTCAGCTATATCAGAGGTGCTCTGTTAATGAATTGGACGACTGGCCTGTTGATTTTTGACCATCTTGCGCTTGACCTCGGCGGTGATGAGATCGGGTCGCGCGGAATTCTTGCGAGCGTGTTCATCTTCGCAACGCAAAGCTTCCTCCTTGTCAGCAACACGCTGGACTCCGGCCTGGTGGGTCTACGGACGCATATCAGCAGAGGTGAAGCAACATCGAAACGACGGTAAAAACCTCAATAGCAGCGTTGGCTTCCGCAATTTTGGCCTGCTTCTCACGGAGCTCGTCGGCGGCCTTCTCCTGGGTAGAGCGACGCTTCTGCTTCGCCGCGTTGACGATGTCGCCGGGGCGTGCTGAGCTCTGAGTGCGTTTCGACCTGGCAGACATGGGGAGAGAAGACAAGTGGTGCTTATCGGTGGTTGAACGTCGATAAATGTTTCAGCTTATCTCGCTTCATTTTTTCCCCGTCGTAGCGGGCCGCCAGCGCATATTTTCTCTTGCCCGTGATTTTTCTTGCCTCTCTTCTGCAGTGGCCGAGTCGATTTATCATCGGCCCAGCCGATTTATCATTGTCCAAATGTCGAGGTGTTCTCCCAGTCCCGACGATATTCGTGTAAGAATTTATTTTCAGTGTTGCAATGCTGATATTTTTCCAGACTACCCGACGGGACTACGGGTCCGCCGCCCTGTTCCGTCATCCTTATCTTTGCATGACTCGGGCGTGCGCCATGCCTTGCCAAGGTTTTTTCGTGTTGCTGCTGACTTTTTTGTCGGCCAACGAGCGGAACTGCGGGCGTGTGCCATGCCTTGCTAAGGTTTTTCGTGTTGCTGCTGATTTTTTGGTGGCCAACGCGCGGAACTGTGGTTCCGTTCTATCCTATCAATGGTTTTCAGGCACGGAGCTCTTCACCAATCGTCCCCAAGCCAGTCGCCTGGCGGATGGGGGAATATACTGCAAAGATGCAATTCGTAATTGGTACGTGAAAAAGAAGCGCAGATGATGGCCCGAGATGCAGCGTGCTCACAAGCTCGAGTTATGCGCCTGTGGAGCATGCAACGCGGAGGGGTCGCTAGAGACTCGAGAGCTACGTAAATATGATCTAGTCGTCGTCGCAGCTGAGTGACGAAACACAGACTGACGCATCGCACAATCGGAGGAAAGCGGGAGGCAGCTCCACGATAGGCGAGAAATAGAGAGTCTGACGGGCGCCAGAGCAAGACGTAGTCAGCAACACCGGTAGGGAGAAAGAGGGGTGCCTCGTACCGTGGACGGGTATACTGTTAGAATAATCCCAGCAAGGCTATGGGTTGGCAAGCACAGGGGAGAGAAACCAGCAAACAAAGAGGTAAAATATATTTGTCCTACATGTACATGGTGGTCGTACGTAGGCAAACGGATGGCGTCCACAAAGACAAAGCGATAGAAATCATAGAAGGCTTACGTAAAGTGGTCCGTGCCATCCGGCGATGATCACGAGCTCCGTGCTGCTCGCAACCAATTCCAGTCCAGCCTGGAATATTTCCAACATATACGACGGCCGCGCGGAGAAGGCGAAAGCGAGAGCTTTGCGCACTGTCTGTTGGCTAAGGCAGGGGCCATCATCGGTGCGATTGCGGGCGATGCAGGACCAGCGCGGGGCGGGGGTGGCGTTGGTGGGAGGCGGTAAGAGAGAGCGCGCGTCGCGGTTAGCGTGCAGGGCGGCAGAGGGCGGCGGTAACGGGGAGAGTCAAGCGCGAGTCCGTCACGGCATATTTGCTCCTGTATCTGTATCTCCGCCATCAATCGCCTTGCCTCCCCCCGCCTTTCCGACCACATACAACGACCTCCTACTTTGTCAGTGGTTGATAGATCCCGCGGTGTGTCCACCTCCGGCTATAGCAGATCCTCCCAAGTTCATGTATCAGGACCCGGAACTCCTTGACGAGGCCACACAGCGGTTCCGTCACGCAATCGCCGCGATGCAGGTTGCCGACCGCCTCTGCCCGACTCTAGCGCATGTGAAATGCGGGAAACCGACTGCAAGTGGGAAGACTGGGTGCGCGGGATTGCAAGCCAACTCCTACGGCTCGTTGGTACCCTCCTACAGGATGCGTTGGGGAGCATAGAGACCTGGGATCCAGACTTCCTGGATTTCGCCGCTTTCTAGCCCCCTACGGAGATCTCACAGCAAGGGGACCAGATCGCGGGCATTCTGTACCGACGAGCTATACTGTCGCACCTTGCATGCGAGTGGTCCGTCGCCGATCGGGCGCCCCATGCTTTGTAGATTTTGGCCTATCGACAGGTGCAAGCGCGACACCTGTGAAGAGCTGGCGTATCTGAGAAGCGCCTTGCAGGTTGTTGAAGAAAACGTAGACACGGTAACAGCCTGTGCGGAATACAATTGACGCTTTGTATGAACTCCTAATGTGCGCGCCTACATGGAGCTTTCGGACTCCAGATCTTCATACGCTAAATGTGCGACCGCCAAATATCCATCCATTCATCCTTCTCTCTACTCCAACTCCTCGTTTCTCTCTTGGATTTTCCTGCGCTTCCGACACCGTAAGTCGATCCTACGCGTAACACCGCCTCGAATCTCGTCTCCGTGACTCGAATTTTTCCAAGTCCGGACGCGGTCACAGCCGTATTTCTCGTGTGTTGTCATCGACCCCCGACTTGACGCCTCTCCTCATTTTATGCGTGATGGTTTTCGTGTTGGGAACAGCAGTGGCGGAGAGATTCGCGTCATTCAGAGTAGCCATTCTTGCTGGCTCACGTTTTGATTATCTTCGAGCATCTCGCGCAGATCTTCGCGCTCGCTTTTTTAATGGGTCCTAACGATCTTCGAGCGTTGAACAGAGTGTTCTTGATGGAAAATACATCTTTGCATACGAAAGTCATTGAGTCCGACGGAGTCCAGTCAGATATTGTCCTCGTCCGCGATCGGCGACAGGTACGCAATACTACGCATACGCATAGCCTCAGTTGTTATGCATGGACTCTCTTGCACTGGCGTGACCACCTGCGCGCTCGCGGGCCGGGGTTGACAATGACCATGCGTATGTGTGGGTGGTTTTGATCGATTTCGATTTTCATATCTCCGATCTCCCTTACAGTTACAGTCAACATCATCGTTGTCTCCAGTGTCTTCGGCTTCATTATCGGTATAACCATCCTGGTGCACTATTTCAGTATGCCCCTCCTTTAGTCAGCGTGCTCGAGATGAAATGCTTGGACTCGATGCTGCGACTATGCTGCGCTCCATCTACGCGCATCTCTCCGAATTTCCCACCCATGCGCAGTGTATTCTCCTGTGTTTTTATGGCTCTTCTCACGGCACACATGCCTCCCGACGATCCGAAGCTACGGTGAAATCCCGCGATTCGTCCAGGATAACAAGTACAACATCGACTCTCTAGAACACCGCGTACTGTTCTTGACAGTCAAGAACAAACGGTGAAGATTCAGCTCAAAGTGGTTCCGCCTGGTGTGAATTCAATTATTCATGGCTCGCCGTGCGGCTCGATGCGCTGGCATCTGTCCTCTAGGTTAGGCTAATATACGCGACCCAACATTTTGGGAGCATCTGCAAATATTCATATTTCTAGTCCAGCAATTGTGAAGATATGAATATTTTCAGAATGCCCCCAAAGCACCGGGTCGTATACACTAAGCGTATCGAGGGTTTAGCGGTACCCTATCTATATAAGAAGTCATTATGAGCACATAATGGTGGCTGTACACTTTCGGATGGACCGGGTGGCTATGCACTTTCAGTTCCCGGGTTCCTCCTGCAGGGAAAATGGCACCCGGGTGGAAAAATAAAATGGGCGGGAGGGTGCTGGCACTCATGGGTGGCGGGGCCACACCCATTGCTGGTGGCGGCGCTGTGTTGATGGGGGGCGGCGGCGTCGTCGATGGCGGTGCCCGCCCTATTGCCTTTTCGGGTCAGACTGCCAAAAAATATTCTTTTTCAAGAAAAAAGTGAAAATGTAGCCCTCGATGAGCTCTACAACATTGCCTATATGACTTGGGTGATCAGTGAAGCGGTTCGTCCGAAAAAGGCAAAATACTCGACCAAACGCGGTGGTGAGATGGATTCTGATGGAGTCTCGGAAAATGCCGAAATTTCAAGTCAGGTATGAAATTGTATATATTTTCGGACCCGCCAAAAAAAAGAAAGGTAAGGTAATGAAAGGTAGGTAGGTAAGGTAGAAAGGCAAGGAAAAGTGGTTTCATCTATAAGGCTGTAGGCCACCTATTCGTCTTAGGGTCAGTCAGTTCTAGCATTGACTGTGGGAAAATAAATTTTATTTTCCAAACAAATCCGAAAAAAATCTGAGAGGTAGTTCTAACCTTTGCGATCACCTTTTGTATATAAGATCTCTTGATCCCATCACTTCCCGTCTAGGAAATCGCGAAATACTCGGCCGGGGCTGGCGGTTTTTGAAGCTCTGCCAGTAAAAAGCTCATATCTCAACAACCGCTGGGCCGTTTGCCTTGATTCCGGAAGCGTTGGAAAGCGGCGAGAGATCTCTACCAGTTTAACATACTATCCAGCCAAAAAAAGAAAATTTCTTTTTTTTGGGCTCCTTCTGTATGAGTCATCATAATAGGGCTACTAGGGGACCCTAGGGTTATAGATCTAACCCTAGGATCATAGGGCTAACCCTAATCTAGGGTTACATTTGGGGGTCAGGCAGGGAAGCTGGGAGTGAGACAGCTGAATGAATAGTTAGGGCAAGTCGGGTCCTGTGCGCCCCCCCTATGGCCCGACTTGCCCTAACTATTCATTTCAGCTGTCTCACTCCCAGCTTGCCCTGCCTGACCCTTATTGGGACCACAAAACTCACACACTTGGCAAGGCTCCTTGCAAAATCTCAAAACCACTGTGTTTTTCGGTCCAACTAGTGAGCTGACCATAAAAGTGTTTCAAGGGCTACAATTCGCCTCCCTTCCCAAGGCACTCAAAGTCATTCTTCCTACCAGTAAGTATATTGATGAGATCACAGCGAGTAGAAGCAAAACCTGAGTCTGCATTGTCTAAATATGGAGCAATCAGTAGTGTTACAGTAATACCACCGACAACCTGAACAGACTGACAGCAACATAGCTGAAAGATGTTTACAACCTGTGTTGAATTTTGGCCTGTACATATACATTTGGACTTACTTCCAACTCGCGATCCTCGTGCCGATTCTCATGCCGATCGTCGGCGTCACGCTCATTACATTAGCGTAACTCACGGAGTCACATCCCTCAGTCGTTTACTCCACGGCTGAGGTATGTGCTCCCGTCGTATACTGTCCTTACAATTACTTACGGGCTCCTACTAGCGTATACTGATTGTATTCTAATAGGTAGCTCTAATCCGAGTCGTTTACTCCACGGCTGAGCGTATACTGATTGTATTCTAATAAACCTGGTGTGCAGAGGAAGAAGAGGTTTGCTCCAAAGCGGGCATATCATCAGGATGACTAGTCAAAGAGATGGCTTCAGAAAACAAGGGCTCTTGTTCATTCTGCAGCACTCCACTTGGGCAGGATTACATCCCGGAATTTGCACTCTGATCAATTGAAGCTGTGTAATGAGCTGATTAATCCCGTAAACCACAGGATAAGACAGGTTCCACAGCGGCCGCAGTTTTCGAGTCAGCACTTGGTTGCTGAGTTCAAACAACTCTTAATGGACTCCCATTTATTCTTCTTTCTCAGAAGTTGAACAAGCGGATGTGCAAGCCATGAATAAAATGAGATGTATGAATAAATATTGCCAAGGAACTGCTGCAGTTCATGAACATTCATATGGTGTCTACTTTTCCTTTGTGCGTGAAGAGACCTTTGGACCGAGCAGCAGCAAGGACTGATACATGAGATGGCATTTATCCAGAGATAGCGTGATGTTGGTCGCAGAAATGGCAGAAAATACCTAACGATCTGATCTGACAACCTGGGGCCAGGTTGGCGTTCTAGCGATATGCGTGGTTCATTTGGATACCCAAACGAATTGAAGTGTGCATCCTGCTTAGTTTGAGGGGTATCTCAATAGGGTTGGCATTCAGAACATATCTATAGCTTGCAACATGTCGTTACGGCCGTTCCCTCCCTATCGAAGGAATTAACCGCGCATATACGACGGGTGGGGGCATCGTAAATGAAATTTAACTAGTATTCATATTCACCCGTATTCATATTCTGGCGGGCATCCCAGGGCCATATCGTATTCAAAATATATTTTTCTATATCGTATTTATTATGAACAGTTGATGGGCCGAGGACGGCACTCTCGACTGTCGGGCTTCAGGCGGCTCTCAATCATTTTCTGCAACTTCTCGATGTCCGCCCTGATTCTTAACCGAGCGACTCACACTGCGGAGTACCACGGTGTGTTTTGACATGGTTGCCAAAACCGGAACCTGCCGTACATATTCCACGTGTCATCAGTGGCGGTGCACCAGTTTTCTTCTCTCTCGTCCAACATGAAGTTACTTGTCGCAAGCCGGAGTATTGAAAAGAATCGCGCATGCCCGTGCTGCAACGGTCCCGCCAGTCTTGGGATCACCACCGGCCTTGCGCGAGCCAAACCAAATGCCACTGGAGGTGCATAAAAGTTCCCGGGCTCAAATTTTGACTTTGCTCAGCCCGCTATAGATGATGATAATATAGAATTTCCCACCGAAGAAGGCGCCACCAAACTTGCTGCCCATCTTGGCCTGACTGCCACCGGATTCGAACTCAACACCTTCGCGGATGCCACCGAGAAGGTGTGTGCCACTCGCGTACCCGAACAAAGAAAACTCATCTCGCCTCGCCCAGTTGCGTGACATATGGAACGAGGTGATGCCTGGCGAGTTCGAAGACCCCACCGACCCCATAGTCGTAATTATCTTCTCTCGGCCGTTGCCTAATAACACGGTCGTTAACTTTGCATTGCACTCAGTGCCTCTTCTGCGCCAAATACCTCCCATCTCTCGTATCCGCGTACAAAGCCGAACCCAACCCAGACGGTCCATACCATGCTATGCTCGTCGGCGTCGCACAGAGCCTCTACTTCGCCAAGTTCATGCGCAGCCCTGCCGGTGCGGATCTGTACCAGTTCTACGTAGAGCAGGTGCTGAAGGCGCGGTACTGGGTGCGCCCCGTCTGCCTCGATTTAACATTACTTATAACAACACTATCACCCACCTGCAGGACTGCGAAAGCTGTGCCTCGGACATGGTTTCGTTCGTCGTGGGGCTGCTGATTTTCGCTACCTGTGCGTCTTTTCGTCCGTCTGCCGGTCCCTTTATCTCGCCGCTGACCTTTTCTGCGATTGACCGACCCCTAGACGCCTACGAGTACAAAACCCACATACACCCCCTCTCCAACGCCACCTCTGCGCAGCTGAAGGATTGGGTCCGTACAACTGCGCTCCGCTCGCTCGAGGTTGTCCGGGAAATGCCGGTCCCGCCGGCGTCGGAGGCGGAAGAGGAACGGGACTATACTCAGGAATACAATCAGGTACGTACCGTTGTTTGCGTTCGCATCTGGTTCGGTGCACCAACTTATACATATCGCAGAGAGTCGTCCACAATTCGCTCACGTATGTCGTCTCATGTCATGTCATCTCTCGCCTTTGCCTGGCCTGCGTCCCACTTGAACGCGCGATTTCTGGGCTTCGCGTACAATTTCTGGCTTGACACTAACGGCCCCCTCCAGCATCCTCAATATCCTCGACGGCCGGCTCAAGTCCGAGGCGCTGCAGCTCTCGCTCACCCGGCGGGAGACGTTCGACCGGTACGCCTCGCGCCACGAAAAGGACGCCCCCGCGGGGAATGGGGGAGATGGGAATGCAAGCGTGGGCGTACGGAGGCTGGAGTGCGCACGATGCCAGACGGTGGCGTATTGTTGTCGGGGTGCGTATTTCGTCTTCCCACTGGACTGCCACTGACGAAGTTCACGCCTCTCCGTCTATCTATCCCTGTCTTCCCTCGTAACTTATGCAGCACACCAAAAAGAAGACTGGCGCTGTACGTCTCTTCCGTTTCCGCTTTTTTGGGTACATATAGCTGATGGTTGATTTGAGTTCAGCGCACAAGAAGAGGTGTTTCGAGACGGGATATTGAGGGAGGGGAAAGACGCGGTATCGAGGAGGGCAAAGGGGAGTGGAGGCAGAAGATGAAATAGGCTGCAGATGAGGGGCAAAGGAGGGGTTGGACTTGCGCATGGGGCTGAACAAACTCCGTACGAAGTCGGCATAGAAATTCAAACTCAAGTCTCACCAATATTAATTAATATTTCTTGGTTTCAATTTTCTGGTCTTCACCCAGAGAACTCTTCGTTTTACTTTTAATTGTGCGGTCGAGGTTTGAGGGAACGCGGAGATTAAGTCTCATCCAGTCACTAGCAATGTGTCCATCTTTGGTGCAGGCCTTGTTGCAAAAATTGTCTGCTCACTGGGCATTAGTCCCCTATTCCCCATTTTTCTCCATGGATCGATACCCTTCCGAGATACGGCTTTAGGTCCCGGGGCGCATCCTACCATGTATCAATTCCACCGAAAATAATTCGGCCCAGGGGCTAGGAAAACTGCCCGCGCAGGTGTGATTGACCCAGACCTCCCTGTCGGTTGCATCGGAAACACCTTCGCACCGTCAGACTTACACAAATCCTACTACACATGAACGTCTCTATTACTACTGGCTTGCCATACCCCAAGTATGGGTAGAGTTCTGAACCCAGAACTGCGGGTGTTACTGAGACATTGAGAAATCGCACTTATCCATACCCCATTCCATGCACATCTCATCGTTCCGCGAGCCCTATATGGTCTGAAAGCGGTGATTCTCCTCTACAAGTCGATATATAATTCATATTTTTCGATGAAAAACTGAGACAAGGCCAAAGGTGCGGCATCGTTCGGCACTAGCCTATAGGTAAAGTGTAGGGGGTGTATGAAAAAGGTGGTAGAAGGGAAGTAGGACTAAACACCCATACCAAAAGCCTGTGATTCCAAAATCAATCCAAAATTCCATGGAGGAATGAATTTTGCAACGGGCTCGCATCAGATCGGACCGATAGCGCTAGGATCATAAATCCCGGATTCTTGGCACCGAGATCACCCAAAAAAGTTGGAGGCCACCCATAAAAACCCGCGGAGCCGGCCCATTCCAGGGGTGGAATGGGCAAAGGCAATAGGTAGGCTGACTTCGCATTCCTCTCCGCCTGTCAGACCGCCACCGGGAATGAAGTACTTCAAGAGGAGGCAGTTCATCTTGCAGGCGGAATGTTATCGGCGGGATACCGAGGCGTTATTGCAACGATGTGGACGATTATGGATAGTGAGGCACCTCAAGTTGCCAGCGACGTATACGAACGTCTGTTCCAGATCTCACCGCCGGATTCAAGTCGGGCAGCCGAAGCGTTGCATCACGCCGTTAGGAAGCTTCGCCCGGACTCAGAGGGGAAGAAACCATTTTCACATTGGGTTCCATTTATCCATGTTGGGGTTTAAGCGGGAGCGAGACTGAATATCAATACTAGAATTTATCTACGAGTATTATTCTAATATTTTGAAATAACATCGGAACGTACAGAGTTCGATGAACTTCAGACTATACGTCTACAACCCAGATTTCCACACGAATATCAACTCAGGGACAGACGTACATTCCGAGAACTCAAACTAGGGGGTTTCCCGTGACATTTTGAACCGATTCGTCAATTCGTCAACCGCTAAAGTTGACCGTGAGTGGGGGAAAAAATCGGCAGACCCTGGACTTTCTCCAGAACGGTTGAGACGATTCTACAGCTTGTTCTGGAGCATTTCACACTCCCATTTATATTTTCCTAGTAATATCTAGGTCGCGCCAGGGGAGGGTGTTGCAAAAATTTGGTCTGAAGCTAGATGTTATCCAATCAACCCCAAATTTTGGACTTGGGTTCTACTCCCTCTGCTACACATTTTTCATCAATGGCCACCCACCAGATTCCTTGCAACTCAGAGGCCTTAAAAGGACTTGGCTGATCATGAGCACTCGTCTGAATGATGCGGGTGGGCATAGCCACTTTTTTTTTTCCCCCATCAAAAACATGGTCCCTCCAAAAGTTATCTTTGGCAACTTATTTTTATAGCGGCATCTGAGCAATGCAACAAGCGACTGGCCAAGAATAAACTGGCTGTAAACCAGGTGCAAGACTGTCACAACCAATTAGTGACCTCACATAAAAAAAGGGTTGAGACCAAGGTTGAGACACAACCGGCAAGCGGTTCAACATTGGGAACGTTGGTTCCTGACAAAGGCCAATATCGAAGTATTGCAGTAGGTGAACGGCTGAGGGCCGTTCACTGATTGCAACCCACTGCGGGTCATGCCTGAGGCACACAATAACAGGACACGGAAAAGGCGCCGGGACATCTCTGACACGTTGATTGAGTTTTTCCCGGAATCTGCTTCCAGATGACTTATTCCAGTTAATCCGCTCCAAATGACTCGTTGGCTGTCCCCATTTGTCGACCTGGGCCCTAGGCGAAAGAGGCGAAAAGAAGTTGGCCCAAAGGAGTAACGGAAGCTGCTTGATTATCTACAAAATCTCTGGCCAGCTTTCATTAAAACGGCCCCAAATCCCTAACCCGATTTGGACACCTGGGCTCAAATGCTTGGCCCAGAGGGATGGGTGGGGCTGTCCGGGGATTATATGGGTAGGTGGTAGGTGCGTTTGCTGTATTCTCGGGCTGAAATACGGTACATTCTCGGGACTGTAGTAATATGATCTTCTTCCTGGCTCGGCAAACGGTAGCACGGGTCGTTGAAATTGAACAGCACGTCGAAGGATCGTTTAGGGGAGGCAATGAAGCCGATATCGTATATTCCATTCGAGGAAACAAGCTTATTTCACCGATAAAACCACCGACCCTTCACCTTCGCATAAGCAGAAAATCGAGAGAGGAGACGCCCGCTTTGCTCCCAGGGAGGAGAAGCCCGCTTTACTCCCATATTTAAACCATGGGACCTCGGTCTAAAGTTCATCCC
The DNA here is from genome assembly GCA_029204335.1 of Mycena vulgaris. NCBI lineage: Eukaryota > Fungi > Basidiomycota > Agaricomycetes > Agaricales > Mycenaceae > Mycena > Mycena vulgaris. Next base: position 285,543 of record JARGYA010000156.1, read on the forward strand.
TAGTGCTTCATGTCGATTTCTATCGTCCAGGGGGGTCCTCGTGGTCAAGTACGCGTAGCCGATAGTTCAGCGACAATAGTCCGGTCTGCGGCTCTGGGCCCGCCGGTTTTGATGAAGCCTCGTCTCGCACGTATAAAGAGTGGCTCCAATCTAGATACCCTCGTGCGAAAACATGGTGCGCTCTTTGTCGTTCCTCATTTTGGCGTTGTCAGCCGCGTTCGTGGCAGGACAGACTTCCCCTCTGAGCCAGTGTGGAGGGATCGATTATGAGGGGCCCACTGGTTCGTTGAGTTGCGGTTCCACAGGGCCACTGACACGTATTCCTTTTCGCCAGCCTGTGCAGCCGACCACACTTGCACCGAAATCAACGCCTGGTACTACCAGTGCTTGCCCGACAACTAAGTCGAAACTTTGGCGGTGTTGAAAACGGTTTATCATGTGCGTGTATTCATTCACAACGTTAGGCATCATGTAAATAAAATTCGAAGGCAGGGTGTCCTCTCTTTCTACTGTTTCTGTTTGTGCAATCAAACCACTGTTCTATTCATTATCTTGCGGACGACATTACATAAAAGACCAAGAAGCTTTGAATTTACGCCCCCATTTCAGATCCCCAAAGCCTGTAACATCCCAGGGAAGTCCGGAGTTCCCAGTCCAGTCACAGCGTCCCAACCCGTAGTGGTGGGCCAACCGCTGAAGCGCCCCTCGTTAATTTACGGCGTTCGTACAGAAAATACTCACATTGCGCTACCACATCCTGAGCTTCCGCCTGAAATAACAGTAGTCAGTGAGACGCAATTCCCTCCAGCTCAACACAAAAATATGTTCCGACGGTAACATCATCCAGCCCGCCCTTCCATGTGCTATACAGGAGAGGATTAAGGAAACCAAGCACAGGTTTGTTGGCAGCGATAAGTCGATCATTGACGAGTGCGATGAAGCTAGCGAAGATGGGGCTGGCACAGCTAGTGCTCCCGATACTGGTGACCGTTAAGTGCAAAGTCAATAAGTATGTTAAAGTGAGGGTCCAAGAGCACATACACCTCCGGCTATAAACCACCAAGAACTCAATCAGAAATGAAAAGGCAGGGAAATGTTGACTAAACGAACCATTAACGATATACACTTCGAACTCAGACGCGACGTCGGGGAAACCTCTTCCAGCGGGATTGTAGAGCCCGGGGTTTTCGTCTCCAATGGTTGCGAGATAGGCTGCTACGTCTGTCGCCTGCCAGATCGGGATAGGGAAAATACTTGGAAAATCCACCCGAGGAAGATGTAAAAGCCGTAGGTGGTTGGAAAAATGTCCCTCCTACGGACGTGACGTTATATGAGAATAGGTGAAAGTACCTGCGTGGTGACAGGCGACATACTATGGGCAGCTCGGCGGGAACATTGGTACAAATGACGTGCAAGTCTTCTGGTTGCTGGCCGCGCCGCCTAATGAAGAGTTCATAAGTTAGAAGCCCGGGGCGAAAGGAGAGAATTGAGGCACTTACTGTCGCCGGACGCAAATATCATCGAGATACCTAGGACTATTCCGCGCGCCAGCTTGACTCTCATTATCAGAAATTCATGTTCTGCAACACAGCCGTTCCCGCCGTGCTGCGGGAACAGAATTAATTTCCAAACAATTCACCTCAAAAATTCTTCAAAAACCGTTCCCGCCGCACTGCGGGAACGCCCCCGCCCCCCCAAAAAAAACCTTCCCCAAAACCGTTCCCGCCGCGCTGCGGGAACGGAATTAATTCCCAAAAAAAATCACCTCAAAGAATTCCCAAAACACCGGTCCCGCTGCGCTGCGGGAACATCCCTGCGCTCGCCGCTGCCTACATCGCTGCCGCTGTTGTATGGAACATCTGCCACCGCCTCCCTATTTCCTCATCAGCAAATTGACAGATCACCTTTTCGGTTCTTTTTCTCCTTTTAAAAGGACGAAAAGGTCCAAAAGGCAAAAAGGTCTTTCTCCTTTTTTAAGCTAGGTCCCTTAGCTTTTTAAAGGAGAAAAGGGCGTGAAAAGGGCATGAAAAGCCGTACCAAAAGCTGAATTAGGATACAAAAAGGTGTCTCAAAAGGATCCATTGGACGGCAGAAAATCGAATTTATTGGGTATTAATACTGGCTACTGGTAGCAGACTACAACTGACCCGTACAAGACCCTCTCCAAATGAACCAACCAGGGCACCAAGATCACAGCGTCGATGCGTGACACGACGCGGACACGGACATGCTTGGCAGTTATATCATGGAATCCAACTCACTGTAAAAGGATTAGCGGCCAATGGAGATTTAAGATAGGGAGAGGACATACAGAGAACTCCAATACCGCGCTCGATACGATACCATACGGCCCTAGACTCGGAGGAAGGTGCACATCAGTACGCAGCTGAAGAATGGGCGCGCATGATACTTACGGTATGTGTCAGTTGTTGTCGTGGCGTGCTGCCTGCCGGCGTCGCGGGATGCCGCGGTAACGCTGCGAGAGAAGTTAGCCAAGAGCGAGACATAGACCGTGAAAGTGCGCACCAGAGATAGATGCCCGCCAGCATAGCATGTATGAGGTTCACATGCCCTGGGACATGTTAGTACGAGGGAAACTGCAGAGAAATTGAAGCACGCACATGTATAAGCCATCAGGCATGTCGTGTTAGCTCAACGAGACATGACTGCCAACCGGCACAAACATGTGCCGCACAGAGCGCCCGGCCAGCCATGTGAGGGCGAGGAAGTTTCGTATGATGTTGCATCGCGGGCGGAGATCAGGGTGAGCGGCCGAACTGGGCTGGGGTCATCCAAGTACTAGATGTAGAAGTGTAAATGCACACTTGCCCGATGAGCCAGGCGGACCGGTAGGGACCTGCCGCGAGAGCACCGTGAGAAGGTTGGAGAAAGGTAGAGCCCGGCGTGCAAGAGAACGAACGGTGAGGGAGCAGTAGTGAGCGGCGCCGCAGCGGAGGGCAGTGGGGGAAAGGAAGAAAGCTGCTTGACGTTGTTGACACGGGATCAAAACGAACCATATTTTGAATGCACGTGTGCCCTGTCATCCGGCAATCTACCGGCAACCTTCGGACTTGTAAGAATCGGAAGCAGCCTGAGGTCCGTTCGACTTTGGGCGACTTGGCCTATTCCATTGACACAGCGGGAAAGGTAAGGGTGTAGTTTTAATTTCCAATAATCGGTAAAAGCAATACAATAGTCTGACCGAATAACATACCCAGGACTCGGAAGCGGGCTAGCTCGCAGGTTCTAAGAATGTCAACCACAGTGCACAACCAAGCTACAACTGGTGCTAAACAGATATTGTTTTACTAAGATTTTGGTTCCTACCCATATATGCATATTTTCTAGTATCTTTTGTGACAGAAGGTGGAAAAGGATGAAAGGCAAAAAAGGGGAAAAAGGGATAGAGACATCCGAGAAGCCACCGGAAAAGCCACTGAAAAAGCCAAAAGTTGGAAAAGCTGAGAAAAGCTGGGCAAAAAGGACTTGTCAATTTGCTGATGCTGCCAAGTTGTTACTAAACGCGGCGGCGTTGTACTGTTGCAGGTCTCGCAAGTTATGGCTTTGATTATGCTCCACGCATTGAGTGCTAACGCGGCTACGCGGCTTTGGAGGCCTACTCGTTGCGGCATCTGATTGCGTGTGTTTGGCAGCAGCGCCATCTTCTTCACTCCCACGTCGACGACGCTCCCCGACTCGGCCTCCGCCGTCCACTGCTCTTCTCTGCAACTCCTGGCATTCGATACCCACAGTCTACCCCCCCAGTCCTGATCCTCTGCGCTTTTTATCACACGCACCTGGGCTCCCTGGGCTTCCCCATCACAATACCCACCATCCCCGCCCATAACTGTGCTTCACACTTCACCGCCGTCGCGGATAGCCCTCAAAAGTCCCTGCATCATCGTCGTAAACGTATTCCCTCCTGCTGATCTCCCCAATCTTCTGCAGATCCCCAAATCCGCGAGTAATTCACATTGTACACTTTTGCTCTTTCGCCTGTTTCCGAGCTCCTGCGCTGCGCTGTCACCCAATCGTATCGACTGCCGCCCCGGGTCAAACCTACTACATCCATTACGACCCAAAATTTGATACCCCGAGGCCCCCGCACGGCTCCAGAACCGCCCCCAGTTACGGACCGCCCATTTTCGATCCGCTGGCGCCTGCAATGCGTTGTCTGTCATTCAAATCGATGGATCGGGTTGGGGAAGAATACTCTAGTGACCCTGCGTCGTCGTTTGGAGCCGCCGAAGTGTCAAGGTGCGTCGCAATAATTCTTTCGTTTTTTCGGTACTAATACCCTACCACAACGCCAGGAATCACTTGCATCCTCTATCTACACTACAGTTGAGTCCATGGCAGTTCCTCCTCATCGAAAGATGCCCCGACGCCCGATTCCCCCGCCCCTTTCGCTCGACATCTCCCGACTCGTTTCCGGCTTAATATGCACCGACTCACCTGCCGCTCGCACTGCCCAAACGAGTCCAGATTCGGATTTCTTGACCCCAAGAATGGAGGAGCGCTGTGCATTCCACCCTCCGACATAGCAGATACGCCCGCAATGATTTTATTTCCAACTTTCCCCAATTTTCCCTCGCATTTTGTCTGGACCGCTTCTCCCAGTTCAAGCACGCTTAACCCTCTGAATGTAGGTTCGAAACTCCCCCCTTTTACCCTCCATGTACTTTCCACCGTCTCCGTTGGTTTCCTCGCGGCGCACCGCTCCAACCAATCAAATAGGGTGAGACTATGATGTACTTGATCTAATTAAACTCTGCGCGCCAGCACATGTCCGATTTGGATTAACCGTCTGCCGAGCCACGCTCCGCTCCGCGTTCGTTCCTTCCGCCGCCACTTTCATCTTTCCATTCCCCCGCCTTCCTCTGTTCTTCAGAAGAATATCTCGGCAGCATTTCCTTCACCTTCGCGTCTACGACACCCCTTGGTCCAGTTTCCGTCGTCCTGGGTGATTTTTTTTCATTCATTGCCTTAACCTTCTCCCGTATGGGCAGCATGCAAGCAAGCCAGCGTCGTTTCGTCTGACTCCCGTTGGAGCTCCGGCGCCGCGCTGGCTTGACAGCGTGGGATCGCCTGAGCGGGTGTTATTTTCCCCGCTGGATGTCGCAGTGATCTTATCGTCGTGCATCATCGATTGGCGTCCTATCATTTCTTATTTATGCCGCAGGCTGATTTTATATGACCGTGTTGAAGCTTCCATTCTAATTCACCAGCGTCGTCGCATTCCCATTCAGCAGGTACGTCTTACAAGGGCAAGCACATGCAATTCGATTCCTCCGAATGACGAATCATTATGTTTAGCAAAAACTGAGGTACCAGCTGGCTATATGCCATTTGCACTCCTAGGAGGGCCCTGTTCCGATTTTATTTTCGACTGCTGCTTCCGCCGGCGTAAGTCGTGCTCCGCGTCTTTGCGAAGCTGCTGTTACATCGAACATCCATGCTAGCTCGCTGAGGAACAATGGCGAAGCGGTCAGGGTTTTACAATCTGTAATCCGCTAGAATTAGGGGCTGATAATAGTCTCGTTGGCGATTAACATGAGAATGGGACGTACAACGAATGCTGATTCGACGCGCAGACATATTTGGATGTTGTGGGCGTCGCGTCCGAGTCCAGCCTCGAAGATCCAGACCGATTGTTTGACGTGCAGAGATCGAGGGAAGTGGCGCACAGGCGGCGGGGGCAGCGTCTGCGGATGCATCGTATGGGTGGGTGCTGCAGTGGTCGTTTATCTCGGTCTCGGCTGCTGTACAAATAAAGGGACGCACGCTGAATGTGGATGTCGGTGGCGCCCTGTCGAGCCTCAACACGAATTCGACAGAGGTGGCGCCGGGGGACGAATCGCGTGTGCGCTGCAACGAGCTGCCGGTGATATTGAGTCTGTTGTGAATCTGGTGATTGAGTTGAGCTGCACGGACATGAGTTCGGACACGCACCGCGCGGTCTCAGACGACCTTCCCAGGCACCGGTTCTCCAATACGCTCTCATTCCGCCGGCTCCTGATAAGGGAGAGTATGACGGGAGGGCGCATGGTGCACAAGAATAAGGATTAGGTGTCGTGAGTTTCGTACAAATGTACCATCGCGGTCGACGATTCGATGGAAGGCGAACAGCGGTTTTGCGCCGACGGCGTCCCATCTTATAGCAAGACAGGTGATACGACCACTCAAGGATGGACGGCGTAATGGATGGCGAGTACACCATGAGCACAGTTACGGATCACCGCCCGCAGGCGCGGAGTTGGGGATGGGGAGCCGGAGAGCTCGAATAGGACGAAAAGGGATGGGGGAATGGCACGCACCTTCGATATCCCGAGTGCTTCGGAATCGCCCCAGGACTCGAGACGGATAGAGGGTGACTCGACACGATGTGGGGAATAGGAATTTGATGCAGTGTTACCCCCGGGAGGGCGCGGAGAGTCGCGCCGGTGGTGTCAAGATGAGGGACAGCATACGCCAGGCAAGGTAACTATCTGAGAGATTCAGTCGGGACATGTCCTGAGGCGGGACATGGAGAAATATGAGAGGAAGGAGCGCGGGTGGATCTACTGGGATCGAGAACGCCCGGATTACAGTGGTACAGTGGTAGTGCGGTGGTGCAGTACTGCGGCACTGCGGTACTGCGGATGGGGCGTCCGTACTTGAAGGGCGACAAGGACTGGGCGTGAAGGTAAATTCCATTGGCGGACACTGGAATGCGGAAGCGGCGGCAGAGACTCTTCATACAGGTCGTTTGCAGTAATGGAGGGCGCATCTGAAGGACGGACGTTCGACCTGCGCGTGAAGGACACGAATTCGTCGCCGCGGAACGTGGCCTGACGGTGAACTCCTGGTGTAAAGACTGATCGAATGAGCGTGAGTCAGAGCGGCAAAGGTAAAGATTTATGGGCGTACGGGATGGATGAAGGGGATCAGGCGCAATACCGGAGGGCTTAGCACGCACAGACGCTAGTCTTGGGTGGTGGCAGGAAGAGAGCGTATGTCCGGCCCGCATCACCGGACCACATGGCATAACCTTCTTTTCTCTTCCCTCCGAGTCCATGACCCTCGCGCGACATCCAGCGCACAGACCGTTCTCCCCGTGCCTTTCACGCATAGCAATGCGTCTATACGTCTCCTCCTCGACGCCTGAGCCTCGGCCTAGCAGTATCCATCATGAAACGGATCTCAGTCGCGTCCGACGCGTCCGTCTACCCCTACCTAGTACTAGCCTGCTTTGTGATAGGGATCACAAAAAATCTAGTGAATCCCAGTCTTACTCTCGCGCCATTCTGTACGCGCTCGACGCGTATCCTCTCTCCCGCTGCGTTTCCAGTAATATCGACCTCGCGTCCTTGTGAGGAAGGAAAGTCTATATGCGGCGTGTCGTAGAATTTCCTATGCACGCTCCAATGTTGATTCCCTGTTCCTGCAGCACCCGTTGGCCTTGACGTGCGCACGATCTCATTTCGGAAACGCTTTGGTATTGCACGGGGATGAGCACTTCCCTGGCGAAGGTGCGCTTTCGATTTCATCTGACCGCTTCCCCGAACGTTCTTCAGGTCCCTTTAATGCGCACCTGCCACAGATAGCATGCGACGTGCTGAACGTGGGCCCGTGCGTGGCGAGCGACTCGCAGATGTCGTGGGTTCGTGGACACGCGTTTCAGTTTGCGGCGTCCGTGCGACATGTACCGGAAGGCGCCAAAATGACCTACGTCCTTCCATTCAGAAGGTTAGCAGCTCTTTGCTGCCCGGCACATCCCTCACCGCACGTATTGTGGATGTTTCTGCGCCCGCGGCACCCGAGATTCCGCTTAGTGAAGATCGTCAATTGTATCCACAATTTAATTCGTGGGAGCCAGCACAGGGAAAGACGGTGATAGAAACACCCTGAATGGACGGCGGTTATTGAATCGAATGCGTACATCATTACAATGCAAACGGCCGGCATACGAGTAGGAGGTGTGAATTCTGAGATTTAAATACATACATGATGGCGAGAGCGGAATCGCAACCAAGACCTAGGGCCTCTGAGCAAGGTTGGCGCCGAGGTTGGGTGATAATTAAATGGGAGACCGTCGAAGGAGTTTCGTTGCAACGACGGATTTGTTAGCATCATTGCCCCGCGGGTGTCACCTAATCAAAGATCAGCTCCAGTCGCCCCGAAGGGCAGGAGTCTTACCATCTTTTGCCAGTTCAACAAAATTCTCGAACATAGATGCTCGCCTCGACTGACCATCCCTTACGGCTAATATGCACACAAGCTTCTGGGCCATTTCGGGGGTCGAGATTGCAGAGTGTCTGTCGGCTGAATGCAAAATCAATTTGTAATTGCAGTGAAAGGTGGAACTATTTACCTAACGGCGCACAAGAAGCCTCCTTGTTGAAGCTGCAACTATGATTTGCTCACGCCGTGCGGAAATTGCCGCGCGGAAATTGTCTGGTACGAAGTCAAACCCGAATAGACTTTCCAGTTGAACCTGAGAGCTCACCGTGGCGTGCAAAAGCGATGCCAATCTGGTGCTTCTGTCCGTCTTTCCGGGCAGCTGCGACCAGATTCATGGCCTGTTTCTTTGTGCTTGGTATTGAAATCACAAGGATATCATCTATTGTAGTTAGCACAGGTACGGCTGTGCCAAATTTAAAGTTGACATTGTGCCTGAGGTCGAAGGGAATTCGTGGTTCATTCGAGAGAGATGCGTACTGGGACGTGAGCTTGATGATCAGAGGAGAATCAGCAATAGATGTAAGGAGGCGGAAGCCATACAGATGATAATAAGACGACCAAGAACTTGAGTAAAGTTGGCTTAGCGGTCGAAGAACTGAGTGGAAATGAATTCATAATGGAATGAAATAGACGGTAAAGGGGAACATACCTTGATTTGAGATGAAATAAGGTGCATATATCAACAAGTTGAACCGAAGTCAAGTCGATTGGTCGGAGGTCGAAAAAGTCGGAGTAGTTGTCAATAGGGGAAGTCAAAGCGAGAATCGAAGGGCGATTCTCGGCCGATTCTGATGTCGATTCTCGGATCAATTCTTGCTCGAGAATCGACCGAGAATCGAGGTTTTTCCAGAATCGACCAGAATCGATGTTCCTCCTCGGGAGGAGGAACACCGATTCTTGTCACCAGAATCGCGATTCTCGAGCTCGAGAATCGACCTTGCCCTAAACATGCTGAGTCCGGCGCAATGCCTTGTCACAGAGTTAAATTACAAATCAATTATACCCGTCGCACATCCCGTTCATCGACAACTACCATGGTCAGAGCCTCCACCACGGGAAAAGCCTCCGCTGCGGTCAAGAAGAAACCCTCTACCCGAATCAAGACCCCTAAGAAAAAGGCGGCGTCGTCTTGACACATGTTGTGTGGTGATGGAGGAACGTCTTGAGCACGTCGCGCGCCCGACGCTGGCGCGAAGAGAGCCGGGGTATGGTGTCGTAATATAAAATAAGTTTTGATATCACGCTTGGCACCCAGAAAAAGATATTCAAATTTAATTCTCATTTGTTTGCCTACGCTGAATCCTCCGAGAGAATCGAGCTCAGAAACAGGGGGGTCAAAGTTGATGTCGATTCTTGATCGATTCTCCCGCCAGAATCGATCAGGAATCGACATCAGAATCGGCGAGAATCGCCATTCGATTCTCGCTTTGACTTCCCCTAATGAGCAGATTTGTGCGGAAGAGGTGCAGTATGCATCTGAACCGCCTGACGAAACGGCTGGGGGGGGCCAGTCGGGGGAATATAGAGATAGGCGGTATGTCCAGGGTCGATTCATTGCACCTCCTCGCTTCCGTGAGTCGTTCATGACATGGTTGCGCCATGCTTATTTCTTTCATTCAAAGTATCTTTCCGCATTTGCGGTGCAATTGTAAGTGATGGCATCCGCTCCCCATCCCCGTATGTGCTCATTCGTCCCAGGTACTTTGTTCGTGGAATCGATAAATGTGAGTGCCATGTTGCCCCGACATCGCTATGTTTAAACTTTTACTCGCAGTAACGAAAGGACGGGGAAAATTCGACCTTTCTGCTATTGGCATATACACCATCGTATGTTTCATGCACCCATTCGTCTCTACCGAGTCTCGTTTTTTTCGGCACAGCTCATGCTCGCGGTCGTGGAACTTCGTATGTCGTGTTCTACCTGTTCAATTTTGTCCTCACTAACGTGCATGCATTTATCAGCCGCCGAAATCGCTCAGACGGTCTTGTCGTAAGCTACGCGGCAGCCTACGCCCTTCCATTCTCGCTTCGTTCACTGGTTTACTGAGCCATCTTTGATGTTCAGGTATAAACTTCGTTCCTTCCTCAAGCTCGGCGAAACCAAGGTATGTATGAACTCCATTTGGTCAAGTCATTTTATTTACTTTCCACGAGCCCATCAACACAGTTCAATGCGCCGCGTCCCTCGCCTGCGACGTCTTCATCGCCGTCTATCTTTGCTTGTTTTTCACCAGTCAGAAGGGCAAAATGATGAAGTAAATATCCTCCTTGTTGGGGCAAAGAACGACGCTCATGGGCTTGGACATAATCAACTGGATGATGGACATTCTGATCTACGAAGCAATTAATCGCGGCACGTTAACGGCGGTGGCTTCTGTCGTCAACATGGTCCTGGTAACGCCCATACATGTTTTCCATCTTCATTTATTTTTCTACGGATGGTTTGCAGTTTCTGGTGCTTCCAGACACATTCTGGTTTTTCCTCGGCCTCGCCCCTTGCAGTAAATGTTAGTTCGGTTTTCGTTAATCGTTGTCTGCGCTAGCCTGACACATCTTTTTGACAGTATACATGAATAGCCTGTTCGCTATGTATGTTCTCGTGTCCACTGTCCCTGTTCACCGCTCACTCTTCGGACAGGCTCAATACCCGCCAGCGCATTCGCGACAACATGGCAGTTGATGACAAAGGCTGGATCTCGATCCCCATGGGCAGCCTCTTGACGAGCAACATTCCCAACAGAACCCAAGGGCAAGCGTCCATCGCGGCGATCGACTTCGAAGCAGCTTCTATAGGGAAATCTTCGGTCATAGGTGTGGCCGTTTGAAATTTTTCTGAAGGTGGAGACTTTCCTGCGTGTACATAGTTCGGCAGTTACCGGCTCGTGAACGAACAGTTGAAATACCTATAAGCGGCCCAGTGAAATCAACGTCCCCCACACTCCTTTGCATACATAGTCGCATGTCAATAGAAACTCGTTTTCGACGCTAATGGTTGAATGACTGTGAGGGCCGGGTGCTGCAAGCTTCTCTAGTTTATTCCATCCTCCAAACCAACCATCGTTACAAGCCTATGCTACGTATATAAACAAATCATTCAAATATTATAGTTCTTGTTAGGTGCTCTCCTACCCCTTACGTCCTATCTTCCTAGGTTCCAAGCCCTATACCATCCCCTGTGCAAACCCCTGCTCTGAATTTCCCAAAAGGAGCACTATTTTGCTGCTCCGATAAAATCATGCCCGGACCTGCCATCGTAGCCGTGCAAAAACAACTGCTTGCCCGTCGCTTTTTCAACAATCTAACTTCATAGGGTCATTCCCCAAAGTAAAATCCCCTTCCTCCCAAAATTATAGCCCAAGCGTCCTATTATCAAGCCCGAAATCCTTCCAACTCTGTAGAATTGTGGAAAACCCTTCATTCTGCCTTGCTCCTTCAATAACTCTTCAACCATAAACCCCAGCCCCGAATTTCTTTGGTTACCTCGTTTCCTGTACTCATTACCCTTCATTCGAGACCACCCATGTATTTTTGTGCCCCGTATTGCCTGAAATCCAATCCCTTCTGTCCTACGTGGTCCCTAAATCTGTCATGAACCCTACCTAGACGTAAATTACATATAACACCCCCGCCTGCAGTAACTTGCTTATACCTTGCCCATACCTTGCCCAATTGCTTAGGTCTCTTCAGATTTGAAATTTCAAAAGTTTGTATTTCTAGTAGTCCAAGGGTTGTGGAAATCAGCCAAGATTTGAGCAAGATACGAGGCCAACTACAGCAAGGGGGGTTGTCGTAGCAGGAATGTTACTAGGTTCTCGCCCTTCGCTGGCTTGGGCTTCCTTTCGCTCCATATTTTCTTCTTTAAATTACACTCCATTTCACTCCCTCCCTCACATCCTCCGTCTCTCTTGGCCCGCTTTTCTCTCGGCGCTTCACTGTTGTAACCTTCACAGAGTCACGTCACTCATCCCCGGGACTTCACCTCATACTCCCTCCTCCCTCCACGCAAGCCTTAGCACTCCCAGCATGACGTGCGTGGGTGTTTTGTGAGTCGTCGCCCGTAGTTTATAGGGGCACTGTGGCGGAACTCAGCGCGCTGGACAGCCGCGAGCATCCGGTGATACGACTCTGCTCGGATTCGCTCGTGGGCCAGGTCGTAGCTTAGCGTGGCGGGAGGTGAGCGCCCGAGTATGCCGGACGTTGGCAATGGCGGTCGTTTTCCGCGCTGGGTCGATATGCTGTCCTCGGGAACCTCGCAAGTCAGAGGCTTTTTTTCTTGACATCTTTTCCGTGTCGTTTTGGTGTTTTGACATATCTTCTTGGCGTCGTTACGCGGGCACTTATGTGTTCTTGCGCTGCCTCTCGTTTCGTTTCTTTTCATTCCCATCTCTTCCTTCGCACACAGTACTAATCTCCTCCCAGAACCACCTCTCACACTAGCCTCTGCCTCGCTCTTCCCACCAACGTCAACGACCGCGCGCGCCGCCCGACGCGCGCCTCCTATCCTGGTCCCTCGACGCGCCTGCGGCACCGTTTAGAGTGCATCGGATGGCGCTCGCTGGGAGGGCCGCCGGCAGGGACGTAGGAATGTGGTCTGGAACCAATGCAGCCGCGGACCCAGTGCGTTGTTTGAATCTTCGGTCTTCCCTTTCATTCTACTGACCTCGTCCGCAGAACCCTCGTCGACGTGTACCCCACGTGCGGCCTTGACGTGTCCGTTGCTACAGACGGCACGCTATCCCAAACAGAGGTGTTCGCGGCCTCACACTCGCCCGCTGCCATCGCCGCTGCGCAATCGCACTCGCGAGCGTCTTCGGGGCAGAGGCCTGACTTCGCGCGCGCGGGTTCAGTGAGCCCCGAGTACGGGCACGCGCACGGGCAAGGACACGCGCTGATGACGAGCTCGTGTACACCCCGAGCCGCTCGCACAGCACCGGTGCGGACCCCGCGAACACCCTCGCGGAGCCGCCTGCGGGTGGACACCTCGACCGCTCACGGGCTTGGACCCGAGTATTCTCATTGGGTTCGTGTGCAAGGATGAGGTGGAGTGGATAGATCTCAGGCGGCGGGTCTGGGTGGTGCGTTTCTTTCATCAGTTTCTTCTTCGTCGCGTTCCTTGATCCCCCTACATTACTTCTTACCCCTTGTTTGTCATGCTTCCCGCCCTTCCCCCTCGCATTTCCATTTCTCCCATCTCCCCCCCTCACTCGTTCTTCGTTTACTCACCTTCGCCCGCAGCTTCACCCAAACTACCTTCGCTATTCGAGACGAGCCGCCGCCGACGATGATGTGGGGCTCGAGAGTATCTCGGACCCCGAGGAGGCTGCAGACAACCGCTTCGACGCCGGCGACGTCTCGAGCGCCTCGCATGCGCCTTCGTCCAGCACCTTGTACGCCGTGTCCAACGCGCTCACGCCGTATCCCACGCATCCCACGTCGCGGCCTCGACCTTCTCGCACACGCACGCGCATTCCAACTCCAATTCGACAACCAGCAGTGCACGCCAACGCGTTCACTGATAAGATGAGAGGGCAGTATATCTACAACTACATCGATGAAATAATTCCCGGTTGTGAATCCTGGGTCTCGGAGGAGCAAGTACATGGGAGACAGGTATAATTACAGTAGACAACGAACAACTAGACAGCCGCCACGCCCTCCCGCCACTGTTCCATGCGGGAAGCACGGTCTTGCCCTTCGCGTTCTCGATCCTCTGCCTCGCGCTTCCGACGCTCGATTGCGGCGGGGTTTTGAGACCAAAAGTACATGACGATCTCGTCAGGATCCATAGCCTCTCCCTCTTGCACCGCCTCTCCACCCCCACGGCCACGCCCAGATCCTCCCATGTTCCTCTTCGTGCGTTTCTGGCTGGATTCTTGAAGTTGCTGGGCGTTTCGCTTGGATCGAGTGGGACCCATTGCGGCTGGCACGGGGACGATCGGCCGAGTCCGAGTCGAGACCTCCAGGTGAGATTTGCCGTGGCCCCACCACCTCACGGCAGCGGCCCCATAGTTGTAGTGCAAAAGCATGGGCGAAGGCTTTCGGATGGAAGTCAACTTATTGAATGTGGCATCTGAGTTGTTCGTAATGACTGCCCGCTCGTCTTCATCGCCATTCAGCCATTGGATGGTATAACGCTGCCCCTCTGGATATTTGACATCGTTTTTGATAGGTCGAATATGGCAGGGTGGAACGTCGCCGACGTTAAGAACAGCATTCGGCGTCTGTTGAGGAGAAGACGTGAGACGAGGGAGCCAAGAATCTCTCCCAATGGGCAGCACACCTGTAGTACAACGAGCTGCCTCTGGTCGACCCCACGATGCGCATCGAGTGAGAGCAGCATCCCGTTTCGTGCGTCATCCACTGTGAGGCCGGCTGTATCTTCGTCCGCCAGTCGGTTTTTCACAATGAAATCGAGCCACTGGCAGGCAATATGGTTATTCGACAAGAGGAAAAGCAATGGACGGCGTACCTCGTCGCCCTTGTGAAAAGGAATAATATGCGTTCCTTCGCAAAACCCCGGCGGCTTACTTGTGAATATGCACCGGACGTCTCGTTCGGCCAAGTTCTCCTTAAACGCGTCATCCCGAGTCGGCTTGGAGCTGGCCGAGGTCGAGATATGACTGCGTGTCTTCAAAACCTCTAGATCCACCGCATACTTCAAGGCTACACGAGGGGTCGGCCATCGAAAGCAAAATGGTTTCCATATCACTAACCGTTATCGGCAGCGTCATAAACATAGAGGTAGGTGCGTCGATCTTGAAGAGGAGCTGTATCTGCTATGTCGGCGCCCCCTCGGGTCCTCTTGACGGCTCCAAGCCTGCCTATGACGCACCATCCGAGGAAGCGGAGGTACTTGATGGGATGGACCGAGTTGGAATGAATGACCGCAATGGGAACCTCCAAGTAAAAGTCGTCCGTCGAATGCGATAGGATGAGATGGATATGCCCAGCGGCCACGATTGCAGGAGTCGCCATGAGCGTGGGTCCCAAGGGGGAAAGTATGTGACAGTCACACGTCTCGCCACGCGGAATTTATCCGGTCACATCAATTTCACGGTGGACGACGACAACCACACTCTCCCTCCGACGGCTTATCGGCCTCTGGCCGTTCGTTCTCCGGTGCTTGCGGGTATGTTGCGAGAAGGTTGGTTGGGCGAGGCGGCCTGGGCGGGTGCTCAGATTCAAGGTCGAAGGCTGCTG
The DNA here is from genome assembly GCA_029204335.1 of Mycena vulgaris. Classification (NCBI taxonomy): domain Eukaryota; kingdom Fungi; phylum Basidiomycota; class Agaricomycetes; order Agaricales; family Mycenaceae; genus Mycena; species Mycena vulgaris. The sequence continues at coordinate 300,966 of JARGYA010000156.1, forward strand.
AAGCAAGCGGTGTACGCGGAGAGCTCTCCCCTCGCTACTCGACTCGCTCTCAGTGGCTGAGGTACGTTTGGCGGACTGAATTCCGCCGCTGCCACCTGCTCATCCGTGACGTTATTCGCGAAGAGATGTTTCCGCGTTCATATTTCTGCTCTATTTCCTCGGATTCTACTACCACTCATCGTTCATCGCGCCCCAGATATGATTTGCCCCATTGTATCTTGCAGTCTTGATTCTGGCCCCTTGTCTTTTCAGGTTCGCGTCAAACGCCAACGCTTACTTGTGCACACACTTGGTCCTTGCTTCATGTGGAAATTCGCATCACCTCCCTTTTTCTTTTCGTAATGGATTATGAATATGTCGCTCGTTCACGGATTCAGCCTGTGCACGCATTCCTCCGCTGGCGTCCATGTACACATTCTTTTGGTGGCGTCCATGTACTTATTCCTCCATTTGACACCACGCAAACCAACAGTGTTCCTGGAGCATACATGTGTTCATCCCTGCACCGCCGCTGGATGTGTATATATTTGATTCCGCCCTTCACCTCCATTTTAAAACTTGAATTCGCCTACTCATTCATTCGCTTGTCATAGCAAGTAAGCCTTACATTCTGTTCCTCGAAACTGGCGTTTCACCTCGTAGATAACCTTATCTTCGCATTCGCATCGCACCGAAATTTGTGCGCACCAACCATCTTTCCGCTCACGTCCGCGCACCTGTCAAACTCAATTGTTTCACGCCGCTTCTACCCCCGCCCAACCAGGAACGCACATTAGTCTGACATCGCATTCTTGTGAGTTTCCTCCGCTCCACTCCCTCATTCGGACAGCCTTTTGTAAAATCCGATGCGCGCCTGTGCGGGTGTTTCACCGCCACACTATTTCGCTCTGATACCAATGGTAGGTTCGCAGATTTCGTTGTATGGTGTGGTCGAGGCTAATTTATAGGCCTACACCATCCGTTCTCTTCCACCCGCAGCCACACCAATATTCTAGCGCATCGACCGACCTTTCAGGATGCCCCGCCCTCGCACTCAAATCCATCTGCGTCGGGTACCCCGGTCCGCCCAGCCAGGAACGCACACACTGGCCGCACACAAATCACTTCGACATCGCGGTTAACGCCACCGCGATCCACTGATGATCGCAGTAGACTCTGTGGCGTCCTCTCCTTTTTCTGTCACCTAAGTCTTCTTCTTTCGCAATGACACGCACGCCCGCAGTTCTCGAGGTCACCGCTTCGCAGCTGACGCGTTCTTAGGTGACCTACCACATCGCCTCTGCACATTCGCGCAAGCGCCCGACGCCGCGTATCCGTCCGGCGCCACATATACCCAGCGCCCATTGACAGCGCAGGGGATGACATACCCGCACGTCGGTGTCCATTTCTACCTTACATCCAATAACGTGGTCGCCGGTGCAGATATATACCGACCTAACGACACGGACCCAGCCGCAGATAACGTTTAACCTTCTCGCAACTTCTTCTTTTGACGAATCTCACAGGATGGATGAGCACGCACAGATCCGTCGCACCGTCCATCGGCCGCAGAATGCGCTCGATTCCGAATCAAAACGCAAACCGTTCCCGCAGGTCAACACGACGTCGCGGGGTATCCGACTCGGCGCTCCGCTATTCTCCGATATCGGCGCAGTACTAACTGTCTACACGCAGCTCCCGAGATGGGGTGTATCAGCGCACATTTGTCGGTGCGTGATCCGCCTCCCCATTATCAAGTCTGTCGTATCGCCCATATTCACACCCCTCATGCACGATCCCGCAATCGGTCTTCGCCCATCCCAACGCACACAGTGCGATTCGATGGCACAGAGAATACTCCAGCAAAGTCCATTCAATCGAGGCCTATTTATCATCGTGTCTTCCGTGCCCTTTTGCACGTATTTTCCGCCAAATTAGCTCGAGTGCGTGCAGAGCTGAAGATGTGATCCCGACCTGAGAAGATGCAGGACTTATTTAATTTCGGATGTGGATATCCATCACAAACTTCTACCGCAATTGTACCGATCACCGTGACTTGCGTGCGTGGGCTGTGCAGCCGCATCTGTCTCTTCCCTCGCCGTTCTCCTTATCTGTCTCCTGCTCGTTTCGCAACACACCAGTCCATTTGAACGTTGCGACTCGGGCCCAACCTCGACTTCAGTATGACTGCCTGCCTCGAACGTCCACCGGTCCGGCCCTCGGTTTCCCTGCAACCACTCCAGAGTCCATGCAGTCATGAAATTTAATTTTGACACCGGCTTCTTGGAACGATTCGTCTCAAAGCTTGCTGGCGGCGGTATCAGCGGCTTCTGTGAAAAACACGTCTCCGAGTCTGCTCTCAGTGTCGCTGATGCTCTCCGTGGTTTCTGCGCTACTCCCGGAACCACCATCCCCATTGTCCGCCGTTCGCACCTTCGCACCTGTGAACTCTCGTAGTTAAAACTCGTCTGTAGACTCAATGGCCGTGATACTTTGACCGACCATCGCGACCACCGTATCAATCAGCCGCTGAATGCTCCAGTGCTTCGTTATTTTTACCGCGCGATCCTTGCCGCGCTGACGGCATTGGGCGGCGCGGGCTCGTTCTTGCAAGTGAGTCTCATGGGTGCTTATCGGGATTTGACTGATTCTTGTATAGGCTCATGCCTTCGAATCTCCCACTCTGCCACCAGAATCTGCCCAAAGAATATTGCACCTGGATTCAGGTACCTGATTCCATCGACCTCTGTGCCATGTTGTGCCGTTCAGGATTTAGGTGTGCCGCACCTATGAGATGCATTTCCCAGCTCGGCACAACTCAGCACATTCATTTGAGCCCGCCGTCGACATTTTGGTGAGAACAGCGATGAGCATGCAATTTCTGGTGATGTGCCGGCCCATCCTACCTATCCCAGAGGTGTATAAAGTGGTTAAGACTCAGCTGACAGTGGTTGCAGTATTCTGCGTCGCATCTTGAGCTCGTCGTTGTCGTTCTGACAATCCACGGTGTCAAAGACCTGATGTGCCGACCCCAAATTTATGATGATGAGGTAGCCTCATAAATTACGAGCTTAAGTATGACTGGACGTATGTCCGGCACATCAACCCTACGGTCGGAGTACATACACGTTTAGTAGCATAGGCGCTCGTTGAACGCCTACTGTGGCCTTGAACGCCTACTGCGGGCCTCGACGCCTATTCCGAGTGGGAGCGCCTATTGCGAGGTTGAGCCCCTACATCCGGACCTACCCGACCATCGATCTGTTGGGGATCATTCGGCAGGTCGGTGATCTGATCACAAAACGCTTCTCTCTTCCGTATCCCTTCTTCAACGCGCCCACCCAACGTTCAGCTGCCCGCCAGACCAGATTAATGTGCATCAACCGATTGCTGTCACTCAACGAACACATGTGGAGATGGCGAAGACGGAAATGGGGCAAGTGCGTCGTCGCGCCATCCCATCACAGTACTGAGAGATTGCAGAGTTTTAGCGCAACGGAAATATAACCATTGTAGTCACCGCCTCCTCCATCGGCGCAGCCTCCATACCTGACTGGCAAGTTGAGCAGCAGGGACACTTTACACTTCCAGTTCCACACCGTGCCGCGCTTGCGCGGCCTTTTTTCCCCAATGCTCTCTACTCCGCAATGCACGCGGCACTTTGTCCTACCCCCGTACTTGCGCTCCTGCGCGATATGCACCTCTGCTCTCACGACGCCCACTACGCGTCCCAAATCCTACCTATTGCCTTTGCCCATTCCACCCCTGGAATGGGCCGGCTCCGCGGGTTTTTATGGGTGGGCTCCAACTTTTTTGGGTGACCTCGGTGCCAAGAATCCGGGTTTATTGGCCTAATTTTTGCTTCGCCGATATGTGGTACAGATCGGCGCCCCTTTGACGGTCCATCGTGAGCCATCGCGAGCCGTCGCCCGCCCTCGGTCTTGTGACATCAGAAGGTGACGAGAAGGCTCGCACCGCATTGGCGGCATGCGGCACACGATGGCACGCGATAGACCGTCGAAGGAGCGCCGATCTGTACTACATATCGGCGAAGCAAAAATTAGGCTACACATATGATGTCCTGCATGCCGACGATCTCGGAAAGTGGGGTAAACACCTCTGGCCCCTATCTATTTTCCTACCAGGCCAGGGGGGCCGGCCTAAAAGATACTCCTACCGAGTCTATGGTTGAGAGCACACCCGAAGTTTACAGACAAAGTATCATTTTCTCACCGAGATTAATATGTGCGCCCATTTTCGATTTTTTTTTTTAGGGCGGCCCCCACCTGGCACCCAGCCTGGTGGGAAAGTAGATAGGCACCCACATCCGTCCCAGCGCTCCTAACACCCTTGCGCGCCCCAATTCCTCACTTGCTCAAGCAAGTGGTTCGCACGCAGCCAGTGCACCGTGCATCTCTGCGTCCGGCGATGTCTCCCCGGGCGCCAGTATTGGCGCGGACGCACGCAAGCTCAAGATCTCAAGGCCGATGGATCCGAGACCGATTTGGATGCAGAGCGTCATACGGGGGTCGGTGGGTGTCCTTTTCTTTCCTTTTCTTTCTCGTCTCTTGTCCCATGCCTGCTTGCCCGCACCCTGGATTACGCCCCGCTCGCGCCCCATGGGCGAACGCGCTACTCCTGCTCTCGTTTTATAGCGAGAATACCATCCCTTCGCGGTGCATTTTGCTCGCGCGCGCGCTTTTCCTTCGCTATACCCCTACCTTCTCCCTTCTTTCCCTGCCTTTTTTTATTATGATTTGTTCGCGTCCGCATCTTCTCCCTTTTTTGCGGCTGCTCGCCTTCCACCCGCAATCTAGTTCTTACATTTCTTTCTTTACATCTTTCTACTCATACTCGTATACCAACTAGGGTTAGGTTAGGCTAGGCTAGGACCATTCCTCCCCCCAGCACGACACTCATTACAAAATTTTCACAGCCACCTCCCCACCAAAAAAATCCCCTGTAAAAATCGTTCCCTCCATTCGGCGGGAACGTACAGCCACCGCCCCAAGTACAAAAAAAAAATTACTTGTAAAAATCGTTCCCGCCGAATGGCGGGAACGTACAGCCACCGCCCCAAGTACAAAAAAAAATTCACTTGTCAAAATCGTTCCCTCCATTCGGCGGGAACGTACAGCCACCGCCCCAAGTACAAAAAAAATTCACTTGTAAAAATCGTTCCCTCCATCCGGCGGGAACGTACAGCCACCGCCCCAAGTACAAAAAAAAATTTACTTGTAAAAATCGTTCCCTCCATCCGGCGGGAACGTACAGCCACCGCCCCAAGTACAAAAAAAAATTTACTTGTAAAAATCGTTCCCTCCATTCGGCGGGAACGTACAGCCACCGCCCCAAGTACAAAAAAAATTCACTTGTAAAAATCGTTCCCTCCATTCGGCGGGAACGTACAGCCACCGCCCCAAGAAAAATTTACTGCTAACAAAAAACCTGCCCGACCTCGATACCGCAGAATTGTGGTTTAGGAATCCACTCCCGAACAAAAAACCCTCCAAAATGCTCTTCCTGCAACACTATTGACGAAAGAATAGGTACCAGGACACCCGACGCTGGGATTGTGCCCCGGATTTCCGGTACCACTTTATCTCCCGTGTCCCGCCTCTATCCCTGCACACCCAAATGGCACAACGGAATTCACCTCCCCATATATGCTCAACACACCGGCGGTTCAACATGCCGGCGGTTTCAACATGCCGGTTAGGTTAGGTTTTAGGTTAGGGTTAGGTTAGGTTAGGTTAGGTTAGGTTAGGTTAGGTTAGGTTAGGGTTAGGTTAGGGTTAGGTTAGGGTTAGGGTTAGGGTTAGGGTTAGGGTTAGGTTAGGTTAGGTTAGGGTTAGG